>CP125978.1:296616320-296988820 GCA_030063025.1 Avena longiglumis
ATCCTTAATAGCTTCCATGTCTTGATGCTCAAATTGTCCATTGCCGGGGACACGGCTAAGTACTTAGATTTTACTCTCTCGAGAGGTGGTGCACTTTCCCCACAAGACTTGACATGCATCGAGACAAGATCTTTCAGAAGCCTTCCCTTAGACCAAATGGACGCATTCCATCCTATCACCCCTACCACCTTCTGTCCATCTGGCTAAGTTATTACAACCTATATGATCTAGGCAGAGCCCATATTTCCATGTGGCTGCACTTGAAGCTTCTCAACATTTGACATCTCAAATCTCTTTGTTCCTGGGTGGCATTCCACAAGTGAGATACACATGGTAGGCCATGAAAATGGGGCACTGGTAACTACTCAACAAAAATCCATCCAAGCAATTACCATTCCACCCAGGTATTTTATTCACTTAGTTGTTTTATTAAGCAAAAACATAAGTCAAAAGACTTAGTAAAATTTCCATAGCATGTGTTTATAAACCACCCTTGTTTGCTACTAGCTAGGATAATCATGATATCAAGAAGTATCTTAACTTAGAGTATAACTCTAACCAGACTACAACTACTAGGATTTCCCATAGCATGGCATATAGATACTTAGTAAAAATTTCATGCAAGCCCTATAAAAAAATATCACTAGTGCATAGTCAAAAAAAAGGGAAAAATACATGAAGCACCACTTACCTTGGTAGTTGGGGGAGTAGCAACAATCTTCACAATCACAATCACCACTAGCACCAAAATCTACACATAAAATAATAGCACCAAATTTATATTAAAAAATAATCAAGGAAAAATATAAGAATGCATGCAAATGCCATGTGATGATTTTTCTAAATTAAACAAGACAAGTTAATAGTACTTAACCCAAAACAATTATATAAAGTCTAAATAAACTTAATTTAGCCTTATAAATATTTCCAAAATAATTTAAATAGCCAAAATAAGCCCATATTTGTCTCTTCATAAAACTTCTTTTTTACAGAAACAAAATACAAAACTAAGCCCACAGTATTGTAGGATTTATTTTTTTGAATCCATTGATATATTATTTGCATTTTTTGGATAAACAGAACAAAAGTTATGAATTTTACAAGTTTAAACTTTCTAAAACCTTTTCTGGATTTTTAAACAGAAAACATTGACACGCGGCACGATGTTATTGGTCGGTACCGCTTCGTGCGGATCGGTCCTGTGCGCCGTTAGATCTAAGTTAGATCATGCGGTCCAGATCGAACCGTACCTCTTCGCGCTAACTTCTAATTCTAACCCCTAGATCTAGATCTAACGGTCCATGATGTTTTGACCATCGAGTGGCGGCGCGAATGGACAGAGCGGTGGCGACGCTTCTACCGGTGGTGAACTGGCGGCGCTAGGGGGTAAGTAGGGATGGGGTGGGTCGTTACCGAAGCGTGGAGACGAGGTGGAGACGCGGGCGTGCGGGACCATTGAGAATTCCTCGCCGGAGGTGAGGACGGCTTCGGGTGTGCTCGAGCGTCGATGTTGGCAGTGCTACAAGGCACGGGAGAGAAAATGAAGGGTGGCATTAGGTGCGCACTGGGGAGGTGAGTGTGCGAGCGTGAACCAGAGAGGACGGGGAGGGCTAGGTTTACCGTAGTCGCTTGCCGGAGTAGAGCACGTTGTCGGGCACTTGTGTTTGTCGATGAAGACGACATTGTAAGCCACCAGAAGGGAAACCGTGAGCTGTGTTAGACGCGTGAAGGTATGGCAAGCACGAGAGCAATATCAGGAGGCAAGGGGTGGGGAGTTCTCACCGGAATTGGTCGCTGGAGAAGCTTGGTACCGCGGCGGAGTGAGTTCGAACGTGGGCAGCCTGGCAGTTC
Organism: Avena longiglumis; assembly: GCA_030063025.1. Taxonomy (NCBI): domain Eukaryota; kingdom Viridiplantae; phylum Streptophyta; class Magnoliopsida; order Poales; family Poaceae; genus Avena; species Avena longiglumis. The sequence goes on from CP125978.1 coordinate 296,618,172, forward strand.
TTTGCGGGTGTGGCTTGAGGGGAAATGAGTGGAAGGAGGAGGGGATTAAGTAGAGGGGATCAGGGAGAGAATCGCTCGTCGAATCAATGCTATTAAGTGCAGCAGTGATAGGGATAAATGGCAGCGGCGAGATGGTCGTCAGCACTGATTGAGGAAGAAGGGGGTGATGTAGCTATGGGCCCAGTCGTCAGCGGGTGGGTGTGCGGTTGCGGGGAGAGAAACAGAGGGCGAGCGAGGGGTGGTTCTCCCGGGTGGGATGAGTTTGGGTCGCATCTGTTGTTGGGCTGGAAGAGTGGCGTCGGCCTATTTCCCTTTATTTTACTCCTTTTCTTTTTCCAATTTGATTTTCAGGAAACCAAATCAACCAAATTCAAATGGTTTTGAATTCCAATTCACTTTTGGATTTTTGCAGTGAAACATTTGCACTTAATTGAGTATAAAACCTTGATGTATGGTCAAATTCACTTTGACACTTTGAAAAATAAAATAAACCATGCCTTTATTGATATATATATATATATATATATTAGGCATATAAATGGTTTTATTTGAATTTTGTTTTGAGAATTTTGTGCACGCCTTGCATTCAACTTTAAAACATTACTGATCAATCCAAAGCACTCTCATACCTTGAAAGTAAAAATAAAACCATTGCCGTACTTGCATAAAATAATAGGGATAACATGGTTTCTTATTTTGAAATTTTGTTTGAAAATACCAAATGCTATGAATGCATGAATGATATGATAACTTTTGTGAGTCATGATTTTTGGGATGTTACAGTTGATAACAGTTCTCAATTTGCTTTCTCCATCTATCACCTGCATCTCCCTTTTGATCGACATCTAGATTCGAAAATAACCATGAGACATGATCTTGCAGCCCCATCTTTAGTGGCGATAGCAATAATTGCAGTCTGAAACAGAGTAATAACAAGTTAATACATCAAACAAGACAAACTACTCATTTAACTAATACAACATGAGCTATAAACTGGAGTTTACTACTGGTCAATGGTTCAAATATATTGACCATCACTTCAAACAAACAGGACAAGCAAGCATTAAAAAAGTGTGCCTACCGTGAAACGAGAAATATAATAATGTGTGTGGTTTAGAATTTCAGCAAATATAAACTAGCCAGGTCATATTAAAAAATATATATATATAAGAATAAACCATACAATGGCATGCAATTACTGTCGTAGCTAAGAATGAACGAGACAGAAATTATAACGACATCATGCGAGAACTTGTAGAGCAGGAATGCAAACCACAAATGAATTATACATTATAGGATATTTATGTCGTTGCTTAGGACGAACCAGAACCATATACGAAATATAATCGTGTCGCTTGTGAACATGTAGAATAGGACATGCAAGCATTATACAAGTGTGCCTACAATGAAATGAGCAATCAAACAAAGTGTTTCTTAGAATTTTAGCAAATATAAACTGGCCAGGTTATTTCAATTATTATATACGAAAGAAGTTCTATATTCTGGAAAGGGAGAGACGTTGGTTGACTCAAAATTTGCGGTGACCTACACAATGGCATGCAGTTACAGTTGTACCTGAGAATGAATCATATAGAAATTATAATAGCATCATACCAGAACTTGTAGAGCAGGAACGCAAACCACGAATGAAATACACAATAGAGGATAGTTATGTCGTTGCTTAGGATGAACCAGCACCAGATTAGAAATATAATGGAGTCTCTGGCAAACCAGTAGAAGAGAGAAAGCAAGCATTAGACAAGTGTGCCTACAATGAAATGAGCAATCAATCAAAGTGTTTCTTAAAATTTCAGCAAATATAAACTAGCCAGGTCATTTCAATATATATATATATATATATATATATATATATATATATATATGGAAGCGGTCGTTTATCCTAGAATGCAAGAGACGTTGGGTGACCTAGAATTTGCGGTGAGCTATACAATGAGCATGCAGTTACTGTCGTAGCTATGAATCGAATATAAATTTTAATGGAATCATAGGAGAACTTGTAGAGCAAGAATGCAAACCATGAATGAACTATATAAAGAGGATAGCTATGTCGTTGCTTAGGACGAACCATTAGATATGAAATATAATGGCATTGCTTGTGAACCTGTAGAACATGACAAGCAAGCATTACATAACTGTGCCTACAAATGAATTGAGCAATCAAAGAGAGTGTTTCCTAGAATTTCAGTAAATATAAACTACCCAGGTCATTTCAACAAATATATATGGAGGCAGTAGTATATCCTAGAATGCAAGAGACGTTGGTTGACTTAGAATTTGCGGTGAGCTACACAACGGGAATGCATTTACTTTTGTAGCTAAGAATGAACAAGACATAAATTATAGTGGCATCATGCGAGAACTTGTAGAGCAGGAACACAAACCACAAATAAACTATACATTAGAGGATAGTTATTTTGTTGCTTAGGATCAACCAGCACCAGATTAGAAATATAATGGCACCTCTTGTGAACCTGTAGAAGAGGAAAAGCCAGCATTAGACAAATGTGCCTACAATAAATTGAGCAATCAATCAAAGTGATTCTTAGAATTTCAGCAAATATAAATTGGCCAGGTCATTTCAACAAATATATATGGAAGCAGTCATTTATACTGGAATGCAAGAGACGTTGGGTGACCAAGAATTTGCGGTGAGCTACACAATGGGAATGCATTTACTATCATAGCTAGGAACCTCATAGAAATTATAAAGACATCATAAGAGAACTTGTAGAGCAATAATGCAAACTATGAATGAACTATATATACAGTAGAGGATAGCTATGTCGCTGCTTAGGAGGTACCATTAGATATGAAATATAATGGAATTTCTTATGAACCTGTAGAACATGACAAGCAAGCATTACATAAGTGTGCTTACAAATTAATTGAGAAATCGAAGAGAGTGTTTCCTATAATTTCAGCAAATGTAGAAGATAGCCAGGTCATTTCAACAAATATATATAGAAGCAGTAGTATATCCTGAAATGCAAGAGACGTTGGGTGACTCAAAATTTGCTATGAGCTGCACAATGGGCATGCAGTTACTTTCGTAGCTAAGAATGAATGAGACCAAAATTATAATGGCATCATGCGAGAACTTGCAGAGCAGGAACACAAACCACGAATGAAATACATAGTAGAGGATACTTATGTTGTTGCTTAGGATGAACCAGCACCAGATTAGAAATATAATGGCGTCTCTTGCGAACCTGTAGAATAGGATAAGCAAGAATTAGAAAAGTGTGCCTATAATGAAATGAGCAATCAATCAAAGTGTTTCTTAGAATTTTAGCAAATATAAACTGGCCGTGTCATTTCAACAAATATATATGGTAGAAGTCGTTTATCCTAGAATGCAAGAGAAATTGGGTGACCCAGAATTTGCGGCGAGCTACACAATGGGCATGCAGTTACTATCGTAGCTAGCAACCACATAGAAATTATAAAGGCATCATAAGAGAACTTGTAGAGTAAGAATGCAAACTACAAATGAATTATATATAGTATATGATAGCTATGCTGCTGCTTAGGACGAACCATTAGATATTAAATATAATGGCATTGCTTGTGGACCTGTAGAACAGGACAAGCAAGCATTACACAAGTGTGCCTACAAATGAATTGAGTAATCAAATAGAGTGTTTCCTTGAATTTGAGCTAATATAAACTAGCTAGGTCATTTCAGCAAATATATATATGGAAGCAGTAGTATATACTGGAATGCAAGAGACGTTGGGTGACTCAGAATTTGCGGTGAGCTACATAATGGGCATGTAATTACTTCCATAGCTAATAATGAATGATACATAAATTATATATCATCTTGCGAGAACTTGCAGAGCAGGAACACAAACCATGAATGAACGACACCATAGATGATAGTTATGTCATTGCTTAGGATGAACCAGCACCAGATAAGAAAACAATGACATCGCACTTGTGACCTATAGAAGAGGCCGTGCAAACCAACATGTTCAATGTTCCCTTTTGAGCTCTATGCAAAGAGAAAACAAATTGTCAGCGTTGCATATTTTAAAGATCCAGATAGCAACAAAAAAATTATAATCGAACTAGTACGATGAGTTTAAATGGGTACTATAGGATAGCAGAACGATGCCAGGAGGAAATAATAGCAGGAACTTAGCTCGGGATGAACCAGATAGATTCAGTAACCAGGGAGCAGGAAATCCACACCAATATTTTCCAATGACTTTACATTTTGCAAGAACTACACATTATCAGGCAATTACTGTTGTAGTGAGTAGCTAAGAACATATGCATGACAAAATAACAAACATGTGCATGACTTGAAATTTCTAGAGTAGCGAATGCAAACCAACTTGTCGAGTGACCTTGTATGTATCACAAAGAACAAGCATGCCTAGTGACTTGTGTGTACTAGAACGATTACAAAAATGCAGTTCACTGCGACATGCTTTAACCTGCTATACTGCTGAGAAAACAAAAAAGGGTTGGATATTTGGTTACCTTGGTTGGACAGGCGTCTAAGCATCGTTGATACCGTGTGGGTGATGTCTAGGTAACCGAGGGTGTTGCGGTTGTGGAAAAGCAGATTTTGGGCGGTTGCGGAAGCAGATCTTGGGCGGTCACGGAAGCAGATCCTGGGAGGTCGATGCCGGCTTGAGCGCGGCGGACGAGAGCGTCACTGAGGCAGATGCGGTGCAGTAAATAGCAACGCTCGTGCAGCTGGTCTGGAGCGGTGGACAGAGAACTCATTGAACTAGATCCCGTCCGGTGGACACCAGTGAAGTGGCTCTGGTATAGTTGGGTAGATTTCGGTGGTGGGGAAGCAGAGCTTGAGCGGTCGATGACGCCATTGGCGCGGTCAGCAAGACCGCAGCTCCGGTGCAGTGGCAGAGAGACCCGATGAACTATATCCGGTGGGGTGGGCATCGGTGAAGCGACTCCACGGTGGTGCACGAGACCGCAGCTTAAGCGGCTTAGGCCGTCATGGAATTTTCGAAGTGGGTGTGGAGCTGAGGGTGTGGGGGAGGAGCCTGGGATTTTTGGGAGGGCCAGCAGGAAAAACTGCGTGAATTAGGGACAATGGAGGTGAAAAGAAAAATAATTATAATCGTGCCCCCAAGCTACGGACTATAGCTTGACCATAGGTCGTCTGCACATTGGGTAGAATGGTAATTATGAAACCAAACATTTTGAAACGGAGGGGCGTGAAATGCTTGAAGGTCGGCGAGTGATTTAGCCGCTCGATTGAGATTTTGAATTTGGCTAGCGTCCATCTACTAATAGAAATAATGTAGTAGACCGTACGCTATCTGTCCAGGAATTCAAGGAAGAGAGTCACATCAACTGACCATCCATATCCATATTTTTGCACAGAAATTTGGACACCTTCGATTCGCACGGTGTAGGCGGTAAATTTTATCGTCTGACTGAAATTTTGAATTTGTCTTGTGTCCAAGTAATAATTGAAAAATGTTACTATCTGGATGAGAGATTTTGCCTACAAATGTTTGAAACCGAGAGGCGCAAAATGTTTTGGGGTCGGTGCGTTATTTTACCGCTCGATTGTGATTTTGAATTTGGCTGCCAGCCAAGGTTTAATAAAAAAAGGTTGTATATACCGTACGCCACCTGGTATGGAATTTAAGGGGCGAGTCATATCCACTGATGCCTCCGATTCAAACGGGATAGGCGGTAGGTTTTGGTAGCCGACTGTGATTTTGAATTTGCAGATTGTCCAAATAATGATTTTAAAAATAGGCCGTTCTCTCTCTATTTCAGGAATCCAAGTCAGGACAACAAATAAATGTCTGAAGTCGGTTCAGTTCAAGAATAAAAAGACAAGGTCTACTAATAATTTAGATGTCGGCACAGACTGTTCTGCAGGGAGCACTAACCAAATGGTAGTACTAATTCAGATCAAATAAAAAACCTGCTGCAAAACAAATACTACTACATACTATCAAAACACAAACACCAGCTACACGAGTATATGTAAATCACATAAAACAAGGTTTCATCATGCATACAGTACTATATAGAGAGAAACAATGTTTCATCAGACATGCATAGGTGATGAGTGCATATTTGCATCATGTTTTATATTATTATTTTGCATTGTAGTGGTAGGATCTTGGTATTTTACAGCGTTCGAGCGCACCTTTTATGTTTATTTTCACCAGGATCAGATCAGATGATGGATACGATGGACACAATTCTTGGACCAGTTATATTGGAGTGAAAAGGATCCAAAAACAACTTAATTTTCTTATTTGGGAAATATTATTAACACCAGAGGAAAACCTGAAGCAATTGGATGATTTAGTGGGTTTAACGACCAACTATACGACAGGAATAAATATCCCTCCCATATTCCCACCGTATAGTTGGCGCCGACACTGCCTCCTCAAATAGTTTTACCCTGTGCAATTGGATCAGAGAGACGACGTTCAAAACACCCAGAAATCACCGAACCTAACCTTCGAAAGGCATCTGGAGGGGGAACTCATCCACCGGGGATCCATCTTCGCCCTACACAGATCCAGGAGGCTAAGGCATCGATCTTCATCATCAACCGCTGCATCACCATCATCTCCATCCATCCCATCTACATCTTGTCTAGATCTTGTTGTAATTTCCATACTCGTTATGGATTTATACAAATACTATTCATCTATGATAGATTCCACTACTTTTGCCATGATATTGATTGCTTCCATGTCTGAGTAGATCATTAGTTCTTGGGGAGATGGAGAAACCCTAGCATGAGATTGAAATAAGATAAAGTTTATTATGATATTCATCACTGTGACCAGGTGTTAGATTGTCTTCATCTTGATATTGGTAGAAGTCTACCTCTCAATATTTGCCTCTTGTGGGAACTTGATGGAGGGAACTACTTGTTGGTAGACAAAGGTGTGTTAGCACTTACGGTGACTATAAAGTTGTTGGTACTCCTTACGTATCAACTTGGGAATCGAGGAAACTCACAAAACACTATCCATGCCATGGGATACGTCCTGCGGGATTAAGTTCCTTAATAGCAGGGTAATTCAATTAATGTTGATTACTGTCTACTGTGTTTATGAGGATGATGTGAGCAGCGGTTGCTGCCTATTTTTCCAACTACGGAGTTCCTCCACACATAAATAGTGTAGAATGTTCATGATAATAATCTTTACCTTAGCCCTTTATAATTCTAGTGGTGTATCCGCTAATCCCAGAGAACGCTTTTCCCCACTGAAGTTTCAAATCTCTTTTACATACACGATACTTACTTTCTGTATTCAGTTTTGTTTACTTTAATCATTGTTCTCTTATACCAAAAACCCCAAAACACCTTTTTACACAACACTCGCATTTTATCTTGTTACTTAGAACTTTATTTAGCATTTCTATTTTTATTATTTATTTCAAAAGTTATTAGACTTCAGACTCCTGCTCCCTGTGTGATCGATATCTTTATTTTGAAACTAGCTACAAACGATCTGTGCACTTATAGTCATCAAGCTATTTCTTGGCGCTGTTGCCGGGGAGCTAAGCATTGTAGGTCTTTTATTTTTTGCTTATTTACTTTAATTTTGTTAAGTTTTGATTTTAGTTATAGGTTTCCACCAACATGATGGAGTTTGATCATATGACTAGTGCTAACCCACTTAGCGACTTTGGGAAGCCCTATGATATTTATAAAAGAGACAACTCCAGTGAGAAGACAAGGGGGTTTGAAATAAATCCCCTACTACTTGGTATTCTACACAAGAAGCAATTTACTAGAGATGAAGAAGATCCTGATCCATATGAGCATATTGCATGTTTTAAAGACATATGTGGTACTTTCCAATTATCGGGGTATTACTGCTAATGAGGTAACGCTGAAACTCTTTAGTCAAACTTTAACAAGTACAACTCTCTCATGGTATAGATCTTTACCCTCAAAAGCCACTACTACCTAGGATAATTTATCTTGTGAATTTCTATCTAAATATTATCCATTATCAAAATCTGTTGGAATCAGGCGTCTTATAATAACTTGGAGGAACCGTCCTAATGAAGGACCAGTAAGAGCTTATATAAGATTTAAAGATTTACTTAATCAATGTCCTTATCATGATTTGCATGAATGGTATTTATTGCATATATTTTATGGCAGTTTAATTAAACCTAATAAAATTGAACTATACTCTTACGCGAGAGGAGCTTTTATGGATTTACCCATAACTAAAGCTTGGACTTAACTTAATAGAATTCACGATCATAGAGTTTCATGTAATTTTGGTCTAGGAAGTGAAGGAGGCACGAAAATAGATTATGATTGTATTCATGACTATAATAAAAAGGGCCATGTTAATGAATTATCTAAAGAACTTTATTTAGATTCAGATCTTGTGCTGCAAGTTGTTAAAGATTTTATAGAACACATCAAATATCCAAAAGAGGGTTTATCCAAGTATGATCCACCACCTGAACCTGAGAAGAAAAGAGAAGTTAAAGCAACACTGGCCTCCCTAAAACCAATGTATGAGATACCTTTTCCTAACACTGCACAGAAGCATATTTTGGAATATGAACAGGTTAAAGCAATAGAGGAGAAGAAAGAAGAGGAAAGTGTGCCAAAAGTTGAAGAACATCTGGATGAAACCAAAGATGAAGAGGTAACCAAGGAAGCAATTATGGCTATGTGTGCACATTGTAAACATAGTTGAACTTAATTAAGATACTTCCATATTGGTTGAAGGTAAAACTAAGGTAAAATATGTGGGTAAGCCTATTCTTCCCTGCATATTTAAAGAAACCTCGCATTACGGTTTATGTGATCTTGGCACCGCAGTTAATGTTATATCTTATGATTTTTATTTAGAAATAAAAGAAGAGATAGCACCGGCTATGATAGAAAATACTAATATGACAATCATGTTAGCCAAAAAAATCTTAGAATTCCAATGGGATTAGTTGAAGATGCAATTGTCATAATTGGCAATAAAAAATTTCCTATCGATTTTGTAGTTGTTGATATGCCAGATGACGCTCTTTTCCCAATTATATTTGGAAGAAACTTTTTGAGTGATGCAGGTACCACAGTCGACTTCAAAAAGGAGATTGTATCTCTTAAGCTTGGGAAAGCGGAAAAAGAATTACACTTTTCCAAATTTAAAGGCAAACCTCTACTTAGACAAGAAGAAGAGAAAGAGAAAACTATTGAGGAGATGGTGGCTCTTTTTTTAGTAATCAAGAAGAAGAAACAAATGAAGACTCAAATTGTGAAGAAATAATTATGGAGGACAGTTCTCTAGAAGAATTAGAAAGTGGATTTGATTCACTTCCCATTTTAGGACCTCCAACTGATGAGGCTTTTGAAGAGCCAGAAAAGAGAGGGGATGAAGAATTACCACCCCCAGAATTAAAAACTTTACCAGATAATCTTAAATATAGATTTTTGGACAATACTGATAAATTCCCTATTATTAGTGCTAAACTTTCAGGGGATGAGAAGAACTCATGAAAGTACTTAAGGAGCATCACGAGGCCTTTAGGTACTCAATGGACGATTTGAAGGGCATTAGTCCCATGATAACCGTCCATCGAATATTCATGGAGGAAGGTGCTAAACAAGTTGCAAAATTTAATAGAAGGCTGAAGCCTGAAATGAAGGAAGTGGTAAGAAAATAAGTAGTACGCCTACTAGATGCAGGTATAATCTATCCTGTAAAAGAAAGTGAATGGGTAAGTCCTGTTCATTGTGTTCCTAAGAAAGGCGTCTTGACTGTGTTCTAATGAAAAAAATGAATTGATACCTACTATAACTATTGTTGGACATAGGATGTGCATAGATTTCAGGAAATTTAATAAGGAAACTAGGAAATATCACTATCCTTTAACGTCCATCGATCAAACTTTAGAGAGGTTAGCAAACCACACTCATTTTTGCTACTTGGATGGATACTCTGGTTTTTCCCAAATAGTTGTTCATCCTGATGACCAACTTAAAACAACTTTCATTAGTCCTTATGGTTTACATGCTTACCAACGCATGACTTTTGGTTTATGTAATGCCCCAACTACTTTTCAGAGATGCATGACTGCTATTTTCAAAAAAATTATAGAACTGATAATGGAAGTATTTATGGATGATTTTTCTGTCTATGGAACTTCGTTTACTAGTTGCTTGTATAATCCCAAATTAATTTTGCAGCGCTGCAAAGAAACCAATCTTGTTCTAAACTGGGATAAGTGTCATTTTATGGTCAAAGAAGGCATAGTCCTTGGACAAAAGGTATCAGGTAAGGGTATTGAAGTAGATAGGGATAACGATGAAGCAATAGAGAGAATGCCACAACCAAGGGACATAAAAGGTATAAGAAGTTTTCTTGGTCATGTATGTTTTTATAGAAGGTTCATTAGGAATTTCTCTGGAATTTCCAAACCTTTAACTAATCTATTACAAAAGGGAGTAAGATTTAATTTTTACGATAAATGCCTTATTGCCTTTGATAAACTTAAATATGCTTTATCTCATGCCCCTATCATTAAACCACCTATTTGGGATACGACTTTTGATTTAATATGTGAAGCTAGTGATGATGATGTAGGAGTAACTCTGGGACAACACATAGGTCACAGATTTAATATTATACATCATGCTAGTAGAACTCTAAATAGTGCTCAAAAGAATTATCCTAAGGAAGAAAGAGAACTCTTTACTGTATTTTTCTCTTGCAATAAATTTAATTCTTATATAGTTGATGCAAAAGTAAGAGTTCATACAGATCGTGATGGTTTAAAAGAACTCCTCGAGAGAAAGATTCATAAGCCAAGACTGATCCATTGGATTTTATTTCAAGAATTTGAGTTGCAGATTATGCAGAGACAAGAATCCAAGGTAGTGAATGCATCATCTATATTTTCCCAACAAAACACCAATCTTATTTAGAGGAGCTTTAGTCCTGGTGATTTTTGTTTTCAAGAATTATTAGATGAACTAAGGTCAATTCCTCTAAAAAAGAAGAAGTCCTTTCTGTTGGAAGAGCTTTTCACTCCTGACTAAATAAACGGTAAGTGAAAGGTAAGTTTTCTTACTCTAATAAGTGCTTTGTCTTCACAGTTTTACTTCTAAAAAAAATTTCCCTTGAATTCCTCTTGTTTTTCTGAAGTTTTTGAGGGGGTTTTGTAACTATACGGGCGCAACTCTAAGGCCGGAGAAAAATCTCCCGCCGTATAGTTGGTCATTAAAGGTATTGTACCCCCCTTGCGAAATATTTTTTGATGTCAGTATCTATAAGGATGCAACTATACAGCCGGAGAAAAATCTCCCGCCGTATAGTTGGTCGTTAAAACTTCTGTATCATCGATCCTTTTTCATTCTTATTTTATTCATCCAAAAAAAGTTTTGTAGGTTCCTAGTCGGTAATCTAACCGACTCGGGGTCGAGATATTTGAAAATATATGCCTAGAACCAACTGTACAGCTGGAGCTATATGGCCCACGACCGTATAGTTGGTCATTACGCGGCAGGACTCCTCATAAATTGTGATTTATTTTCCTATTTTGTGAGGATTATTTTCTTGGGCGTGAATTTGGTGTTTCTCGCGTGTTTTACCGACCTCTGACCCCTCTTATATACTGTCATTGTGACTCTCTATAATCACAATAACCAGGAACAAATCTAGACATGTGCTATCCCATCCCAGGCCGTGGAAAACCTTTGGGGCTCATTGCTCCTAGGGACCTTTCTAGTAGCCTGTCTATGGAGGACGACAATGAGGAGGTGGAGAGGTTTAGCCCGAGGTATAAAGAGTACGTCGAGCCAAGCTTCTACAATAGCGATCCCGATGAAGGCTGGAGTGACGTTCACATGAGCCGCGACATCTATGATCCCCTAGAGATCGACTGGGCGGCGATGAAGAGAACGCAAGAAGAGAGGGAAGGCCACAAGACACATGGAGAAGGGCGTGTGGATACAGTCAAGATCATCACCATGGACCCCAGTGCGCACAAGTGTAAGGAAATACCTAACATTGGTACATGTTCTAGCAAGGAACCGGTGTTGCCCCGCTCGAGGCCTACCACTAGTGCTCGTATGAGGGTGAAGTCTCAAGAAGAGTGGAGGAATAGTTTCTACTTTCCCGATCCATCAATAATGGACGAGGAAGAAGAAGTTGTCCCAAGAAAAAGGATCGCGTGTGGGCACTAGAGATATATCGGAAGCAAGATCTACTCCATCACATTGAAGTACGTCACCGCCTGAAGGAGATAGAGGATAAGGATGACCTTCCTCCATTGGTGAATAAACTTGCAGATAGGGTGGACACCTTGCAATATGATTTGCACATGTGCTACAGCTGCATCACTTCTCTGGAGGATACCAACAAGAAGCTACGCACCGCGGTGCTACATGCCATAGCGCCACCGTAACCTACAATAAATCATGGCATCAAATAATTGCGAGGGATTATTTGATCCCGCCTGGCTTGATTCCAAGCTTGGGGAGATCTTTAAGACCTTGTAATCTATCTTATAAGTTTTTATTACTATTCTAGTTTTGCATTAGTTCGAGCTCATAAATAAAGTTTGCATCATTAGAATTCCCTTCAGGAATAGTCGATCCCTTTCATGAAATTCTGAGTTCATATAATATATGGAGCATTATTGAGTTTGAGTTTGTTTTATTGGATATATGAATGGCTTGAGTATAATTTTACTTGCACTTGATGATAGCAATAGGAGTCTTCCAACCATTGGTATTAACAGAACATACAAAAATAATTTGATCAATATGTTGTAGGCCAATGGTTTGATTTACAAAGTGGGGAAATTATCTAATTAGTTAAGTTTAAAAATAAAAACCTTGAACAAAGGAGAAATCGAAAGTGCGATCAAATAGAGTGAGAACAAGTTGAGGTAGAATATTCAAGTTATAAAGATGATTCATATATATTTGGAATTTGGTAATTGAGATCGTTAAATTTTGGACTCCTACATTGTCACATCCCAAGATTTTCCAAATCTTGTAATGTGAAAATAAATGAATAAAATAAAACTTTGTTTGAATTTTAGAGCCAGAAGAAACTTTTTGAATTAAATTGGAACTCCAAACCCATTTGAATTAAATAAAACCTAAAGGGATCTAAAAATATAAACATTTAATAAAAGGAAAAATAAAAAAACATTTGGAAATACTATTTTGAAACTCTTAAGTGAAAAGATTTGTTTTCAAATGAAATAGAAGTTTTATAAATAAAGATTATTTTATAAAGCCAATTAAACCTTGGCCAAGCTTTGGGAATTAAAACATTTTATTTTAAATAAAATAGCAAAAGTTTATTTAAAAATAATAAAGGATTGCTTAATAAAATAATAAGGAATTAATATCCAAATTTTATTCAAATAAAAGGTTTTACCATTTTAATTAAAACATCAAAACTTATTAAATTATTTTAAATAGGTTTTCCAAGTATTTTATATTCTCTAAATAAAACCTACTAAAGTGTTTTGGTTTTATTTTAGATTTCAAAATAAATATCTCAATAAAACAAATCCTATTTGAATAATAAACCTTGGCCCATTTTATTTAATTAATATTGGACCCTAAAGAAAAATAATATTTTATTTGAAACAAGTATCCAAGTATTATTTACATCCAAATGCTACCTACTGATTTGATTTTGAAAACATTTGGATTTCAAATGAAGATTTTATTAATAAACAACAAAAACTCTATTTAATTAATAAACCATGGTCCAATTTATTTAATTATAAATGGAACCTTTAACAAAATTGGTATTTATTTTAAACAAGCTGCCTAAATATACCTTATTTCAAATACAACCCACTATTTTGGTTTTGAAAATTATATGGATTTAAATAGAGTTTGAAATAAATCAAATCCTAATTTGATTAATTAGCAATGGACAATTATTTAATTAATAATGGTCTTTATTATTTAAAAATTATGGATTTTAGATTTAGGTTCAGACTACTGAACAGAACCAAGTCAAACTTCCAAAGTTTTGGTGTTGGTTTGAATTGAATTGAAACTTGTTTGTTTGTTTGAAAACCAAAACAGGAAAAATAGAAATAGAAAAAGAAAAAGAAAAGGAATCAGAAAACAGAAAAAAATAAAGAACCAACCCAACCCAAAGCCTGAAGCCCACCAAGAGCCCACATTTCCACTTGAACCGTTTTTCCTCACCGCATAATCAACCCGCATAGCCTATGACTGGTGGACCTCCCCTTTCTCTCCTTTTCTCACTGACACCAGACCCCACCACTGGCCCTCTTCTTTCTCACCCGCCACTTACCGCGCCCCCTCCCTGGCCATTACTGCCGTTGAATGCCGGCGTGAATCCTATTTACTGGCCGAGTAACCCCCACCAGCGACCAGTCCCTCTTAACCGCCTCTTCCCCCTCTCGGTTTCCCCCTCAGTTCCCCACCCTAGTACGCCCCCAGGCTACTCGATTTTACCCTGCACCGCCGCAGACTCCGGCGACCATTCTCATCAAATTCCGGCAGCCTCTCACCGCCCCTTGCCGCTTCGACCACCCTCACCTGATCCCCACATCCTAGCGAACCTCCCAGAGGCATTAGCTGTCGCGCCGCCCACGAGCCTCGTCAACAACAACCTCGATCGCGCCGTCTGCTCTACTCCGACGACGCCCCGGTGTTAAATCCGACCACCCGTGTCCTCTAGATCATGCACATCTTTGCCATGATCTTGCGCAGCTAACCAGTCCTCCGTTTGTCCTCCGTGAACCACGGCGCGTCCGGCGACCACGGCGCCCGACGCCGCCATCTCCTCCGGCGAGCACTCGCATCTGCCCCCTAGCGCCCCTCGATGGACAAGTACCACGTTGAGCATCAGCAAACGTCAACGATTCCGGTGAGCACCTTTTCCTCCTCCCTCGCTTCCTATTTCATCGGCGCCGCCATCGTCTGGTCGCTTCCGCCAGGCCGCCAGCAAGCCGCCTGGGTCGTAATTCGAGCACCCCACGAGTCGATCAAGATCGGCGCTCACGATAGTCTCACTTAACAGCGAAAAGTGCGCATGCGTGCGTGCGATCGAACTAGATCCTGCGGTCCGCAGCACGCGATCCAGAAGAACCGGTATCGACCAATGAAACGGCGACGCGTGTCCAGTGTTTGAGTTAAAACAGATTTTTGAATCAGATTTATTTGCAAACTTCAAACCTTTGTAACTTTCAAACCACACGTCCAAAAATTACAAATTTTATGTCGTTGGATTCAGGAGAACAAACCCTAGCCAACCATGCCCTTAGTTTAGCAAATAGTATCTGTTATCTTGTTTGAATTTGCAGAAACTTTTGTGTGCTTGTTTAGATTAGAAAAATTGTTTAAAATGGAATTTAGGGTTAAAACTTTTGCAAAATGGTTTGTTGTGACCTTACTGACCCTAGGAACCAACCCATGATTTGCAAAATGGATTTGGAAAAGTTTAGAATGGATTTATTGGTTTAGTCCATTTCTAGCTAAAATAAAACTATTAATTTGTTTATGAAAATGATTTTGAGTAAAAACTTTGGAGAAAATAGTTTGGACCAAACCTACTGACCCAAAAACACCAAGTTTTGCAATAGCAACTCATTTGGTGAAAAACTTAAAAGTTTGGTTTTGATAAAACATTTTTCACCACATGAAATGATGAATGGAATTAAAAATAGTTTTTGGGCAAAACCCTCTTGCTAATGACTTTGCCACTTTGGTAAATGACCAATTTGGATCTTACAAAGTTTAGAAACCCCATAGAGACCCCTTTGCAAAATAAAACTATCTTGTGCATGCTCCCATGCATGAATTGGTTTCCATTGTCTTGTGTGTGTGAAATTGTTTGAGTGATTATGGGTTTGGAATGTAAATTGAATTAGTGTTTGCTTGTTTGACTTGTAGTGAAGTGTGAGACTAGCAAGATCAAGGAGTGAACCACCATTCCCTTCCAAAAAGGCAAGTGATGCTTCATACTTTCAATCCCAATACTTTCACTATGCATTAGTGAATTTGCTAAGTAAACTTGCATGGATTTTGCTAAGTATAGATCTTGCTATAGGAAAACCTAGTAGATGAATCCTTAGTAGGATTTTCCTAAGTTAAGATTCCTACTACTACCAAGCTTAGCCTAGCTAATAGAAAACATGGGTGGAATATATATTCACACTATGGAAAAATATTCTAAGTCTGAGGACTTAGGTTTTGTTTAATAAAACAACTAAGTCAATAAACCTCCTGGGTGGAATGGAAGGATTGGGATATGTTGAGTGGTTCACAAGGCCATGGACTTGGATTGTGTATCTCACTTGTGGATGGCCACCTAGGAAACAAAGGGATTTGAGATGTCAAATGTTGAGAAGCTTCAAGTGCAACCACTTGGCAATATGGGCTCTGCCATGATCACATAGGTTGCAAGAACTTAGCCATATGGACAGTGGGTGGTAGTGTTTGATAGGTCGGAGCGCGTCCATTTTGGTCTAAGGGAAGGCTTCTGAAAGATCTTGTCTTGGGAAACCAAGTCTTGTGGGGAAAGTGCACCACCTCTGCAGAGTGTAGAATCTAAGTACTTAGCCATGTCCCTGGTAAAGAACAATTTGAGCATCAAGACATGGAAGCAATCAAGAATCTCATCATTCCAATTTCTAAATTAAAATCTTGTGGTTTGAACAAGGGTTGTTTGAATTCTTCAATCATTGATGGAGAGATGGCTTGGTACAAGGATCTTGAAACCTTTGATTGAGGAAATGATTTTGTCAAGCAAAAACTTAGTATTTTCAAAATGATAAGAAAAACCTATTTTGAGCAATGCAAGCCTCAACTCCACTTAGCCAAATGCATATAGATGATAGACTCCACTATATTACCATAGTATCACTTGCCAAAACAATTCAAATGTATTGACCCTTTGTGGCTGTAACTTGTATGTTGCAGGTTTGATTGATTTAGTGAAGATTGATTGATTAGGATTACAAAGTCTACAACCAACATCTGCCTGTGGCACTTTGAAGACAAAGGACCCATGCTTATAGTTATTCCGCTGCAATGTAATGTAATAGCCAAATGAGCTATGAATTGATGTAATAAAATTATGTTATTCCTGGTTATAAAGTTATAATATGACCTTTGTTTCTTGATATTACATCTAAACTGTGGATGCTAGCTATTGATCCAGGGACTAGCATTGTAAAACACAGGAGGAATCCACCTTATTAGGTTGGGACCCTCTACAGATGGTATCAGAGCAATGTGTTGCCTGTAGGATTTGTAAACCTAGGATTGGACAAAAACCCTTAGAAAAATAGGAGTTATATTTTGATCCCAAAACTTATTTACAAAAACACTTGTAACCTCTTTCCTTAACCATTTTGGTTTCAACTCTACTTCTCTTCTATTTCAACTTGATGGAAAAACCTACCCAAGACCAAAGACTACACCATGTACAAAAGATTTCTTCAACTTCTTCAACTCTAATGACTTCAACATCTTCAGCATTTTCACCAAGGACCTCCAACTTGGATACCACTAAGGACTACAAGTAAGACAAGGAAATCTTGCTCAAGATTTAGAGACTGAGGGAATGCAAAAAGTTAGAAGGAGCCTACATCATTTGAAGTATTGTGACCAAAAGTTTTTCCAAGGAAACCATGATCTCATGCAAGAAGGATCAACCAAGAAGGATGGAAGGATCACAAGAGAACCATATAGATGGACCACCATATTTTAGTTAAGTCAAATACACCAATTTATGTGGTGTAACAAAAATATTTTGTTGCCTAAAAATGTGCTTGAGACTTGTTGTTTGAGTGGAGTGTTTGCTTGTGATTGCATGCACATTGTTTGTGTGAATTGTGATGTGTGTGATTAGAAATAATTCCTTAGAAATATCTTTCCTATTCTGATCTCCCTTCAACCCAAACAGATGACTACTCTAAGAAACTCCAACATCAGGGTTGATGACAACAACAACAACCAAGAGGACAGCATGAGAGTTATAGTAACTCAAAACCAGTTGAGCCAAGAGACAACTCAGCTTTTAGCCAACAGCAATGGACTAGACCCAGCCATACAAGGGATTTTGAAACTTCAATCCCAATTGTTGCAAGGATTGGTGACTCAAGTGATCAACATGGGAGAAAACTTTTCCCAAAGAGCTAATGACAACAAGGATGACAAAGATGATATTCTAGAAGGAACCCAAGCTAGCAATAATTTTAGATACAAGGATCATTCATCCAAGGAACATGAAGATCAATGCCCCAAGAAGAGAGAAAGATCTCCCACCTATGAAGAATATGAACAGGAAGAACTCCTAGCTTTGGAGAGACCCAAGAAGAAGAAATTCCCCAACACTAGCAAGAAGGATATTACACAAGTGCAATGTTTCAAATGCAAAGAGATGGGACACTATGCTAATGAATGTCCAGAAAAGGAGAAGAACCAAGAATACAAACAAAGGCTAGTGAAACCCAAGATGAGGAAGGATATTAGCCAAATGATGTGCAAACACTGCAAAGAGTTAGGACATTATGCAAACTCATCGAGAAAGATGAAGCATAAGATAAACCAGCCTATGAGGGATCTCAGCCTTGTCACATGTTTCAAATGCAAGGAACTAGGCCACTATGCAAACAATTGCCCAGAAAGGATGGAGAACAAGTTAAACAAGTCCATGAAGGATCTAAACCTTGGCTCATGAGTCAAAGGACATAAATGCAAAGTTGGCTCGGAGAAAGTAATTCTCATGATCCCAAGAAGGACAATGTGTAATTTTGTTTGAAAATTTTTAAGGGTGGTAGTACCCTAGTTGTTTTGAAGTTGCTTGTAACCCTAGCCTCCCCAAATCTCGGACGAGATTTATTTTAAGGTGGTAACTGTCACATCCCAAGATTTTCCAAATCTTGTAATGTGAAAATAAATGAATAAAATAAAACTTTGTTTGAATTTCAGAGCCAGAAGAAACTTTTTGAATTAAATTGGAACTCCAAACCCATTTGAATTAAATAAAACCTAAAGGGATCTAAAAAGATAAACATTTAATAAAAGGAAAAATAAAAAAACATTTGGAAATACTATTTTGAAACTCTTAAGTGAAAAGATTTGTTTTCAAATGAAATAGAAGTTTTATAAATAAAGATTATTTTATAAAGCCAATTAAACCTTGGCCAAGCTTTGGGAATTAAAACATTTTATTTTAAATAAAATAGCAAAAGTTTATTTAAAAATAATAAAGGATTGCTTAATAAAATAATAAGGAATTAATATCCAAATTTTATTCAAATAAAAGGTTTTACCATTTTAATTAAAACATCAAAACTTATTAAATTATTTTAAATAGGTTTTCCAAGTATTTTATATTCTCTAAATAAAACCTACTAAAGTGTTTTGGCTTTATTTTAGATTTCAAAATAAATATCTCAATAAAACAAATCCTATTTGAATAATAAACCTTGGCCCATTTTATTTAATTAATATTGGACCCTAAAGAAAAATAATATTTTATTTGAAACAAGTATCCAAGTATTATTTACTTCCAAATGATACCTACTGATTTGATTTTGAAAACATTTGGATTTCAAATGAAGATTTTATTAATAAACAACAAAAACTCTATTTAATTAATAAACCATGGTCCAATTTATTTAATTATAAATGGAACCTTTAACAAAATTGGTATTTATTTTAAACAAGCTGCCTAAATATATCTTATTTCAAATACAACCCACTATTTTGGTTTTGAAAATTATATGGATTTAAATAGAGTTTGAAATAAATCAAATCCTAATTTGATTAATTAGCAATGGACAATTATTTAATTAATAATGGTCTTTATTATTTAAAAATTATGGATTTTAGATTTAGGTTCAGACTACTGAACAGAACCAAGTCAAACTTCCAAAGTTTTGGTGTTGGTTTGAATTGAATTGAAACTTGTTTGTTTGTTTGAAAACCAAAACAGGAAAAATAGAAATAGAAAAAGAAAAGGAATCAGAAAACAGAAAAAAATAAAGAACCAACCCAACCCAGCAGCCCACGAAGCCCACCAGTAGCCCACCTGTTTCCACGCCCGAACCGTTTTTCCTCACCGCATAATCAACCCGCATAGCCTATGACTGGTGGACCTCCCCTTTCTCTCCTTTTCTCACTGACACCAGACCCCACCACCGGCCCTCTTCTTTCTCACCCATCGCGCCCCTCCCTGGCCATTACTGCCGTTGAATGCCGGCGTGAATCCTCTTTACTGGCCGAGTAACCCCCACCAGTGACCACTCCCTCTTAACCGCCTCTTCCCCCTCTCGGTTTCCCCCTCAGTTCCCCACCCTAGTATGCCCCCAGGCTACTCGATTTTACCACACTTGAGACTCCGCGACCATTCTCATCAAATTCGGCAGCCTCTCACGCCCTTGCCACTTCTACCACCCTCACCTGATCCCCACATCCTAGCGAACCTCCCGAGGCATTAGCTGCTCGCGCCACGAGCCTCGTCAACAACAACCTCGATCACGCCGTGCGCCTCTACTCCGGCGACGCCCCGTGTTAAATCCGACCACCCGTGTCCTCTAGATCACGCACACATCTTTGCCATGATCTTGCAGCTAACAGTCCTCCGTTTGTCCTCCGTGAACCACAGCCGTCCACGGCGACCACAGCCGACGCCGCCATATACTCCGGCGAGCAATCGCAGCTGCCCCCTAGCGCCCCTCGACGGACAAGTACCACGTTGAGCATCAGCAAACGTCAACGATTCCGGTGAGCACCTTTTCCTCCTCCCTCGCTTCCTATTTCACCGGCACCGCCATCGTCTGGTCGCTCCGCCGCCAGCAGCCGCCGCAGCGCCGCCCGTCTATGGTCGAGCACCCCACAGCCGTCCGATCAAGATTTGACGCTCACGATAGTCTCACTTAATAGCGAAAGGGTACACGCCCTGTGCCGTGCGATCAAACTAGATCCTGCGGTCCGCAGCACGCGATCCAGACGAACCGGTATCGACCAATGAAACGGCGACGCGTGTCCAGTGTTTGAGTTAAAACAGATTTTTGAATCAGATTTATTTGCAAACTTCAAACCTTTGTAACTTTCAAACCACACGTCCAAAAATTACAAATTTTATGTCGTTGGATTCAGGAGAACAAACCCTAGCCAACCATGCCCTTAGTTTAGCAAATAGTAGTTGTTATCTTGTTTATATTTCAGAAACTTTTGTGTGCTTGTTTAGATTAGAAAAATTGTTTAAAATGGAATTTAGGGTTAAAACTTTTGCAAAATGGTTTGTTGTGACCTTACTGACCCTAGGAACCAACCCATGATTTGCAAAATGGATTTGGAAAAGTTTAGAATGGATTTATTGGTTTAGTCCATTTCTAGCTAAAATAAAACTATTAATTTGTTTATGAAAATGATTTTGAGTAAAAACTTTGGAGAAAATAGTTTGGACCAAACCTACTGACCCAAAAACACCAAGTTTTGCAATAGAAACTCATTTGGTGAAAAACTTAAAAGTTTGGTTTTGATAAAACATTTTTCACCACATGAAATGATGAATGGAATTAAAAATAGTTTTTGGGCAAAACCCTCTTGCTAATGACTTTGCCACTTTGGTAAATGACCAATTTGGATCTTACAAAGTTTAGAAACCCCATAGAGACCCCTTTGCAAAATAAAACTATCTTGTGCATGCTCCCATGCATGAATTGGTTTCCATTGTCTTGTGTGTGTGAAATTGTTTGAGTGATTATGGGTTTGGAATGTAAATTGAATTAGTGTTTGCTTGTTTGACTTGTAGTGAAGTGTGAGACTAGCAAGATCAAGGAGTGAACCACCATTCCTTTCCAAAAAGGCAAGTGATGCTTCATACTTTCAATCCCAATACTTTCACTATGCATTAGTGATTTTGCTAAGTAAACTTGCATGGATTTTGCTAAGTATAGATCTTGCTATAGGAAAACCTAGTAGATGAATCCTTAGTAGGATTTTCCTAAGTTAAGATTCCTACTACTACCAAGCTTAGCCTAGCTAATAGAAAACATGGGTGGAATATATATTCACACTATGGAAAAATATTCTAAGTCTGAGGACTTAGGTTTTGTTTAATAAAACAACTAAGTCAATAAACCTCCTGGGTGGAATGGAAGGATTGGGATATGTTGAGTGGTTCACAAGGCCATGGACTTGGATTGTGTATCTCACTTGTGGATGGCCACCCAGGAAACAAAGGGATTTGAGCTGTCAAATGTTGAGAAGCTTCAAGTGCAACCACTTGGCAATATGGGCTCTGCCATGATCATATAGGTTGCAAGAACTTAGCCATATGGACAGTGGGTGGTAGTGTTTGATAGGTTGGAGCACGTCCATTTTGGTCTAAGGGAAGGCTTCTGAAAGATCTTGTCTTGGGAAACCAAGTCTTGTGGGGAAAGTGCACCACCTCTGCAGAGTGTAGAATCTAAGTACTTAGCCATGTCCCTGGTAAAGAACAATTTGAGCATCAAGACATGGAAGCAATCAAGAATCTCATCATTCGAATTTCTAAATTAAAATTTTGTGGTTTGAACAAGGGTTGTTTGAATTCTTCAATCATTGATGGAGAGATGGCTTGGTACAAGGACCTTGAAATCTTTGATTGAGGAAATGATTTTGTCAAGCAAAAACTTAGTATTTTCAAAATGATAAGAAAAACCTATTTTGAGCAATGCAAGCCTCAACTCCACTTAGCCAAATCCATATAGATGATAGACTCCACTATATTACCATAGTATCACTTGCCAATACAATTCAAATGTATTGACCCTTTGTGGCTGTAACTTGTATGTTGCAGGTTTGATTGATTTAGTGAAGATTGATTGATTAGGATTACAAAGTCTACAACCAACATACACTGTGGCACTTTGAAGACAAAGGACCCATGCTTATAGTTATTCCGCTGCAATGTAATGTAATAGCCAAATGAGCTATGAATTGATGTAATAAAATTATGTTATTCCTGGTTATAAAGTTATAATATGACCTTTGTTTCTTGATATTACATCTAAACTGTGGATGCTAGCTATTGATCCAGGGACTAGCATTGTAAAACACAGGAGGAATCCACCTTATTAGGTTGGGACCCTCTACATACATGAAGGGGAATGTATGGCTAGCTCCTTTGCACAACACTTAAACAAAAGTGTGCACATGAATATATAGAAAGAAAGAATAAAGAAAGAGAAATAAAAAAGAGCAAATGTGTAAGGAGCAAATAGGCATATACCACTATATTGTAGTAAGACAAAGAGACGTTTGAGATTTTGAATCCCAAGTGAATATGTTAATCCTAAAACACTTGGGACTACCTCACTAACTCATTCGGTCGAACCAAATACGTTTACATCATGTTGAGAGTAATCTTTTGTGAACTGTTAATTGCTACGGTGTGGAAGCCTGCTAATATTATTAAGATGGTTCGAGTAAGGTACTATTCATAAACTTATTTCTATGTATCCTAAATGATAAACACATGCTGCAACTGCCTCTTTCATTTTATCGACTCAGCTTTACGAATATGAGGATCACATCCATTAAGCTAATGTTTCTCGGGACGAGCAAGAGTCTAAGCCTAGGGAAGTTGATGAGTGCATATTTGCATCATGTTTTGTATTATTATTTTGCATTGTAGTGGTAGGATCTTGGTATTTTACGGCGTTCAAGCGCACCTTTTATGTTTATTTTCACCAGGATTAGATCAGATGATGGATATGATGGACACAATTCTTGGACCAGTTATATTGGAGTGAAAAGGAGCCAAAAACAACGTAAATTGCTTATTTGGGAAATATTAATAACACTAGAAGAAAACCCGAAGCAATTGGATGATACAGTGGGTTTAACGACCTATACGGTGGGAATAAATATTTCGGTCGTATAGTTCCAGCCATATAGTTTGCGCCGACAACCTCCTCAAATAATTTCATCCCGTGCAACTAGATCGGAGAGACGACAAACAGAACACCCAAAAATCGCTAAAACCTCACCTTCGGAAGGCATCTGGAGGGGGAACTTATCCACCAGGGATCCATCTTCGACCAACGCAGATCCAGGAGGCTAAGGCATCGATATTCATCATCAACCACTGCATCACCATCATCTCCATCCATCCCATCTACATCTTGTCTAGATCTTGTTGTAATTTCCATACTCGTTGTGGATTTATACAAGTACTGTTCATCTATCATATATTCCATTGTCTTTGCCATGATGTTGATAGCCTCCATGTTTGAGTAGATCATTAGTTCTTGGGGATATGGAGAAACCCTAACATGAGATTGAAATAAGATAAAGTTTATTATGATATTCATCGTTGTTACCATGTATTAGATTGTCTTCATGTTAATGTTGGGAGAAGTCGACCTCTCAATATTTGTCTCTTGTGGGGACTTGATGGATGGAACTACTTGTTGGTAGACGTAGGTGTGTTATCACTTATAGTGATTATAAATTTGTTGGAACTCCATACGTATCAACTTGGGAATCGAGGAAACTCACAAAACACTATCCATGACCTAGGATACGTCCTGCGGGATTAAGTCCCTTAATAGCGCGGTAATTCAATTGATGTTAATGTTGAATAAATACCCAAGAGGCAATATTAAAAGTAGTTATTATTATATCTTTGTGTTTATGATAAATGTTTACATTAATGCTAAATTTATATTAACCGGAAAAATTAATACTTGTGTGATTTGTAAACTTGTTAGAGTCCCTAGTAAAGCCTCTTTGTAATACTAGATTGTTGGTTAATAGATGATCATGGTTTCCTGATCATGAACATTGAGATGTTATTAACAACACGATCATATCATTAGGAGAATGGTGTGATGGACATACTTCTATAGTTAAGCCTAGCATAAAGATCACGACATTTCAATAGTTTGTTGCTATAAAATTTCAGATACATAGTAACCTAAATCCTTCGACCATGAGATCATGTTAATCACCATCACCGAATAGATGCTTTGATGACATCAAACACCACTTCGTAATTGGGTGGTTATAGAGGTGGCATTGAGTGTTCGGAAAGTATGTGTTGAGGCACATGGATCAAGAGTGGGACTTGTCCATCCATATGATAGATAGATTTACTCTGGGCCCTCTCGGTGGAATGTCATCTAATTAGCTTGCAAGCATGTGACTGGCTCACAAGGGATCACATATCACATGTACGAGTAAAAAGTACTTATCGGTAACGGGGTTGAACTAGGTATGTAGAGATACCGATGATCAGACCTCGTATAAGTAAAGTATCGTGAGACAAAGGGAAATTGATATTGTATGTAAATGGTTCATTCGATCATGAAGTAATCATAGAAATATGTGGGATCCATATGAATTTCCATATTCCTCTATTGGTTATTGATCGGAGAAGAGTCTCGATCATGTCTGCATAATTCACGAACCGTAGGGAGACACGCTTAAGGATTCGATGTTGTTTAGTAGATATTGAAAGTGAGTAAAGAGACCGAATGTTGTTCGGGGTCTCATATGGGATCCAAGATATCACGAGGAGATTTAGAATGGTCTAGAGAATAAGATTCATATAAGGAAAGTCAAATTCTGGAGTTCGGAAATGGTTCCGGTGTTTTCACCGGAATGTTCTAGAAGGTTCACCGATCCGGAAAGGGAAGGGTACATGGATGTGTCATGACAAAGTGGAATGCTTGCATCATGTACTAGGTCACTTGGCTGGACACTTGGAAGAGAGAAATCAAACTCAAATTTGAAAGTCAAAATAAACAGTTTGAAAAAGTCAAAGTGGGACTTTGTTTCCAAGTGGTGGGAGGGAAGGAAATCTACCTAAGGGTGGATTCCTCCCTCTCCCTTGTGCCAGCCTAGAAGAGGAGTTCGGGAAGGACTCTCCTCCCCCCCAAACCGCCTCTCCCAGCTATATAAGGATGGGTAGGGCGCCCCTACCCCTCACACCCAAACCCTAGCAAGGCGCCACCCCTCTCTAAATCGACGACACCTAGGGATCTCCTCTAGTAGCCGAGTTGGGGGCTAAACTCTAGCACCTAGCCTCTGGACACACCACCTCCTCGGCTGCCTCTAAACCCTAGATCGTCGCGGCCCTCTTCTACTCCACCATACTCGCTCCGGCTTAGGTGAAGCCCTGCGGCATCTCCCCTCTAAACTCTGACACCACACCGTCGTGCTGCCGGAATCGCGAGGAGAGAGCTACAACCTCCGCTGCCTGCTGGAACAAGGGAGAGGAAGGTATTCATCGAGTACCGAACGTGTGACCGACTACGGGAGAACTGCTGGAACGCGCCCCCGGAAGGATCATCTACGTGATCTTGAGATCGACAAGTGAACGACTCCATCACCCACGGGAATCTGATCTCATTAACCTCTTTGGAATGTTCGAGGGTGAGTACTCTATCAAATCGTTGCTACAATCTAGTAGATATATCTTGGCTTGTGTGTTTTCATGCGATAGAATTTTTTTGTTTTCCATGCTACGAACCCCTACAGTTGATTGTTGTCTGATGTGTTTATGAGGATGATGTGAGCAATGGTTGCTGCCTATTTGTCCAAATATAGATTTCCTCCCACACATACATAGTTGAGAATGTTCATGATAATAATATTTACCTTAGCCCTTTATAATGCTAGTGGTGTATCCTCTAATCCCTGAGAATGCTTTTCCCCACTGAAGTTTCAAATCTCTTTTACATACGCGATACTTACTTTCTGTATTTAGTTTTTTTTATTTTACTCATTGTTCTTTTATACCAAAAACCCCAAAACTCCTTTTTACACAACACTCGCATTTTATCTTGTTACTTAGAACTTTATTTAGCATTTCTATTTTTATTATTTATTTCAAAAGTTATTAGACTTCAGACTCTTGCTCCCTATGGGATTGATATATTTATTTCGCAACTAGCTACACGATATGTCATCAATTGTCACATCCCAAAAAAAATCAAATTTTGGAATGTGAAAAATAAATAAACAAAATAAATAATTGTTGAAATTTAGGGTGAAAAGAAACTTTTGTTTCTAAATGGAAACTTAAAAAACCCATCTTGAACAAACTTTGAATAAAGTTTGAATCCAACTAAATTCAAATCAAGTGAAATGCATTCTTCATAAATGCATCTTGAAATTTAAACACTTGGAAAATAAACCAAAACTCTAAAAACCTTAATGGAAGAAAATCATTTTCAAGATCTCTCTAAGACTATGGAATTGATCCATATAAAAATTCAGCAACAATCATTTTAAAATGATCAAGAATGATAATAAAACCATAGAAATTAGTTTCACTTAATTTGAAGCCATGGATAAAATCTTATGGAGATAGGGAATAATTTCCAAAGCTAATAAAGCTCCTATCTGAAATCCATACCAAATTGTGATCAAATTAATCCTGAGGAGATATAAAAGGATAAACAAATATTAAATAAGATTATATAAATTGGAATCACCAATATTGGATCTTTAAATAAAAAAGATATGGATTTTATAAGATAAAGAAAGAAATAATGAATAAGAAGTATTTAAAAGACAAATTAAATCTTGGCCAAATACCTAAGAAAATGGAATAAATATAATCCAAATCCAAATAAAATAAAGGGATAAAGAATATTCAAATAAATAAAATGGCCTTAACCAAATTCTATTCCATTTGATTAAAGACAAATCCCTAATAAGAATGATTAATTAAATCATGGGAAAATAATAATTAGAATTTACCCAAGTGGAATAAAAGTTATTTAATTAACTTAAATGGAATCAAAGAAATCATCTAAATAAAATTTATGGAATTAAAACCATATTTGAATTTCATTGGAATAAAGACACTTGCCCAAATTAAATGATTAATAATCATATTAAAATACTTTAAATAATTCAATGTGAATTATTTAATACCCTATTAAATAAATAAAACCTACTGAAAAGGTTTGGTGAAATTTTGATTTCAAATAAGGGTTTGAGAATTTAATTAAATCTTCTTTAATAAAGGAATGTGCCCTTTTAAATAAAATATAAACCATAAATAAATAAAGGAATTATTCTAAAATAGACTTAAAATAACTATTTAAAACAGTATAGAAATATGCTGAACATTTGAAAAGGGTTTGAATTCAAACAAGGTTTGAAATCATTTGGACAAAATCAAAACAGAAAAAGGAAAATGGAAAAAGAAAATAGAGAAGGAAAAAATAAAACAAGCCAGCCCAGCCAGCAAACCCAGCCAACTGGCCTAACTAGCCCACTCTCCCTCTCTCTAACGCGAAGCATTTTCTCACCGCAGAACAAACCCGCCCCCTCACTGACCGCTGGACCCCACCTCGTTTCACTCTCTCTCGCTGACGCCCAGACCCCACTTGCCAGACCTTCGTCCTCACCCCCGCGATGACCACGCCGGCCATTTCTGCTCGTTAATCCACGGATCAATTCGCGTAATCACGCCAGTAATTCCTCCCTCGTTTACTCTCATCTAACCAGCACCTTCTCCCCTCCATTTCCCCCCAACCAGCGCCACCAGAGAGCCACCAGGCTGCTCTAATTCCCTTTTGCACCGTCGCGGCCTCCAACGCATTCCGGCGACGATTTCGGCCGCTCCTCGCTGCCCCTTGCCTCCCAGTTCCCACGATCCCATTCCCCATCACTCCCTGCATCTCCCAGTACCCCGAGCTCAGCCGCGCGAGCCTCCTAGCGTCGACAACCTCAACGCCAGCTCGCCACCGCCGTCTGCTTCGACTCCGGCGACGCCTCCCTGTAAACCACGTCTCCCCCTCCATCTCTGGATGATACTCCTACGCTCTCCTCTCTCTCGCACGTCTAACAGACTCTCTGCTTCGCTCTCCCGTTCCCTGTAGCGACGTCCCCGACAACGGCAGAGTGTACCCGAGGAGAAACGCAACTCCGACGAGCGATTAAGATCAACCCCGAGCGCCCCTCGACAAACGGCTGCCACCTTGAGCTTCAACACTTCGCGGCAACCTCGGTGAGCCTTCCCCTGTCACTCTTGCTTCCTGAATCACCGGCGACTCCACTGTCTGACCGCGCCGCCGCCAACCATCGCCGCCAGCTCCGCCCGTTCCTGGTCATACAATTTAGGCCGTAGGATTTTGATCGGATGCACACGATAGATTCATTAACCGATGAGGTATCTAGTGCTATGAGTCGTGCGATCCACATGATATCTAACGCACCACAGCAGCCGATCCGCACGAATCGTTTTCGACCAATAATAACAAGACTCGTGGCATAGTTCTGATTTAAAAGACAGATTTGTTTCTATTAGATGTTAGAACTTCCAAAATTCATAAATTTTGATCCACACGTTCAATTTTTGCAAATTTTATATCAATGGAATCAACAAAACAAGTACTTTCCAAAAATGCACTTGTTTTAGTAAATTGATTCTGTTAAATTGTTTGTTTTTACATAAACTTGTGTAGGCATAATTTGTGTATAAAATTTATTCTAGAAATGTTTTTAATGTAAAATCTTTAGCAAATGGATTGTTTTGAACCTACTGACCATAGAAACCAACTTTTGGATTTAAAAACATATTTGTGATGTTAAAGAATAAATATTTAAATAAGAGCATTTCTAGTTAAATAAATATTGTTTATGTGTTAAAAATGCTTTTTGAGTAAAACCTTTGGAAAATGATTTGAATTAAACTCTCTGACCCTAAAAACCAAGTTTTTGGAATTAAAAATATATTTGGTGAACCCTATAAAATTATTGCTTTACTAAAAGGCATTTCCAACAACATAAAATATTGCTTTGGTATCAAAATGGTTTATAAGTAAAACCTTTTGAAAATGGTTTTAAGATTTAACATTTGACCATAAAACACTAACATTTGTGTTTAAAAATGTATTTTTCAAACACTAGAAAATATTACTTTGGTTTGAACCATTTCTAGAAAAACAAGAATGATTTAAATGGCCATTTTCACTAACTTAATATCAAATGGTTTTTGCCACATTTATAAATGACCTTGCCACTTTTATAAATGACAAATATGTGTTTTAAGATGTTTATGACCTATTAGAAACCACTTTTCCAAATAAAACAATCTTTGGCATGCTTGCATGCATTGCTTTGTTTTTATTATTCTATGTGATGATTGCTTGAATGGTAGATTGAATTTGTGCCTTGATTGAATTGTAGTGAAATTTGAAGAGTGTGACTATTGCAAGATCAAGGAGTGAACTAATATTCTCTACCAAAAAGGAAAGTGGTACTTCATACTTTTTGTCCCATTATTTTCACTATGCATTAGTGTTATTTCTATGTACGACTTGCATGGAATTTTTTCTAAGTATAAACTATGCCATGGGAAATCCTAGTAGATGGAACCTTAGTAGAATTTTCCTAAGTTAAGATTCCTACTACTATCATGCTTAGCTTAGCTAGTAGAAAACAAGGGTGGATTATATTCATGCTATGGAATATTTCTAAGTCAAGGACTTATGTTTTTGTTTAATAAAACAACTAAGTGAATGAATCACCTTGGTGGAATGGAAAGAAAGGTTTGTGTTGAGTGGTTACACAAGTCCAATATACTAGGGAAAACTTGGGCTTCACCAAGTCCAGTATACTGGGGAAAACTTGGTATCTCACTTGTGGAATGCCACCCAGGAACAAAGATATTTGAGATGCCAAATGTTGAGAAGCTTCAAGTGCAGCCACTTGGCATTATGGGCTCTGCCTGGATCATATAGGTTGCAATAACTTAGCCAAATGGATAGTTGGTGGTAGGGGAATGATAGGTTGGAGCGCGTCCATTTTTGTAACATCCCAGATTTTATATTAGGATGTTATTAGTACCATGCATCATCCTTTCATCATTGCATTCTACGAATGAATTTTTACAACAAAATCCTAAACACCTAAACCTATCAAAACCCTATTAATTATTTTCATATGTAAGCACTACTGTTGTAGCAGTTTGACCCCTTATAAAAACTATGTAAAAACATTAATTCATGGTCCTATGTTGACCACCTTACTTTTATAAAGATTTAGATACAAATTTCATCAAGTTTGGACTTAGTATGCAAAAGATATATAGGTTTTACCAAAACAGAAATTGAAAAATGTTAAAAGAAAAAAGTGGGCAACCTACCTAATCACACAACGCCCACCGCTACCATCGCTGACAGCCAGCTTGCGCCACCGCAGACCAGCCCGCCAATCCGCTTGCCACACCGACAGGTGGGACCATGCTGTCATCCCCCATCTCCAGCCAGAGTCCCTGGAGAACACGATGCCGATTCAAAATCCGCGCGTCTATCCGTTCTGCGTTCGAATCCGAACCGCCTACTCCAAGAAATCCGCCCCTTTTATACAGCTGCATCGCCCCCACCGCCCCTTTGTGTTTTTCTCAAACCCTAGCGCCGTTTCGCAACTTTCCGATCTCGCCGGAGCAACCGCCGTCGGAGCTCGAGGTTGGCGACTCTCCAGGGCACCTCGAACCCTGCTACGCCTTCCATCCTTCTCTCCCCGACCTACCCTACCTACCCATCTAATCCGTTTCTTCGGAATCGCAGGAGGCCACCGGCAATTGCTCGCCGGAGCCATCGGGTCCGAGAGGAGGAACGGCCGACGCTGGGAGATTGAGGAGGGGAGTGACCGCGCCGAGACCGTTGGGGGATTCGCCATCGTCGTGCGCATCAGGGGATGTCCTCGTCATCTTCCACGATCACCAGAGCCGCCAGGACGCCGCCACCGTCGCCTCCATCGCCGCCGCCACAGGTTAGTAAAGCCGCCCTCGACCGTCCGATTGTAGATGAGCGGGCCAGATTAGAAGTTTGATCGAAGCGGTACCAGCCAATACCGCGCTGCCGCGTGGCAAGCCGCGCCAGCAGCCGCATCCACGCCTCGTCCACGCCGCGTCCCTCCAGCTGGACCAACCAGGCGCTGCCACTTGGTGCGTTTCGAGTTAGGGTTAGGATAGTTTGGTTTGATTTTTGCAGATTTGATCTAAACATTGCGAAAATCATATAAAATTGAATATTTGGCCAAATTTAGCTTATAATATACCGTTGGATTCATAATTTTATGTAGAATCCAGATCTGCAATAAAAATCTAATTTTACTGTAAGGTTTTAGGTGTAGATTTTAATCATTAGATTAGAGTGTTTATCCTATAGAAAAATAATTAAAATTCGGTTTTAGTTGATTCTTGTTGCAATAACTTTGTTTCCACAATACCTACTGAACAAAATTATTCAACTTTGCTTAAGATCATTAGATCTAGCTTGGGGCTAATTAGATGGTTTGATCTCCTTATAACCCTAGGAATTGTTTTAGTGACTCAATTAGATCTAAACCTTTGGGAAATCAATCCTAGTGACGCCCTTACACTATTACAACACAATCTTGCTACCTTGGTCAATTTAGAAGAACCAACCTTGCATAAAATACCATGTGCATGCATGCATGATTACCTCTGTGATATGTTTTGAACAAGTTATGATCAGATCTATGTTTATGATTCGTTAGATTGTTCGGAGTGCGCTAAGGAGTGCTATTGTGTAGAGTGCTGCTCGGATCAAGGAAAGTTACACCACTTGTTCATAATTTTGTCCCAGTTTTGATTCTATGCATGTGATCTTCAAAATTCTGTAGTATGCATGTGTAGGATATTCTAGTAGAATTTTTCCTTAGTATTATTTTGCAAGTGTGATGATTTTGTAGTATGCCATGAGTAGCTATATACTTAGGATTTTCCCTCCTAATAGGTTACCCCTGTTTTTGCTAAGTATTGCTTGCTATGCTATATATACAAATTACCGTTGGGGGGTTCGAAAGACAAAGAATTTTTCTAAGTATAAATGCTCTCTAGAGCAAACCTTTCTCCTCAAATCCACTTCAAAATAAAACTAAGTTTTCTTCTGGGAGGAATGGTTGTCGGGACAACGAGTGAGATTTTGTTGGAGGACGGCCGCCCAGGAATCAAAGAAGTGTGCCATGTTTCAGAATTCAGAAGCTTTCAGTGCAACCACAATACATTATGGGCTCTGTCTTGGCCTAGTACTTAGTGGGAAACCTCACCTGGGTACCAACATTTGGAGGTTCTTGGCACGGTTGGATCCAGAAGGTAGAGGGGCTACTAAGGGAAAGCCTCGCCATGGTCTTGTCTGTAAAAGGACTTGATCGTGGATTGTGGGTAAAGTGCACAAACTCTCGAGAGTATTGCAATCTGATCGATCAGCCGTGTTCACGGTAACAGAACAACAATGAGCGTCTGAAGGATGGAGCCTCTGAAGGATCTTCCTCTCTCTTTTCTAAACAAAGTTTTTAAAACCCCATGGCGTGAGTAATATCGCCAATGGGTGGGATTTTGGGAACTTGGTGAGTAATATCCAAGTGACACTTGGTGCGTAATATCCAAGTGTTTGGTTGTTTGGACACTTGGTTAGTAATATCCTCGTGTGCCATTCGACCATATTTTATCTAAGACAATGTTTATAAAGTAGGGAAAATCTTCTCTTCTTCTTCTCTACTTAATAAAACTAGCTTTGAGCAAATGAACTCTACAGCCTAAACTAGCCTTGCATGTAGAGATAGTCTTTTCTATCCTTGGTGTCCTTTGCCAATACATTCAAAGTATTGACCCAACTTGTTGGCTGCATGTTTTATGTGCAGAATTCGAAGATTGAAAGGTGAGTAGGGATCGCGAGTCTACACTCGACAAGCCTGGGGCGTTGATGGACTCAAGCCGCTTTTATGTTTCCGCTGTTATTTGAGCTAGATTAATGCTAAGCAATTTTGTAATAAATTCATACTCTGGATTCTCCGTGTAATAAAGACTTTGTGTTTTACATGATATTTCATCGACTGTGAGTGCTAGCTATTGATCTAGGGACTAGCATGTTAATCACATGGACTTAGGATCCTTATCAATCCGAGGTCCCTACAGATGGTATCAGAGCACATCGTTGCCTGTAGGACGTGACCCTAGGATTGGAACCACCTCTAACTTGTGCCTTACATGCTTTTCCACTAAGTTATTTTCCGCAATTCTAGTATCTGCTTTCCTCTACTTGTTTAAGTATCTAACTTTCATTCTTCTAACTTAAAAGATGACAAGCTTCCTCTACGACACCGTCGCGGACATCGAGCCCCTTCGTTTTGGTGGATGCCTCATGGACCTACTCACGCGTTTGGACCTTCCTCTCCCAACAATCCAGGGGAGCACAATGAAGAAACTCCACAAGGACGGCTGTTGGGGAGTCAAGGTCATCCAGCCAGGAAAAGAGCGAGGAAAAAACCTGGAGGAAGACATAGCAATCCACATTATTAGCGATTCCAAGGAGAAGGCCCTTAGCATCATCTTGCAGCAACTCATTGGTCGCCTATGTGGACGTCATCATGAATCTCTCCAAGGACACTGTGGCGGCCTCTTTGGAAGACGAGATGAGGAAGCAATTCCCATGGAGTTAACCTTTGAGGAAAGGACTTCTACCAAGCTTCGAAGGACCCAATATCAAGATTTGGAGTGCCACATCCATGACCTTGAAAAGGGTACCTTCCTCGAGATGTTGAAGAACGACGAGCTATGCGCCCTCATCAAGGAGAAGGAAGAAATGATCAAGCAGCAGGAGGAGGCAATGAAGCTCCAAGAGATAAAATTCTAGGACCAAGAGAAGAAGTTCGCTAACCAAGAGAAGAGGGTGATAAATAAAAATAAGAGAATTAGGGAACTCAAACAGCAGATCGATGGAGCTGAATTGCAAACTGAAGGCCTTTGCAAGATAATCAATGACGTGCGTGCTTCCAAGAGGGACTTGGCAAAGCAACTTGAAACCGCGAAGAAGTCAAGTTTAGTGGAGGATCTACAAAGCGAGAAGGAGGGACTTCAGGAGCAGCTGGAAGCCACCACCAAGAAACTGCAAGATGAGATTAAGAACCTCCAAGACAAGCTTGAAGCCACCACAAAGGAGATGGAATTGTACAAGACAACTCTAGAGCAGGAAGGCTACTCGTTCGAAGACGAGGAAGAGGAAGGCGTGGAAGATGTGTAATAGTTGGACCACCTTTAATTCTATAGTAGAACGTTATTCGCGATTGTAATAAATACCAAGACAAATCTGGTTTAGTTAAACATGGTTGTTTTCTGTCTTGAGCTTTGTTGTTATGTCTTGTGTGCCTAGTGTGCTTGGTGTGTTTTCATAAGGGTAGGAGTTACTACTTAGTCTTTCTGTCTATTTCTTAACTAATCTCTTAAACCCCACAGATGCCGCCCAGACATGCGAACTCCGAAATCCCTCCAGAAATAGCACAACTTTTGGCCACTAAGAACCAGCTGATCCAACTTCTCACTCAGAACATGCAAAACAACAACAACAACCCGCCACCACAACCACCACCTCCGCCACCTCCTCAACAGGATCGCTTGACTCGGTTTTTGAGGCTGAACCCACCTACCTTCACTAGCAGCACTGAACCAATCATCGCTGATGACTGGCTGCGTACGATCAACAAGAAGCTAGATACCGTTCAAGCTATCGGAGCCGACAGGGTACGTTACGCCGCACACCAGCTTGAAGGACCTTCTACAGAATGGTGGGATAACTACCAAGTCACCCACCCAGATATTGATGCTATCACTTGGGATCAGTTTGAGTTTGCTTTTCGCACTCATCATGTGGCTGCTGGTATCATGACTCTGAAAAGGCGCGAATTTCGCGACCTACACCAACTGCACCGTTCTGTCACCGAGTATGGTGAGATTTTCAACAAGCTAGCCCGTTATGCACCCGACGATGTTTCCACTGATGCCAAGAGACAGGAGGAATTCTTAAGGGGACTCAATGACGAGATATCCATTCAGCTTGTGGCTCAGAAATTTGACAACTTTCAGGAACTCCTGGATAGAGCCATTGTGGTTGAATAAAATAGGAAGAGCATAGAAAACCGCAAGAGGAAGTCTAACCCTCACAAGCACTCTGTTCCGTATCAGAAGTAGCTCAATTCCTCACCTCCACCTTATAACAATAATGGCCACAACCATAACGGTCATAACCATGGTGGCAACAAACACAATGGGCATAAAAACCGCAACGGGAATGGCAGCAATGGAAATGATCTCAGTGAGGTGACATGCTTTAAGTGCAACAGGACAGGGCATTATGCAACCTCTTGCCCCGAGAAGAAGAATGGCAATGGCAATGGGAATGGAAATGGACACAACCATGGCAATGGAAACGGGAAGAAGCCAAATCCGTTTGTCAAAGCCACGGTAAATCATGTTTATATGGAGGATGCTTGTGATGCACCAGACTCTGTGATTGGTAAGTTCAAACTCAATTCTATTCCTGCAGTTGTTCTTTTTGATACTGGTGCATCGCATTCATTCATATCAAGGGTATTTGTGGATAGAGGCAAGATACCAACAGAAACTATAAACTTTCCTCTCAGGGTAAGTTCTCCTGGGGGAGAAATAGTGGCAAAGTCCGGTTGCCGGGAATTAGAACTAAGGATTGGGACACACATCTTTCCCACAAGTCTAGTAGTTCTAGAATCACAAGGATTAGACATAATCTTGGGCATGAATTGGATGACCGAATATGAAGGAGTCATAGATTGTGCAAAAAGGACTGTCACGCTCACAACACCGGAAGGGAAAATGATTCGCATCAAGTCGAATTTCGCACTTAAGGAAGTCATGGTGAACTCTCTTAAGGGGATTAGCTTGGAGGAGGTACCTATTGTAAAGGAATACCTAGATGTCTTTCCGGAGGAACTGCCAGGAATGCCTCCCGACCGTGATATCAAGTTCCTCATTGACTTGATGCCAGGCACCGGGCCGATAGCTAAGAGACCATACAAGATGGATGTGGACGAGTTAAAGGAACTTAAGAAACAGCTTAGGGACCAATTGGACAAGGGATTCATCCAACCAGCGCGTCATCTTGGGGAGTGCATGTCCTATTTGTGTAAAAGAAGGATAAAACCAAGAGGCTGGTTGTGGACTACCGCTCGTTAAACGAGGTGATGATCAAGAATAAGTATCCTCTACCCAACATCAATGACTTGTTTGACCAGTTAAAGGGAGCCAGTGTGTTCTCAAAGATCGATCTGCGATCAGGCTACTTTCAGCTAAAGATTCGAGAACAGGATGTGCCCAAAACAGCATTCACCACAAGATACGGATTGTATGAGTACACCGTGATGTCTTTTGGTCTAACCAATACCCCAGCATACTTCATGACCATGATGAACAAAGTGTTCATGGAATATTTGGACAAGTTTATCGTGGTATTCATAGATGACATACTCATATACTCTAAGGATGAGAAGGAACATGAGAAACATCTGCGCCTTATTATGGAGAAACTAAGAGAACACAAGTTGTATGCCAAATTCAGCAAATGCGAATTCTGGTTAAAGGAAGTGGAATTACTTGGTCATGTTGTGTCGGCAAAAGGAGTTGCCGTAGATCCTAGTAAGGTAGCTTCCGTGACAGAATGGGAGTCACCCAAGAATGTGGGGGATATTAGGAGTTTCTTGGGCCTCGCAGGATATTATCGGAGGTTCATTGAAAACTTTTCCAAAATAGCAAAACCCATGACGGAACTACTGAAGAAGGAAAATAAATTCCTATGGACGGAGGCATGTGAAGCAAGTTTTCAAGAGTTGAAGAAACGCCTCGTAACGGCGCCAGTTCTGTGCCTGCCTGATATCCAAAAGGATTTTCAAGTCTATTGTGATGCTTCTCGACAAGGACTGGGAAGTGTATTGATGCAGGATGGGAAAGTGGTATCCTATGCCTCCCAACAACTTAAGAACCACGAACACAATTACCCCACACATGATTTGGAACTTGCGTCTGTGGTTCATGCACTCAAGGTATGGAGACACTACCTCATGGGCAAACATTGTGATGTATTCACAGATCATAAAAGTTTGAAGTACATCTTCACCCAAAAGGAGTTGAATATGAGACAAAGAAGATGGCTTGAACTAATTAAGGATTATGACTTGGACTTACAATACCATCCCGGAAAGGAAAACGTGGTGGCTGATGCCTTAAGTCGTAAAGTGTATGTGAATGGACTTACCGCAAGGGAACTTCCAGAGGATTTATGCAAACAATTCAGGTATCTCAGGCTAGAGATAGTTCCGAAAGGACACATAGCGACTATGGAAATAGTGTCCACCTTCCAAGAGAGAATCAAGGAAGCACATAAGGGAGATAAAGAGTTGGAAGAAATAAGGATCAGGATAAGTGAAGGAAAGACTAAAGAATTTCGTCTGGACGAACAAGTAACCCTCTGGTATGGGAAGCGTTTGTATGTTCCCAATGACCCCGATATCAGGAATATGATTTTACAAGAAGCTCATGATTCGCCATACTCAATTCATCCAGGTAACACGGAGATGTACATGGATGTGAAGGATAGATTTTGGTGGAATAACCTAAAGAGAGAAATTGCGGAATATATTTCTCTGTGTGACGTATGCAACAGAGTAAAGCCGAGCATCAGAAACCGGCAGCACTACTTCAACCACTACCTATACCCGACTGGAAGTGGGAAAAGGTAGGCATGGATTTCATCACGGGATTGCCCCGGACTCGTTCTGGATTTGATTCTATCTGGGTAGTGGTAGACCACTTTACCAAGGTGGCTCACTTCATCCCCGTAAAGACCACATATACAAGTTCTAAGCTTGCTAAGATATACATGTCAAGGATTGTAAGCCTACATGGTGTTCCCAAAGGAATTGTGTCAAACAGAGGCACCCAGTTTACTTCAAAGTTTTGGCGACAACTACATGAGTCTCTTGGGACACGACTAGAATTCAGTACTGCCTTCCACCCTCAGACAGACGGCCAAACAGAAAGGGTGAATCAAATTTTGGAAGATATTTTGAGAGCTTGCGCACTATACTATGGGTCTAGTTGGGACGATAACCTTCCGTATGCCGAGTTCTCATACTACAACAGCTACCAGACAAGTATCAAGATGGCTCCGTTTGAAGTTCTATATGGCAGGAAGTGTAGGACTCCACTGCTATGGAATGGAGTTGGTGAACGCAGTCTTTTTGGACCTG
This sequence comes from Avena longiglumis, assembly GCA_030063025.1. Classification (NCBI taxonomy): domain Eukaryota; kingdom Viridiplantae; phylum Streptophyta; class Magnoliopsida; order Poales; family Poaceae; genus Avena; species Avena longiglumis. Next base: position 296,657,230 of record CP125978.1, read on the forward strand.
AATTGATAAAGGATGCCGAAGAAAAGGTACGGCAGATTCAGGATAGGCTAAAGGTAGCCCAATCCCGATAGAAGAGTTACGCTGATTCCAAGCGCAGAGATGTGGCCTATGAAATAGGGGACCGTGCGTATCTCCGAGTTTCACCCCTACGAGGAGTTAAGAGGTTCGGAATCAAGGGAAAGTTAGCCCCACGATTCATAGGACCATATAAGGTTCTGGCCCGTAGAGGGGAGGTTTCTTATCAGTTGGAGTTGCCGGAAGGACTGACTGTTCATGATGTGTTTCATGTGTCGCAACTAAAGAAGTGTCACCCGGAGATGGCCGAAACACCGCTAAGAGACACCGTTCCCCTAGATGAGGTTCAATTGGAGAATGACCTTACCTATGAGGAAAACCCCCTCAAAATACTGGAAACAGCTGAAAGGATTACACGCACTAAGACTATAATATTCTACAAAGTACAATGGAACCACCACTCTGAGGAAGAAGCTACGTGGGAGCGCGAAGAAGACTTGAGGGTAGAACACCCACACCTATTTTCTAGCCAACCCGAATCTCGGGGACGGGATTCCTCTTAAGGGGGGTAGGTTTGTAACATCCCAGATTTTATATTAGTATGTTATTAGTACCATGCATCATCCTTGGATCATTGCATTCTATGAATGAATTTTTACAACAAAATCCTAAACACCTAAACCTATCAAAACCCTATTAATTATTTTCATATGTAAGCACTACTGTTGTAGTAGTTTGACCCTTATAAAAACTATGTAAAAACATTAAGTCATGGTCCTATATTGACCACCTTACTTTTATAAAGATTTAGATACAAATTTCGTCAAGTTTGGACTTAGTATGCAAAACATATATAGGTTTTACCAAAACAGAAATTGAAAAATGTTAAAAGAAAAAAAAAGTGGGCAACCTACCTAACTGGGCCGCAGCGCCAGCCCACCCGCGCCCACGCGACAGCCAGCTTGCCCGCGCCAGCCGCCGCAGCCCAGTACCGGTCCGCTCTGCCAATCCCGCTGCTGCCACCGATAGGTGGGACCATGCTGTCATCCCCCACCTCCAGCCAGAGTCCCTGGAGAACACGATGCTGATTCAAAATCCACACGTCTATCCGTTCTGCGTTCGAATCCGAACCCCCTACTCCAAGAAACCCACCCCTTTATACCGCTGCATCGCCCCCACCGCCCCTTTGTGTTTTTCTCAAACCCTAGCGCCGTTTCGCAACTTTCCGATCTCGCCGGAGCAACTACCGTCGGAGCTCGAGGTTGGCGACTCTCCAGGGCACCTCGAACCCTGCTATGACTTCCATCCTTCTCGCCCCGACCTACCCTACCCACCCATCTAATCCGTTTCTTCGGAATCGCAGGAGGCCACCGGCAATTGCTCGCCGGAGCCGTCGGGTCCGAGAGGAGGAACGGCCGACGCTGGGAGATTGAGGAGGGGAGTGACCGCGTCGAGACCGTTGGGGGATTCACCATCGCCGTGCGCATCAGGGGCCGTCCTCGTCATCTTCCACGATCACCAGAGCCGCCAGGACGCTGCCACCGTCGCCTCCATCGCCGCCACCGTCGCCTCCATCGCCGCCACCGTCGTCTCCATCGCCGCCGCCACAGGTTAGTAAAGCCGCCCTCGACCGTCCGATTGTAGATAAGCGGCCCAGATTAGAAGTTTGATGGAAGTGGAACCGGCCAATACCGCGCTGCCGCGTGGCAAGCCGCGCCAGCAGACGCTTCCGCGCCGCGTCCCTCCAGCTAGACCAACCAGGCGCTGCCACTTGGCGCGTTTCGAGTTAGGGTTAGGATAGTTTGGTTTGATTTTTGCAGATTTGATCTAAACATTGCGAAAATCATATAAAATTGAATATTTTGCCAAATTTAGCTTATAATATACCGTTGGATTCATAATTTTATGTAGAATCCAGATCTGCAATAAAAATCTAAGTTTACCGTAAGGTTTTAGGTGTAGATTTTAATCATTAGATTAGAGTGTTTATCCTATAGAAAAATAATTAAAATTCTGTTTTAGTTGATTCTTGTTGCAGTAACTTTGTTTCCACAATACCTACTGAAAAAAATTATTAAACTTTGCTTAATATCATTAGATCTAGCTTGGGGCTAATTAGATGGTTTGATCTCCTTATAACCCTAGGAATTGTTTTAGTGACTCAATTAGATCTAAACCTTTGGGAAATCAATCCTAGTGACACCCTTACACTATTACAACACAATCTTGCTACCTTGGTCAATTTAGAAGAACCAACCTTGCGTAAAATACCATGTGCATGCATGCATGATTACATCTGTGATATGTTTTGAACAATTTGTGATCAGATCTATGTTTGTGATTCGTTAGATTGTTCGGAGTGCTCTAAGGAGTGATATTGTGTAGAGTGCTTCTCGGATCAAGGCAAGTTACACCACTTGTTCATAATTTTGTCCCAGTTTTGATTCCATGCATGTGATCTTCAAAATTCTGTAGTATGCATGTGTAGGATATTCTAGTAGAATTTTTCCTTAGTATTATTTTGCAAGTGCGATGATTTTGTAGTATGCCATGAGTAGCTCTATACTTAGGATTTTCCCTCCTAATAGGTTACCCCTGTTTTTGCTAAGTATTGCTTGCTATGCTATATATACAAAGTACCGTTGGGGGGTTCGAAAGACAAAGAATTTTTCTAAGTATAAAGGCTCTCTAGAGCAAACCTTTCTCCTCAAATCCACTTCAAAATAAAACTAAGTTTTCTTCTGGGCGGAATGGTTGTCGGGACAACGAGTGAGATTTTGGTGGAGGACGGCCACCCAGGAATCAAAGAAGTCTGCCATGTTTCAGAATTCAGAAGCTTTCAGTGCAACCACAATACATTATGGGCTCTGTCTTGGCCTAGTACTTAGTGGGAAACCTCACCTGGGTACCAACATTTGGAGGTTCTTGGCACAGTTGGATCCAGAAGGTAGAGGGGATACTAAGGGAAAGCCTCTCCATGGTCTTGTCTGTAAATGGACTTGATCGTGCATTGTGGGTAAAGTGCACAAACTCTCGAGAGTATTGCAATCTGATCGATCAGCCGTGTTCACGGTAATAGAACAACAATGAGCGTCTGAAGGATGGAGCCTCTGAAGGATCTTCCTCTCTCTTTTCTAAAAAAAAGTTTTTAAAACCCCATGGCGTGAGTAATATCGCCAATGGGTGGGATTTTGGGAACTTGGTGAGTAATATCCAAGTGACACTTGGTGCGTAATATCCAAGTGTTTGGTTGTTTGGACACTTGGTGAGTAATATCCTCGTGTGCCATTCGACCATATTTTACCTAAGCAAATGTTTATAAAGTAGGGAAAATCTTCTCTTCTTCTTCTCTACTTAAGAAAACTAGCTTTGAGCAAATGAACTCTACAGCCTAAACTAGCCTTGCATGTAGAGATAGTCTTTTCTCTCCTTGGTGTAATTTGCCAATACATTCAAAGTATTGAAAGCCTAAATTAGCTTTGACCCAACTTGTTGGCTGCACGTTTTATGTGCAGAATCCGAAGATTGAAAGGTGAGTAGGGATCGCGAGTCTACACTCGACAATCCTGGGGAGTTGATGGACTCAAGCTTCTTTTATGTTTCCGCTGTTATTTGAGCTAGCTTAATGCTAAGCAATTTTGTAATAAATTCATACTCTGGATTCTCCGTGTAATAAATACTTTGTGTTTTACATGATATTTCATCGACAGTGAGTGCTAGCTATTGATCCTGGGACTAGCATGTTAATCACAGGGACTTAGGATCCTTATCGATCCGAGGTCACTACAATTTTGGTCTAAGGGAAGGCTTCTGAAAGATCTTGTCTCGATGCATGTCGAGTCTTGTGGGGAAAGTGCACCACCTCTGCAGAGTGTAAAATCTAAGTACTTAGCCGTGTCCCCGGCAATGGACAATTTGAGCATCAAGACATGGAAGCTATCAAGAATCTCCTCATCCCAATTTTATAAGTTAAAACTTGTGGTTGAACAAGGGTGAAGGTTCACCAATTTCTATTGGTGGTTCCTAGGGAGTTTTTGCCAAACAAAAACTTAGTGTTTTCAACTGATAGGTAAAACCTATTTTGAGCAAAGCAAGCCTAAGCTCCATTTAGCCAAATGCATATAGATGATAGACTCCACTATACTACCAAAGTATCACTTGCCAATACAATTCAAATGTATTGACCCTTGTGGCTGTAACTTATTATGTTGCAGGTTTGTTTGATGTTAGTGAAGTGTGTTGAATAGGATTACAAGTCTACAACCAATATGATTGCCTGTGGCACCTTGAAGATGAAGGACTCCATGCTATATAGATATTTCTGCTGCATTGTAATGTGATAGCCAAATGAGCTATGTAAGATGTAATATAATATTTTATTCATGGTTATAAAGTTGTATTATGACCTTTGTTTCTTGATATTACATCTTAACTGTGGAAGCTAGCTATTGATCCAGGGACTAGCATTGTAAACACAGGGATCTCTACCTTATTAAAGGTTGGGACCTCTACAGATGGTATCAGAGCACTGTGTTTCCTGTAGGATTGTAACCCTAGGATTGGACAAAACCCCTTAGAAAAATACGAGTTGTATTTGTTCCAAAAATTATTTACAAACAATCTTGTAAACTCTTTCCTCAACCTTTTTGGTTTTGATTCTACATCTCTTCTATTTCAACTTGATGGACAAGACCTCAACCATGAGCAAAGGACTTCACCAACTCAAATGACCTCAACTTCAACATCATCAAAAAACTTCAACTTTAGTTTCATCAAGGACTTCAGCTTGGACATCACTAAGGACTACAAATGAGATAAGATTGTTACTCAAGACTTGAAGACTAAGGAAACACAACTTAGAAGTAACCATCATCACCTTTGAAGTTTTGTGACCAAGATACAAGAATTTCTCCAAGAATACAATGATCTTGTTCATGAAGAATCAACTAAGAAGAATGGAATGATCTCAAGTGAACCATATAGTTGACCACCATGTTAGTGTTTAGTTTATATCAAACCCACCAACTTATGTGGTGTAGCAAAAATATTTTGTTGCCTAAAAGTGTGCTTGAAACTTGTTGTTTGAGTGGAATATTTGTTTGTGATTGCTTGCACATTGCTTGTGTGATTTTGATGTGTGTGATTAGAATTATTTCCTTAGAAATCTTTACCTATTCTAATCCCAATCCAACCCAAACAGATGACTTCCCCAAGAGACTCCAACATCAAGAATGGTGACAACAACCAAGAGATGCTCATGAGAGAACAACTACTAGTAAACCAAACCAATTTGAATCAGATGACAACTCAGTTTCTAGACAACAACAATGAGTTAGACCCAACCTTGCAATTTTTTTTGGAAAATCAATCTCAACTATTGCAAGGGATGACCACTCACATGATCAAAATGAAAGACAACCTTTCCCAAGGAGTTTGTGACAACAATGATGTCAAGGATGATATTACAGAAGGAACTCAAGCTTGCAATATTTGTGGAGACATGGATCACACTTCCAAAGAGCATGAAGATCAATGCCCTAATTGCAAAGAGAAACATCCAACTAATCAATGCCCCACATATCAAGTGACTTGTTTCCTATGTGAAGGAAATAATCATGTCCCTATCCAATACCCCATCTATTCTATAGTTCAACAAAGGAAACAAGGTGGATCCAGGACATCACGAGGAGATCTGGAATGGTCTAGAGAATAAGATTCATATAAGGAAAGTCCAATTCATGGGTTCGAAAATGTTTTTAGTGTTTTCACTGGAATCTTCTAGAAGGTTCTAGAAGGTCCACCACCCTAGAGGGGGGGGTACATGAATGTGCCATGCCAATGTGGAATGGTTGCATCATACCCTAGGTCACTTGGCTGGACAATGGTAAGAGAAATAATCAAACTCTAGTTTGAATAGTCAAATTCCAATTTGAAAAGTCAAAGTCCAAGTGGAGGGAGGATAGGAAACCCTCTCGCGAGAGGATTCCCTCTCCATCATTTTTGCCGGTCAAGCAAGGGGAATAAGGGGAGGACTCCCCTCCCCTTGCCGCCTCTCCGTCCCATAAAAGGAGGGCTGGGGCACCCCCTTTCCACCACCCCACAAACCCTAGGTTGCCTACTGCTCCCAGCCGCCGGCCCCCGAAACCCTAGCTCCTCTAAACCACCGCCACCACCTAGCCCTAGTCTAGCCGTCGGTTCCACCACCTCCTCCCCTCGGCGTATAAACCCTAGCCACCGAGGGCCTCTCTAAATCCACCATACTCGCTCCAGCTTAGGCGAAGCCCTACGGGATCTACTCCTCCACCTCCACCACCACACTGTCGTGTTGCTGGAATCGCGAGGAGATCTACAACCTCTGCTGCCTTTTGGAACAAGGGAGCAGAAGGTCTTCATCGAGTACCGAACGGGTGACTGACTTCGGAAGCGCTGTCGGAATGCGGCGCCGGAAGGATCATCTTAGTGATCTTAAGATTGGCAAGTGACCGACTATATTAACCACGAGCATCCGATCTCGTTAAACACTTTGGATCTTCAAGGGTTATTACTCTATGAACTCGTTGCACTGATCTCGTAGATTAGATCTTGGCTTTTGTGTGTTCATGTGATAGAATTTTTTTGTTTTCCATGCTACGAACCTCTACCGTGGTATTAGAGTCGTGTCTATGCATAGATCTGTTGCATGAGTATAACACAATAGTTATTATGGGAATTGCTTCTTTTGTTCTCGATTAGTTTTTGTGTACTTTGCATCTTGCGGGATGGTGGGATGAAGCGGCCCGGGCTAACCTTACATGACATCATTCATGAGACTTGATCCACGCTCAACATGAAACTTGCATTGCATAAGTGGCATTGCGGGTGTCTATCTCTCCCACCATAGTGAAGATTCAATTTACAAAGGGCACTTGACAATACTTGTATCAACGTTGTGGTTCATGTTCGTAAGTTAGAACGGTTCTTATTCGAAAGCCCCAAGCCACGAAAAACATGCAAAGAAAATTAGAGGCGTCTAACTTTGTTTTGCAGGGGTGTGCTATGATGTGATATGGCCATGATTATGATTATATATGATGTATGAAATGATCATTATTGTAAGTTGGCAACCGGCAGGAGCCTTATGGTTGTCTTTAAATTTTGTTTAAGACCTGCGTGTCTATTATTCAAAGTAGTTGTAATAGTTGATGCTGGTGGACGACAACCATGGAGCGGTGCCATTGACCTTGACGCCATGCCGGTGATGATGGAGATCATGTTCGTGCTTGGAGATGGATATCGAAGGCACAATAATAATGGCCATATCATATCACATATTATGAATTGCATGTGATGTTAATCCTTTTTATGCATCTTGTATTGATCAGATTGTGATGGTGGCATTATAAGATGATCCCTTGATGGCTCAGTTGATGTGGAGCCTATTGGGAACCCCAAGAGCAAGGTGTGAAGCAGCACAGCAGCAAGTCTTCCCTTAGTAAGAAACCGAGTTTATCGAACCAGTAGGAGGAAGGAAACGCCACACAGGTGTTGCAAGCAACGTGGCCACCTGCACAACACAAACTCAAGACTTTGCCCCAACTAACAGTGAGGTTGTCAATCTCACCGGTTATTGTAATAAAGGATTAATAGTATGGCGTGGAAGGTGATTGTAGAGGTCCCAACCTGATAAGGTAGAGATCCATGTGTTTACAATGCTAGTCCCTGGATCAATACCTAGCATCCACAGTTTAAGATGTAATATCAAGAAACAAAGGTCATAGTACAACTTTATAACCAGGAATAAAATAATGCATTACATCTTACATAACTCATTTGGCTACCTCATTACAATGCAGCAGAAATATCTATATAGCATGGAGTCCTTCATCTTCAAAGTGCCACATGCAATCATGTTGGTTGTAGACTTGTAATCCTATTCAACACACTTCACTAACATCAAACAAACCTGCAGCATAATAAGTTACAGCCACAAGGGTCAATACATTTGAATTGTATTGGCAAGTGATACTATGGTAGAATAGTGGTATCTATCATCTATATGCATTTGGCTAAGTGGAGCTTGGGCTTGCTTTGCTCAAAATAAGGTTTTCCTTATAAGTTGAAAACACTAAGTTTTTGTTTGTCAAATCACCCAAGGAACACACGTGTGATACCAAGGTTGTCCAGTCACTGGGCCTTGTGTAACCACTGGTCCTTTTCCCTTGTTCAACCACAAGTTTTTAACTTAGAAATTGGGATGAGGAGATCCTTGATAGCTTCAATGTCTTGATGCTCAAATTTTCCATTGTCGGTACATGGCTAAGTAATTAGATTTTCCTTCTCGAGAAGTGGTGCACTTTCCCCACAAGACTCGACATGCATCGAGACGGGATCTTTCAGAAGCCTTCCCTTAGACCAAATGGACGCTTTCCAAACCTATCACCCTTGCCACCTCCTGTCCATCTGGCTAAGTTATTGCAACCTATATGATCAAGGCAGAGCCCATATGCCATGTGGCTGCACTTGAAGCTTCTTAACATTTGACATCTCAAATCTCTTTGTTCCTGGGTGGCTTTCCACAAGTGTGATACACAAGGTTTCCAATCACTGGTCCTTGTGCAACCACTCAACATATCCCATTCATACCATTCCACCCAGGTGATTCATTCACAGAGTTGTTTTATTAAACAAAACACAAGTCATAGACTTAGAAATATTTCATAGCATGAATATAATCCACCCTTGTTTTATACTAGATAGGATAAACATAATAGTAGCAAGGATCTTAAATTAGGGAAAATTGTACTAAGGCATCATCTACTAGGATTTCCCATGGCATAGCATCCTTCGTAAAATTTCCATGCAAGTCCTACTCAAAACATCACTAATGCATAGTGAAAATAATAGGACAAAATGTATGAAGCACCACTTGCCTTTTTAGTAGAGAATATAGGTTCACTCCTTGATCTTTCAAATGTCACACTCTTCAAGGTTCACTACAATTCAATCAAGCAAGAACATATTCAAACTAGCATTCAAACAATTCACCACAGAAACTAATGAAAACAAAACAATGCATGCAAGCATGCAAAAGATTGTTTTATTTGGAAAGGTGGTTTCTAATAAGCTATAAACATTTTAAAACACTTATTGGTCATTTATAAAAGTTGCAAAACCATTTAAAATCAAGTTAGTGAAAAATGGTCATTTAAATAATTTTTGTTTTGTTAGAAATGCTTTAAATCAAAGTAATAAATTCTAGTGTTTGCCAAATATGTTTTTAAACACAAATGTTAGTGTTTATTGTCAAAGTGTTTAAAACAAATCCATTTACAAAAGGTTTCACTCTAAAATCATTTTTAAATAATAGAAACATTTTTTTGTTATACCCAAAATGCCCTTATTCAAAGGAATAATTTTCTAGGGTTAATCAAATACATTTTTAAATCCAAAACTTAGTGTTTAGGGTAAGAGTGTTTAAATCAAACCATTTGCAAAAGGTTTTACTCAAAAATCAATGTTAGAATAAATTTTATACACAAAATAGGCCTAGAAATGTTTCTGCAAAAACAACTAATTTTACAGAGGCAAAACACTAAACTAAGGGCATGGCGGTTGCAAAGGTTTCATTTTTTGAATCCATTTATATAAAATTTGCAAATTTTTTCCAAGCATATTAATAGTTATGATGTTTGCAAGTTTAAACAATCAAAATTTATTTCTGGATTTAATCAAACAGAACAGGCCACGTGGAATGTTTCTATTGGTCTGTACCGCTTCGTATGGATCGAGAATCATGGGCTGTTGGATATAAAGTGCATCACATAGATTAGAATGATCCATACCGTTTCGATAAGTCAATCTATCGCATCCACTAGATCAAAATAACGGCCCTAATCCAATTTACCACAAACTGGCGGCGCTGCGACGGTGGATGGCGGCGGCGCGCTTGGGCTGCGGCGTTCTGGTGAATCTAGGGAACGAGGAAGAGAACGTGGATTCTCACCGGGTTCATAGGAGAGTGGAGAGGCTCAACATTGTCTTTGTTGATCGAGGGGCACTCAGGTTCGACGCCGATTTCTCACCGGAGTTAGACCTAGCGATAGCCACGTCTGTCCATCGATGTTGGCGAGGCTGTGGTGTGCTCCAAGACAAGAGAAAGTGTGGGTCATATGCGTGAGAGATAGGAGGTTGCAGGGGCATCAACCAGAGAGGAGGGGGCGGTCAGGTCTCACCGTGGGGGGTCGCCGGAGTGGAAGCAGTAGGCGGCGGCGTTCAGTCGAAGACGAAGGCGAGGATGTGGGGTATGTGTGGGCGAACGGAGTCTACGGGCAGATGCGGGAAACACTGGCAAGCATGATCGGGTGAGTCAGGGGCAGTGGGGGTGGTTGTGCTTCCCGGAATCGGTGTTGAGGCTCACCGGAGGCAGTGATGTTTGAGCAAGAAATTTGGGCAGCCCTAGGGCGAAGAGGAGATGGCGACTGGGGGGAAAGGAGGAGAGGAGAGAGAGGAGATTTATCTTGCGTGGTTGCTGGAGGAATTCATGCGCGGCATTTAGGATAATTAAAGATGCAGAATCAAGGCAGAAACAGGCGAGGGGAATGAGGGAGAACTGGTCGCGGGGTTGAAGACGATGAGCTGGCAGTGGGGTTGCGATGTCAGCGAATGAGATGGGGGTACGGTCGGGTCGGGGTGTCAGCAAGGTGGGGGTACAGACGCGGGTAAGAAAACGTTTCGTGACGTGGAGAACTGGGTTGTCGGGTGGGCTGGTAATGGGGTCGTTGGGCCAGGGAGCTGGGTAGGATTAGATGGGGTGCTTTGTTTTCATTGTTTTCTTCTCTGTTTTCTTTTTTCCTTTTTCATTTCTGATTTCTGTTTTGAATTTATTCAAATGAGTTCAAATACTTATTTTATTTCAAAACATTTCCAAACTTTTAGTAAGTTTTTCTACTATTTTAATAATGCATTTTAAAGTCCATTTTAGAATAACTTCTTTTATTCTCTTATGGTTAAATATTTATTTAAAAGAGGCACTTGTCTTTAATCAAGTAATATTTAATATGATTCATAAACTCATTTTGAATTCAGATTTTTGCCAACCTTTTCTAAATCTTTTCAGTAGGTTAAATCTTATTTAATAATGTATTTAAATAATCCATTTTAGAATATTTCTTATATTCTCATATGGTTTGTTATTTATTTAATTTTGACATTTGCCTTTATTTTAAATAATATTTAAATATGGTTCCAATCCATATTATTTTATTCAATGATTTAAACATATGTTTTAAATTCAAATGTTTCTCAAACCTTTTCAGTAGGTTTAATTTATTGATTAGTGTGTTTAAATAATTCACCTTGAATTATTTTCATATATTTTAATATGATTTAATATTCATTTAAATTGGGCATTTGACTTTATTTTAAATAGAATTTGAATATGGTTCTAAACCATATATTTCATTATTCTTTTATTCTTTTTAAGATAATTAGTTAAATTTTAATCCACTTTGGCATTTTCCATTATTTTTCCCATGATTTTATTAATCATTTATATTTGGGATTTGGTCTTATTTTAAATCAATTATGGTTCAAGTCCATATAAGTTTTTATTCAAATAATATTTATTCCCTTATTTTATTTGGATTATCTTTATTCCATTTGCTTATGGATTTAATTCAAGTTTTAAATTGTCTTCTAAATAATTTTGTTGGGATTTATTATTTAGTTTAGGCAATTTGTCTTTATTTAAATAAAATTGGATATTGTTCAATCCTTATGATTTTATTTAAATAATCTTTTACTCTTTTTTTATTATTCAATAAACTTTCATTTGTTTATGGACTTGGCCAAGATTTAATTTGGCTTTTAAATATTCCTTATTTATTTCTTTCTTTCTTGGCCTTATAAAATCCATATATTTTTATTAATAGATCCAAAATTGGTGATTCCTATTTATTTTATTTTATTTAATATTTGTTTATCTTTTTGAATCCCTGTAGGATTAATTTGCTCACAATGGTATGGATTGTAGCTAGGAGCTTTATTAGCTTGGAAATTAATTCCTTTCATTTTATTAAATTCATAAGTTTTTATCCATGGCTCCAAATTAAGTGAAACCAATTTCTATGGTTTTATAATATTTTTATTTATCATTCCTGATCATTTATAATTGTTTGTTGCTGAATTTTTATATGGATCAAATTCATAGTCTTAGAAAGATCTTTGGAATTGATTTCTTTCATTAAGATTTGGGATTTTGATTTAACTTTTCCAAGTGTTTAAATTTCAAGATACATTCATTGATGAATGAATTTCACTTGATTGAAACTTTGTTGGATTCCCTTTTCATTCAATTTTTGTTCAAGAGGGGTTTTGATGTTTCCATTTAGAAACAAAAAGTTTCTTTTCACCCTAAATTTCAACAATTGTTTCTTTTGTTTATTTATTTTTCACATTTCAAAATTTGGAAAATTTTGGGATGTGATAGTGATGATGGTATGCAGCAAGTGAACAATAACATTGGAAGATGTATCAGTGGTAAAGATTGGACCGGGGTCCATAATTCACTAGAGGTGTTCTCCTTAGATAAACAAACATGGCATGCTGGGTAAACAAATTACAGCAGGGCAATTGACAGGACTGAGCAGGGCATAACAATGCAATACTAGACATAAAGATCCTATGAGATTCGATTGGGAAATACAACAATATACATAGACCGCCATCCAACTGCATCTATGACTAGAAGTACACCTTCAGGTTATCATCCGAACCCCCTCCAGTATTAAGTTGCAAGCAACAGACAACTGATTTAAGCAAAGTGTGTAAGCTAAACAATCCACTTGTTCCATGAACAAGAGACCATTGTTTTCTCCCTAGTGGCAACAGCACATCTACTACCGTAGAGATTTCTGTCACTTCCCTTGATAAGTAGAGGCATGAACCCACTATCGAGCATAAATACCCCCTCTTGGAGTCACTAGCAACTACTTGGCCAAGATAGCTACTAACAACGGAGAGCATGCAAGATCACAAACAACACAGACATGATAGAATCAATAAGACAAAACCATTAATCAATCTAACATAGTAATCTCAATATCCATCGGATCCCCGCAAACACAACATGCATGATTACAAATAGATTAGATCTTGATCATGAACGGAGCTCACAAGATCTAGACATGAAAGAACAAGGAGGATATACAACTGTAGAGGTCCCACCTTTATAAAGTAGAGATCCCTGTGTTTACAATGCTAGTCCTTGGATCAAATAGCTAGCATCCACAGTTTAAGATGTAATATCAAGAAACAAAGGTCATAATACAACTTTATAACCAGGAATAAAATAATTCATTACATCTTACATAGATCATTTGGCTATCTCATTACAATGCAGCAGAATATCTATATAGCATGGAGTCCTTCATCTTCAAAGTGCCACAGGCAATCATGTTGGTTGTAGACTTGTAATCCTATTCAACACACTTCACTAACATCAAACAAACCTGCAACATAATAAGTTACAGCCACAAGGGTCAACACATTTGAATTGTATTAGCAAGTGATACTATGGTGGAATAGTTGTATCTATCATCTATATGTATTTGGCTAAGTGGAGCTTAGGCTTTATTTGCTCAAAATAAGGCTTTCCTTATTAGTTGAAAACACTAAGTTTTTGTTTGTCAAATCACCCAAGGCATCTACCAATAAAATTGGTGATCCTTTAACCCTTGTTCAACCACAAGCTTTTAACTTAGAAATTGGGATGAAGAGATCCTTGATGGATTCCATGTCTTGATGCTCAAATTGTCCATTGCCGGGGAGACGACTAAGTACTTAGATTTTACTCTCTCGAGAGGTGGTGCACTTTCCCCACAAGACTCGACATGCATCGAGACAAGATCTTTCAGAAGCCTTCCCTTAGACCAAATGGACGCGTTCCAAACCTATCACCCCCTACCACCTTCTGTCCATCTGGCTAAGTTATTGCAACCTATATGATCCATGCAGAGCCCATATGCCATGTGGCTGCACTAGAAGCTTCTCAACATTTGACATCTCAAATCTCTTTGTTCCTGGGTGGCTTTCCACAAGTGAGATACACCAAGTATTGCCCCTGGGTAACCACTCAACATAATCCATACTTTCCATTCCACCCAGGTGATTCATTCACATAGTTGTTTTATTAAACAAAAGACTTAGCAAAAATTCCATAGCATGTGTATATAATCCACCCTTGTTTACTACTTGAAGGGAATATGCCCTGAGAGGCAATAATAAAGTGTTTATTATGTGTATTCCAAGTATATGCTAGATGTTTATTTTGCATGCTATAATTGTATTAATACGGAAACGTTAATACATGTGTGTTTAATAAACAAACAGAAAGTTCCTAGTTATGCCTCTCTCATAAACTAGCTCGTTGATTAACAAGATGATCAAAGTTTCATGATCATAGACATTGGATTTTGTTAATAACGAGGTCGCAACATTAGTGTAATGATGTGATGAACATTCATCCGAAGTATAGCATTACAATCAAATTCATTGAGTTTATATTGCTATAACAACATACGATGTGATCCTAATCTTTAGACCATGAGATCATGTCAATCACTAACACCGAAAGATTTTCTTGATGACATCAAACGTCACACCATAACTGGGTGATTATAAAGATGGCTTCAGAACTACTAAAGTGTTATGTTGTAAGATCCCTCCTTTGTAAAGGAAAGGATCTCTGTGATTGCAATGCTAGTCCCTGGATCAATGCTAGCATCCACAGTTTAAGATGAAGTACACAGAAACAAAGGTCATTATTACATATCATTCCAGAGACAAACATAGTATTTTACAACTCCATGGCCACAGGCCTAATACAAGAGTTCAAATATATAATAAGGTAAATAAGTCTTCATCTTCATGTGCCATAGGCAAGCATGTTGAGTGTAGACTCATGACTCCTAATCATCATCAGAATATCCTGCAACATCACAAGTTACAGCCACAGTGGGTCAATACATTGGAATAGTATTGGCAAGTGATACCTTAGTATAATATTGGTGGACTAAATACTATATGCATTTTGGCTAAGTGTAGCTTAGGCTTGCTTTGCTCAAAATAGGTTTTACCTATCAGTTGAAAACACTAAGTTTTTCTTTGTCAAAAACCTTCCCAAGGAACCACCAATAGACATTGGGGTCCTTCACCCTTGTTCATCCACAAGTTTTACTTAGAAATTGGGATGAGGAGATTCTTGATAGCTTCCATGTCTTGATGCTCAATTTGTCCAATACCAGGGACATGACTAAGTACTTAGATTCTTCCATCTGCAGAGGTTGTGCACTTTCCCCACAAGACTTGATTTTCACCAAGACAGGACCTTTCAGAAGCCTTCCCTTAGAACAAATGGACGCGCTCCAACCTATCATCCCACTACCACCAACTGTCCAAATGGCTAAGTTATTGCAACCTATGTGATCCAGGCAGAGCCCATATTGCCAAGTGGATGCACTAGAAGCTTCTTAACATTTGGCCTCTCAAATCCCTTTGTTCCTAGGTGGCTTTCCACAAGTGAGATAGACAAGGTAAACCATAGAAATGTGCCTTGTGTAACCACTCAACATAAACCATTCCTTCCATTCCACCCAGGTGTTTCATTCACTTAGTTGTTTTATTAAGCAAAACACAAGTCCAAAGACTTAGAAATATTTTATCATAGCATGAATATTTCACCACCCTTGGTTGCTACTAGTTAGGCTAAGCATGGCATAGATAAACATCTTAACTTAGAAATTTCTAGCAATTCTACAACTACTAGGATTTCCCAAGCATAGCATATAAAGACCAAAATTTATCCATGCAAGTCTAGCAAAATATTTCTAATGCATATTTGAAAAACATAGGAATAAAATCATGAAGTACCACTTTCCTTGGTAGTTTGGAGAGTAGCTACAATCCTCACAATCACAATCACTATTTGCACCACAATCTACACATAAAATGATAACACCAAATCACAAACAAAATATACACAAGCAAAAATATATGGATGCATGCAATATGATATGTGATGATTTTCTATACCAAACATGACAAGTGCACAGTACTGATTCATAAACAAGTTCAAAACTTGCCAAACAAACTTTATTTGAACATTAAAACATTTCTCAAATAATTTATATACACAAAATAGACCTACACATGTTTCTGTAAAAATAACCATTTTAACAGAAGCAAAACATTAAACACTTTGCATATATGGAAAGGGCTTTCTCTCCTGATTCCATTGATATAAAATTTGTCAAATTTGAACGTGGGAATCAAAAGTTATGATTAAAACAAAATCAAACATCTAATAGATCTAATTCAAAATTTTAAAACGAAACCTGTGCCACGCGGCGGCTTCTAACTGGCTGGTACCGCTTCGCGCCGGATCACGCTTCTGAGCCGTTAGATCTAATCTAAACGCGTGGCTTAGATCTGCCCGTACCTCTTCGCCTAGCGTCTAATCTCAACCACTGGATCTAGATCCAGTGGATCACATCTCTCTGACCTAAAACCGGCGGCGCAGCTGGTTGCTGGCAGCGGTGGCGTTGCTACTGACGATGTTCTGGCGAAACGAGAGGGGCAGGGGGTCGTGTGTGTGCTTATCGAGACCGAGAGAACGTGGGGATGCTCAACATGTGGACGGGCAGGGTCGGGGCGCATAGACACAGCAGCACGAGCTCGTCGGAGTTACTGGCGGCATTAGATGCTCACTGACGGAGTCGAAGGCGATGTTCTGAGCACGAGGATCCAAACAAAAGGTGTTAGCAGGTGCGCTAGATGCAGGCGAACATGCCCGTGTGATTCAGAAACAGAGGGGAACACGAGGCTCACCGAATTTAGTCGCCGGAGTCGAGATGAGCTTCAATCGCTTCTAGAGGTGGACGATGGCGACGGTGTAGGGCGATTCAGAAAGAAACAGAGGCATGAGAAGATGTGCAGGATGATTGCGAAGTAGCTCGCATGAACCAGAAATCAAGGGGCGTCTGCTACTTACCGTGATGGTTCGCCGGAGTCTCTCGGTACAGCGGCGGTGCAAGTCAAATTGCGGGCAGCCTGGTGGCGCTTCTGGCTAGCTTTGTTGGGGGAAAAGGTCGCGAGGGGGAGGGGTTTATGTAGCCAGAGCGGAGCGCAGAAATCACTCGACGAATTAATGCAATTAAGCGAGGCATCAGTGAGGGGGAAACGGTAGCGGCGAGGTGGTCGTCGGCGTTGATTGAGGATGAAGGGTGTGACGCGGCAGTGCGGGCCCAGTCGTCAGCGAGTGGGTACACGCGTGCGGGGTAGGAAACGAGGGGAGAGGGGAAAACCCGGGTGGGCTGGTTGTTGGGCTTGCTTCGTTGTTGGGCCAAAAGCCTGACGCCAGCCTTTTTTCCTTTTCCTTAATCTTTTTCTTTTTCTGATTGAATTTTCCAGGAACCATTTTCAAATGATTTCAAAAGCTATTTGAATTCAAACCTTTTCAGGATTTTTGTAGAGTGCAACACTCACAAATCTGGACATAAAACCAAGTGGTCACTTTTCACTTGCCAGGTCACTTGGAAAAAAAAACAGTGACATAGAATTAGTTTTAAATAGGCATTGAAAATGGTTTTCAAATCATATTTGTTTTGTAAATTTTGGTTTAAGTGTTAGCAATCAAGCAACACAAACTGAGAGTAACAAGATTTGGTTTTGAACAAATAACTTCTCATTGGAGAGTAGCTTTTGATTTAGTGTTGATCACATAAAATAATGAGCAATAGATGCTCCTGTTTTAAAATGGTTTTGAAATGAAACCCTAAGTGTTCATGGATGCATGGATGATATGCATGAGTTTTGAAACATGATTTTAGGGATGTTACAAATCGAACCCCCTTAAGGTGAATCTCTCCCTCGAGATTCGAATTGGCTAGCAAATAGGTGAGGGTGGACTTTCCGAAGATCATCTTCTCTTTCCCATGTTGCTTCTTCTTCGGAATGATGGTTCCATTGAACTTTGCAGAACTTGATAGTCTTAGTCCGAGTAACTCTTTCTGCAGTCTCAAGAATCTTGATAGGTTTCTCTTCATAAGTGAGATCACTTTCCAATTGGACCTCTTCCAAAGGTATAGTATCCTTCAAAGAAGTTTCTTCCATTTCTGGATGACATTTATTAAGCTGACTCACATGGAACACATTATGAACAACTGACAAAGACTCTGGCAATTCGATCTCATAAGCTACTTCTCCTTTACGACTCAGAATCTTGAATGGTCCAACATATCTTGGGGCCAATTTACCTTTGTCACCAAACCTCTTCACTCCACGAAGTGGTGACACTCTAAGATAAGCTCTGTCACCTACTTCATAGGTGACCTCTCTACGCTTTGGATCTGCGTAGCTCTTTTGTCGGGACTGTGCTATCTTCAATCTATCCTTAACTAGCTTGACTTTCTCTTCAGCCTGTTTGATGAGTTCTGGTCCAAACAAACTTATTTCTCCCACACCATTCCATAGCAATGGGGTGGTACACTTTCTCCCATAGAGAAACTCAAATGGTGCCATCTCAATACTGGATTGATAGCTGTTATTGTAAGAAAATTCTGCGTAAGGCAGACTTTCATCCCAACTGGATCCATAGTCTAGAGCACATGCTCTCAACATATCTTCAAGAATCTGATTAGTCCTTTCTGTCTGTCCATTAGTCTGAGGATGAAATGCAGTGCTGAATTCCAACCTCGTTCCCAATGACTCATGTAGCTGCCTCCAAAAATGAGAAGTGAATTGGGTTCCCCTATCAGACACAATACTCTTGGGTACTCCATGTAGACATACAATTCTACTCATATAGATCTTGGCTAACTTAGCACTTGTATAAGTTGTCTTCACGGGTATAAAATGAGCCAATTTAGTTAAGCGATCCAATACTACCCAAATAGAATCATATCCTGACCTGGTCCTTGGTAATCCGGTTATGAAATCCATACCAATCTTGTCCCACTTCCAATCAGGAAAAGGTAGTGGTTGTAACAATCCTGCTGGTTTCTGATGTTCCGCTTTCACTCTACTACATACATCACACAAAGCAATATGTTCGGCGATGTCCTTCTTGAGATTATTCCACCAAAATCTTTCCTTCATATCCATGTACATTTTGGTGTTACCCGGATGAATGGAATACGGTGAGTTGTGTGCTTCTTGCAAAATTAGTTTCCAGAGTTCCGGATCTTGTGGAACACAGATACGTTTTCCATGCCATAAAGTACCCTGTTCGTCTTCATGGAATCCTTTGTCTTTTCCCTTGCCAATATTCTCCTTATTCTCTTCAATTTCCTTATCCATCTTTTGGGCTTCTTTGATCTTGTCCAACAAAGTAGGTTGAGCATCCAAAGACATGAGATGTCCTTCAGGCACAATCTCCAATCTGAGATATCTAAATTGGGCACACAGATCATCTAGCAATTCTCCCTTAGTAAGGCCATTCACAAAAACCTTACGGCTTAGAGCATCTGCTACAACATTTGCTTTACCGGGGTGGTATTGCAAACTCAAGTCATAGTCTTTGATAAGTTCTAGCCATCTTCTTTGTCTCATGTTAATTTCTTTCTGGGTGAAGATATACTTCTAACTCTTGTGATCTCTGAACACGTCACAATGCTTTCCCAAAAGATAATGTCTCCATGTTTTGAGTGCATGGACAACAGAGGCTAACTCTAAATCATGAGTAGGACAGTTTACCTCATGAGTTTTTAGTTGTCTCGAGGCATACGCCACAACTTTCCCTTCTTGCATAAGCAGTGCACCTAATCCATGATGAGATGCATCACAATATACTTGGAAATCTTTCTCCAAATCTGGCAAACATAAGACTGGTGCTGTCACTAGTCTCTTCTTCAATTCTTGGAAACTGAGTTCACAACCCTCATACCAAGCAAATTTCTTGTCTTTCTTTAGCAATTCTGTCATAGGTTTTGCTACCTTGGAGAAATTCTCAATGAACCTTCTGTAGTAAACTGCTAAGCCAAGGAAACTACGAACCTCTTTCACTGACTTGGGAGATTCCCATTCGGTTACAGCTGAAACTTTAGCAGGATCAACTGCTACACCATCTCCTGACACAACGTGTCCAAGAAATCCAACTTCATTCAACCAAAATTCACACTTGCTGAATTTGGCATATAGCTTATGCTCTCTAAGCTTCTCAAGTATCAAACGTAGGTGTCCTTCATGCTCTTCTTTGCTCTTAGAGTAGATCAAAATGTCATCGATGAAAACGACAACAAACTTATCAAGGAATTCCATGAACACCTTATTCATCATATTCATGAAGTATGCTGGTGCATTGGTCAAACCAAATGGCATCACGGTATACTCATACAATCCATACCTTGTGGTGAACGCTATCTTGGGTATGTCTTGTTCCCTTATCTTAAGATGAAAATAACCTGACCGGAGATCAATCTTTGAGAACACACAAGCTCCTTCTAACTGATCAAACAAGTCATTGATTCTTGGCAAAGGGTATTTGTTCTTGATAGTCACCTCATTGAGTGAACGGTAATCTATGCATAATCTTTGACTTCTATCTTTCTTTTCCACAAACAAAACTGGTGCTCCCCAAGATGAGGAACTTGGTTGGATAAAACCTTTCTGCAATTGTTCTCCAAGCTGCTTCTTGAGTTCTTTCAACTCATCAACTGACATCTTGTACGGTCTTTTTGCTATTGGTCCCGATCCTGGTAGCAAGTCAATAAGAAATTCTACATCTCTATCTTGTGGCATTCCCCGCAATTCTTCCGGAAACACATCCGGATACTCACTCACAATAGGCACATTGTCTATGCTAACCCCCTTAAGAGAATTTAGATTACTCCCTTTTGATTCAAAGTTAGACTTGAATCTAATCCGCTTCTTTTCCGGGGTTGTGAGTGCAACAGTATGATTGGCACAATCTAGTACTCCTTCATACTTAGTCATCCAATCCATTCCCAAAATCACATCCAGTCCTTGGGAATATAGGATTATCAGACTCACTGGAAACTTATGTTTTCCAATCTCTATCACTAGATCCCGGCATCCAATACTTACTATCATGTCTCCACCAGGAGAACTCAGTTTTATTGGACACCCAATGTTTTCAGTTGGGAACCCATTTCTATCAACAAATGCTTTTGATATGAACGAATGCGATGCTCCAGTATCAAAAAGAACAAGTGCTGGAATAGAATTGAGTTTGAACTTACTAGCAACAGCATCTGGCTCTTCATAGATTTCCTCCACATTGATGTGGTTCACTTGTCCCTTCTGGAAAGGGTTGAGCTTGTTGGGTCCTTCAACTTTATTTTCTGGGCATTCATTTGCATAATGCCCCATCTTCTTGCACTTGAAACACTCAACCTGACTAAGGTCCTTCTTGACAGGCTGGCTTCCACTGCCACTACCACTGTGGTGGCTCTTATATCCACCCTTGTGATTTTTGTACTTGTCATTGTCATGACTACGGTGACTCTTGTTGTCATGATGACGGTTGTGGTTGTGTTGCTTGTTGAACTTCCCATGCTTGTGGGATCCAGAACTCCCACTATCATCATAATGGGAACGCTTGTGAGATGATCCCGAGCTGTGCTTGTCAGAGTGCTTTCTCTTCCTACTTTCAACTTGCTTCATCTTGTTCTCCAAAATAGCAGCCTTGTCACAAAGAGACTGGTATGTGGGAACATAGGCCACAGCTAGCTGCAGGTTTAGTTCATCATTCAACCCTTCAAGGAACTTTTCCTTCCTCTTAGCATCAGTGTCAATTTCATCCGGTGCATAACGCGCCAGATTGTTGAACTCCTCAATATATTCAGCCACGCTGCGGTGGCGCTGCTTCAAGTTATGGAACTATTTCTTCTTCAAACTCATCACTCCGGATGAGATGTGAGCAGTGCGGAAACCATCTTCGAAGATAGCCCATGTCACATCCTCAATGGGAGTGGTGATCTGGAAGTTATCCCACCAAGTGGCTGCTGGTCCTTCCAACAAGTGAGCTGCAAATCTGACTTTCTCTTCATCAGTACAGCCAACTGTTACCAAGTCCTTGTTCATAGAGCGTAGCCAATCATTGGCCACCATAGGATCAGTAGTTCCTGAGAACTTTGCTGGCCTCAGTCTCAAGAACCTGGTAAGCATGTCAAAACCCGGTGGGTTGTTCTGATTGTTGTTATTGTTATTGTTGTTATTGTTGTTGTTGTTGTTCTGATTTTGGATGAACGTAGTCATCATTTGCATCAGCTGAGTCTGAGCTGTCATCATTTGTTGCATCTTAGGGGTGATGTTGTTGTTGGGGTTGGGGTTGGCACGTCGGGGAGGCATCTATGGTTTGTTCAATAAAGATAAGAATGAGATACCCGTAGATGCTAACATGCACAATACATCACATAAACAATCACCAAACATGCATCAAATAATAAAGGTTTAACAACATAGATAACAAGTTTGCGAAGTAAACACACAAATAGCAAGCCATCCACATGTTGGATGGTCATTGCGACTCAATAAAAAACATGATAAATGAGTAGTCATCACTACTCCTCGGCATCAACCTCCTCCTCAACAAAGGTAAGACCTGCATTCTCCATAGCGGTCTTGTATTCCTCGAAATTGGTGGTCAAGGCCTCTACCTTGGCTTTGAGAGCCCTCTTCTGAGAACGAAGCCTCTCGATCAAAGTCTGCTGATGCTCGAGCTCGAAGTCCTTGGCCTCCAGTTCTGCAGTCATGTCTCGAATCCTCTTGTTCCTATCTTGGACTCGCTTCTCTTAATTCTTGAACTTTCTGTCCCGACTCTCGAACTTGGCCTCCATTTCCTTGACTATCTCATCTTGCTCCGCGAATCGCTTGTCTTTCTCACGAAGCTGCACCTGGAGTTCGTCATTGCTGAGCATGACTTCGGTCCTATCAGTGTCCACGTGCCTAAGAAGAACCTCTAAGTCCTGGAGGTATAGACGAATCGGATCTGCTGTCTCCCTCGAAGTATCCTCGAAGTCAATGGCCTCACCATCCTCATCACGTCTACCGAAGGCATGGAAGTGAGTACCTCTAACCTGCCGACAGTGTCTCCCTAACAGACGTCCAATCAAGTCCTGCATGACTACCTCTAGGCCTCTCTCCTTGTCATCATGCATGAGCTTGAAGATGATTGCCTCCTTGGTAGGCTCAGTCTGGCGTCCGGGCTGATTGACCTTGAAGCCCCAAAGGTCTTTCCTCTCAAACTTGGTGAGGGGAAGTACCATGATGGTAGGAAGAGGGAGATTGATCAAACTAGTGAGCTCAATAATACGAGGGCCAAAACGAGTTCCCTTGAACTCGTCAACTGTGCTGATAGTAACATTAGGCATCTATTTAATAAGATAGAACAAGTTAGAAACAACACAATTCAAAACAAATTTCAAGACAAGGCATCACATGCATAACTTTGGAAATCAAAACACACAAGTCATGGCATACATGGATCCATTACAAACAACCAAGGTTCGATTTATTTTAAACAACATTTGGGAAAATAAAATGATAAGTGTGGTGGTCCAACTAATGTGGTACTTTACAATCCCATCTCACTTGCCAAGTTGGCTAACAGGGCATCCCTAGAGGCAATCTGTTTGTCTAGATCACAAGACTCCATTGCTAAGTCTATGATGTCCTTCCTTAGGCTTTGGTTGTTAGCCTCTAACTCTTGGGTATTCTTTTTTTCTTCCTTAAGATCATTCTGAGTGTTAAGCATTCTACACTTGATTCTATCACCAAGTTCTTTGATGGCCCTCCAAGATGCATCCCTTGCTGAATCAAAGAATGTGGTGTGCATCATTGTGTTGGTGACTATGCAGAATCCTGAGTCCTTGTGGTTGTCTTCCTTGTTCTTATACAAGTGAAGTTGCACCCACCAGTACTCAACTCCTTCATCCATCACAGGAAAACCTTTGTACACAGCTGCACCATGTATTCCCATGGCAACCATGAAGTCCTTGAGAGCCTTGGGAAACTCTGTCTCACATTCCAAAGTCATAGTCATGAGTGGTCCCTTCAACACGGCTTCGTTGATGGAGTTCATCTACAAATAGAGATGAGAAAGAAGAATAGAAAAGTTTACGAGAAGAAAAGACAAGTGTGGAAGTTGTTGAATTTTTTTCCTTAGTGGTTTCCAATCATAGGGTCATAATCCTACAGGCAACACAGTGCTCTGATACCATCTGTAAGATCCCTCCTTTTTAAAGGAAAGGATCCCAGTTTAAGATGAAGTACACAGAAACAAAGGTCATTATTACATATCATTCCAGAGACAAACATAGTCTTTTACAACACCATGGCCACAGGCCTAATACAAGATTTCAAATATATAATAAGGTAAATAAGTCTTCATCTTCATGTGCCACAGGCAAGCATGTTGAGTGTAGACTCATAACCCCTAATCATCATTAGAATAACCTGCAACATCACAAGTTACAGCCACAGTGGGTCAATACATTGGAATAGTATTGGCAAGTGATACCTTAGTAGAATATTGGTGAACTAAATACTATATGCATTTTGTCTAAGTGTAGCTTAGGCTTGCTTTGCTCAAAATAGGTTTTACCTATCAGTTGAAAACACTAAGTTTTTCTTTGTCAAAAACCTTCCCAAGGAAGCACCAATAGACATTGGGGTCCTTCACCCTTGTTCATCCACAAGTTTTACTTAGAAATTGGGATGAGGAGATTCTTGATAGCTTCCATGTCTTGATGCTCAAGTTGTCCAATACCAGGGACATGGCTACGTACTTAGATTCTTCCATCTGCAGAGGTTGTGCACTTTCCCCACAAGACTTGATTTTCACCAAGACAGGACTTTTCAGAAGCCTTCCCTTAGATCAAATGGACGCGCTCCAACCTATCATCCCACTACCACCAACTGTCCAAATGGCTAAGTTATTGCAACCTATGTGATCCAGGCAGAGCCCATATTGCCAAGTGGCTGCACTAGAAGCTTCTTAACATTTGGCCTCTCAAATCCCTTTGTTCCTGGGTGGCTTTCCACAAGTGAGATACACAAGGTAAACCATAGAAATGGGCCTTGTGTAACCACTCAACATAAACCATTCCGTCCGTTCCACCCAGGTGTTTCATTCACTTAGTTGTTTTATTAAGCGAACACAAGTCCAAAGACTTAGAAATATTTTATCATAGCATGAATATTTCACCACCCTTGGTTGCTACTAGCTAGGCTAAGCATGGCATAGATAAACATCTTAACTTAGAAATTTCTAGCAATTCTACAACTACTAGGATTTCCCAAGCATAGCATACAAAGACCAAAATTTATCCATGCATGTCTAGCAAAATATTTCTAATGCATATTTGAAAAACATAGGAATAAAATCATGAAGTACCACTTGCCTTGGTAGTTTGTAGAGTAGCTACAATCCTCACAATCACAATCACTATTTGCACCAAAATCTACACATAAAATGATAACACCAAATCACAAACAAAATATACACAAGAAAAAATATATGGATGCATGCAATATGATATGTGATGATTTTCTATACCAAACATGACAAGTGCACAGTACTGATTCATAAACAAGTTCAAAACTTGCCAAACAAACTTTATTTGAACATTAAAACATTTCTCAAATAATTTATATACACAAAATAGACCTACACATGTTTCTGCAAAAATAACCATTTTAACAGAAGCAAAACATTAAACACTTTGCATATATGGAAAGGGCTTTCTCTCCTGATTCCATTGATATAAAATTTGTCAAATTTGAACGTGGTAATCAAAAGTTATGATTAAAACAAAATCAAACATCTAATAGATCTAATTCAAAATTTTAAAACGAAACCTGTGCCACGCGGCGGCTTCTAACTGGCTGGTACCGCTTCGCGCCGGATCGCGCTTCTGAGCCGTTAGATCTAATTTAAACGCGCGGCTTAGATCTGACCATACCTCTTCGCCTAGCGTCTAATCTCAACCACTGGATCTAGATCCAGTGGATCACATCTCTCTAACCTAAAACCGGCGGCGCAGCTGGTTGCTGGTGGCGGTGGCGTTGCTGCCGACGATGTTCCGGCGAAACGAGAGGGGTAGGGGGTCGTGTGTGTGCTTACCGAGACTGCAAGAATGTGGGGATGCTCAATGTGTGGACGGGCAGGGTCGGGGCGCACGGACACAGTAGCACGAGCTCGTCGGAGTTGCTGGCGGCGTCAGATGCTCACTGACGGAGTCGAAGGCGACGTTCTGGGGCACGAGGATCCAAAAAAAGGTGTTAGCAGGTGCACTAGATGCAGGCGAACATGCCCGTATGATTCAGAAACAGAGGGGAACACGAGGCTCACCGAATTTAGTCGCCGGAGTCGAGGTGAGCTTCAATCGCTTCTAGAGGTGGACGATGGCGACGGTCTAGGGCGATTCAGAAAGAAACAGAGGCATGAGAAGATGCGCAGGATGATTGCGAAGCAGCTCGCATGAACCAGAAATCAAGGGGCACCTGCTACTTACCGCGATGTCTCGCCGAAGTCTCTCGGTACAACGGCGGTGCAAGTGAAATTGCGGGCAGCCTGGTGGCGCTTCTGGTTAGATTTGTTGGGGGAAAAGGTCGCGAGGGGGAGGGGTTTATGTAGCCAGAGCGGGGGCGGAAATCACTCGCCGAATCAATGCAATTAAGCGTGGCATCAGTGAGGGGGAAACGGCAGCGGCGAGGTGGTCGTCGGCGTTAATTGAGGAAGAAGGGGGTGACGCGGCAGTGAGGGCCCAATCGTCAGCGAGTGGGTACACGCGTGTGGGGTAGGAAACGAGGGGAGAGGGGAAAACCCGGGTGGGCTGGTTGTTGGGCTTGCTTTGCTGTTGGGCCAAAAGCCTAACGCCAGCCTTTTTCCTTTTCCTTAATCTTTTTCTTCTTCTTATTGAATTTTCCAGGAACCATTTTCAAATGATTTCAAAACCTATTTGAATTAAAACCTTTTTAGGATTTTTGTAGAGTGCAACACTCACAAATCTGGACATAAAACCAAGTGGTCACTTTGCACTTGCCAGGTCACTTGGAAAAAAACAAAATAAACAGTGACATAGCATTAGTTTTAAATAGGCTTTGAAAATGGTTTTCAAATCATATTTGTTTTGTAAATTTTGGTTTAAGTGTTAGCAATCAAGCAACACAAACTGAGAGTAACAATATTTGGTTTTGAACAAATAACTTCTCATTGGAGATTAGCTTTTGATTTAGTGTTGATCACATAAAATAATGAGCAATAGATGCTCCTGTTTTAAAATGGTTTTGAAATGAAACCCTAAGTGTTCATGGATGCATGGATGATATGCATGAGTTTTGAAACATGATTTTAGGGATGTTACATATGTTGAGGCTCATGGATCGAGAGTGGAATTTGTTCATCCCGATGAAGGATAGATATACTCTAGGCCCTCTCGGTGATATCAGATTGGTTAGCTTGCAAGCAAGTGATTTGATCACTAGAATGTTATATCATGGGAACAAGAAAAGAGTGCATGTCGGTAACGAGATCAAACTAGGTATGGAGATACCGATGATCGAATCTCAGACATGTAATATATCGTGAAACAAAGGGATTAAGATACTAGCGTAAAAGGTTCTGACGATCACAGGAAAGTCATCGTTGCATGTGTGGGAGTTAGTATGGATCTCCAGGTCCCGCTTCTGATTATTGATCGAAGAAGGGTCTTGATCATGTCCGCATTATTCGCGAACCGTAGGGTGGCACACTTAAGGGACACTGACATCCAATTGGTATCAGAGCCGTAGGGTGGCATTATTCGCGAACCGTATGAAATTTTTTGTTTTCTATGCTGCTAACCCTATAGTGGTATCAGAGCCGGATCTATGCGTAGATGCTTTACACGGGTAGTACACATATGAGTATGTGGGCGATGATGATCATGTTGTTGCTTCATAGTTGTAATTTTGGATATTGGTGGCATAGTGGGATGAAGAGGCTTAGACAAACTTTACATGTCCTCCCACATGAGACCTGTTCCACGCTTGACATGCAACTAGTTTGCATAAGTGGCTAGCGGGTGTTTGTCTCTCCTACTATAGTCAATATCTATTTTGCAACGAGTTGTCAACAATTTGGTTTTCCTCTTTGTGGTTCATATTCGCAGGTAAGAACAGTTCTATCTTCGAGAGCCCTAAGCCACGTAAAACTTGCAATGGATAAATTAGAGGCGTCTAGTTTAGATTGTTGTCGGGCTAGTGTTATGACATGGTGATGTTGTAAGTAGAAGTATGAGATGATACTCTTACAACATACATAACGTGTAAGTTCCATAGACCTTGGTCTTACACATAAAGGTATGATAGTGATCATACAACGGTGCACATGATAGAGATCATATGCGGGAACCATATCATTTCACTAATAAACATGTGATGTTTGATAGCATCTTATATTGCTTGTTTGGCGTTTTATTAGCATAATAAGATGATCCCTTATTTAAATATAAAGCTAATAATGTGTTCTTCCTTAAGTATGCACCGATCATGTTTTCGTCGCTCCAAGACATCACGTGGTGATTGGGCGTTCTTGGATCCACGACCATATTTCGGGTGTAAGACAGTTACACATGTGAATACTAAGGTTCTAACTTGGCGAGCCTAGCATGTACAAACATGGCCTCGGAACACGGACCGAAAGGTTAAGCATGAGTCATATAGTAGATATGATGCCCATTTGATGCTCGTCTTTGAAGCTACACCGACTCACGTGATGATCGGACTTGGTGTAGTGGATTTGGTTCTTGTAATCACCAAAAAGGCACGAGGGATGTTGTTTTTGAGTGGGAGTTCATTCGTAATGTGGATTAGTTGAACTCAATCTATCATAAACTTAGTCTAAACATTACAAATTCTGTTGTAGATGGCACCACCTTCTTTTAATTTCAATGTGTTCATGGAGAAAGAGAAATGTCACATCCCAAAATTCTCCTAATTTTGGAATGTGAAAGAAATAAATAAGTTTGATTGATTGTTTGACTATGTTGAAAATTCTCAAAGAGAAGAACCTTTTTGAACAGAAAATCCTCTCAGCCATGAATTCAAAATCTTATATTCTTTTGTTAAGACCTAAGTAGCCATATAGGCAAAAGGGCATGGATTGATTATGGATTGTAGAATTGGTGTGCAAGATTTCAAAATGAAAATCATGAAGCAGTCATAAGAATTTCATTACATCCATGCAAAGTTCTCAGAAACTGAATCCAAATCCTGGTATCTAAATTCTATAGTTGATTCGCCCAAATGTTCCTAAAGGTAATTAAATTGACTTTATAAAACCCACTGTTGATAAGGCATAAATTATTGATAATTATAGCCTAAAGATATCCAATTAATATTACAAAATTTTAGAAACAAAATTGAGCTCATTTGGAGCTAGTATGAGAAAGTTATGGAATAAATACAAATAAATAAAGATATAAATAAAATGGAATATACAAGGATTTATAAACCACTATTTTAAAACTAGTAAAAATATTACAAATATGATCCTACAATGATCTATTCGATTTTAGAAAAATTTAGAAACAAGAATCATGTTATTTGGAGTTCGTATGCAAAAGATATGAGGAAAACAAGTAAATAGAAAAAGAAAAAAACTAATGGGCCGGCGGCCCAGGCGGACCGAACCAGCCAGCCAGGAGCTACGTGACTGATTGATCGCTTGGATGCTTTAAGAACCGTGCAAAACCTGTTTTCTCATACCTATCTCTATTCAAACTCCTATAACTTTTTATCTACAACTCCGAATCGACTTCCGTTTGTTTCTACTTGTTCCCTACTCCAAGCCCTATCTCTACACCATCCTAAATCTCCGTATAAACTCGTGGAGCCACGGCTGTACGAGTTTCTATTCTCGAAATCCTGAATCTACATATTCCCGAATCTTATTTCGCTTTTTAACCCATCTAGACTTCGTCGTTTGCCTTTGGTAAAAAAACAAAAGTTGTAGGAATTGTCGAAATCTTTCAATCCCGACAAACCTCACCTCTTTTTATCCACCACAGCCGGAGAAATTCGTATCGCAATATTTCAGAACTTATGGTGTAAATCCAAGATCTACTCGCGCTCGTTTCTTCAAATCCAAATTCCTTTGGTGAAAAGGTAGGAATAATGATTCCCCACAACTCTCATGTTCTGAGTTTTTCAATTTGACCTACGGATTTGTCTCTCTAACACAGATCTATTTCTTATCTATTCTGAGCCAAAATCGGGTCAATCTCTTCTTCTAGCCACCGGATCCTATCCAGACGGTCGAGATCCAATCAAACCGGTGCGTGCCATGTCGTCATCCCGATCATCTTCCTTATCAACGCCACGTCAACGTAAGGTCAACATCTAGTCCCAGTCAGCATGCAAAGTCAACATATCCAGTCAGCGGAATATTCCCTGGAATATTCCGTTCGAATTTAAAATTGCACATTATAGATCTAACTTGTAAAATTCATTAGAAATTCATACCACGTCCAAAAATTGCGTATAATATATAAAATTTAAGATAATTTCACGTAGAATCATCTTATCAGAATATATCCAACTTTTACTGTACGTGGTTACTGCAGTAATTTAATTAGTTTTAATGGTCTTTTAGGTTAATAAATTCATAAGAAATTATCTGTAACTCCAAAAAATATGAATAATATATCAAATTGAAGCTACTGTAATGTACTTTAATAATATCTGGTTGGATCTAGCCTTTGCAGAATATTTACCCCGTAGCATTTTAATTAGTTTTAATGGCTTTAGAAATCATTAAATTCGTAGAAAATTATTTGCATATCACAAAAATATAAATAATATACCAATAGAAAGCTGGTTCCATGTAGATCATCAATCTGCAAATTGTTCAGTAAAATACTATAAGGTTTCGCAGCAATTAAATAAATGGTTTAATGGCTTATTTAGAGTAATAAATTCATAAGAAAATAAATACTATTCAGAAAATTACAAATAATATCTCCCTGAAATCACAATTCCGTGGATATTACAGATATAATTTTAGTTTGATTTTTAGGCAATAGAAACTGTATGAATAATTTAAAACCCATTAAACACTATTTAAATCATACAAAAAGATCTATAACTCCGATTAGGGTGAATCCAACGCCTACTGGTTCGTATTAACTTTCTATATCCAGTAAACCCAAGAAACAAATTTAATTCTACAGTTAGAAGAGGCGTTACAACAGAACTATCAAAACCCTTATATTGGCAAGTAATTATTAATAACAAGTACCCTATTGCATTAAATGAACTCATACATGCATCATATGATATATTAATATTCATAAAACTAATTATACCCATTGTGTAATGTTAAATCATCATGCATGTTTTCGATCATCCTTGTTGTGTTTGCAATTGTTTTGATTGGAACTACCTTGTCCTCGTATTAGATTGTTCGGAGAGTGCGATTGCTGCGGAGAAATACAATCAACACCCATATTATCAACATAAGGCAAGTTACACCACTTGTTCAGAATTTTGTCCCAGTTTTGATTTTATGCATGTGATCTTCAAAATTCTGTAGTATGCATGTGTAGGATGTTCTAGTAGATTTTCCCCTTAGTATTATTTTGCAAGTGCGATGATTTTGTAGTATGCCATGAGTAGCTCTATACTTAGGATTTCCCATCCTAATAGGTTACCCCTGTTTTTATTAAGTATTGCTTGCTATGCTATATATACAAAGTACCGTTGGGGGGTTCGAAAGACAAAGAATTTTTCTAAGTATAAGGCTCTCTAGAGCAAACTTTTCTTCTCAAATCCACTTCAAAATAAAACTAAGTTTTCTTCTAGGCGGAATGGTTGTCGGGTCAACGAGTGAGATTTTGGTGGAGGACGGCCGCCTAGGAATCAAAGAAGTCTGCCATGTTTCAGAATTCAGAAGCTTCCAGTGCAACCACGATACATTATGGGCTCTGTCTTGGCCTAGTACTTAGTGGGAAACCTCACCTGGGTACCAACATTTGGAGGTTCTTGGCACGGTTGGATCCGGAAGGTAGAGGGGCTACTAAGGGAAAGCCTCGCCATGGTCTTGTCTGTAAAAGGACTTGATCATGGATTGTGGGTAAAGTGCACAAACTCTCGAGAGTATTGCAATCTGATTGATCAGCCGTGTTCACGGAAACAGAACAACATTGAGCATCTGAAGGATGGAGCCTGTAAAGGATCTTCCTCTCTCTTTTCTAAAACAAAGTTTTGAAACCCCATGGCGTGCGTAATATCGCTAATGGGTGCCAATTTGGGAACTTGGTGTTTAATATCCAAGGACGCTTGGTGCGTAATATCCAAGTGTTTGGTTGTTTGGACACTTGCTGCGTAATATCCTCGTGTGCCACTCGACCTTATTTTATCTAAGAAAATGTTTACAAAGTAGGACAATCTTATCTTCTCTCTACTTAAGAAAACTATCTTGATGCAAATGAACTCCAAAGCCTAAACTAGCCTTGCATGTAGAGTTAGTCTTTACTTCCTTGGTGTAATTTGCCAATACATTCAAAGTATTGACCCAACTTGTTGGCTGCACGTCTCATGTGCAGAATTTTGGAGATGTTTGAAAGGTGCGCTAGGATCGCGGGTCTTCACTCAACCTGCCTGTGGCATTGATGGGACTCCAAGTTGTATTTATATCGCTTCTGTTGTAATAATGTAAACTCTGGATTATTCGATTCATGTAATAAAGACTTGTGTTTTACATGATATTTCATCGACTATGAGTGCTAGCTATTAATCCAGGGACTAGCATGTTATTCACAGGGACTTAGGATCTTACTTGATCTGAGGTCACTACAAGAAACTTGCAACGAACGGTAGCAACTTTACCGAATGGGCCATGAATTTGAGGATTCTCCTCTCTGCTGCACAAAAGCAATATGTGCTAGAAGCGCCGCTAGGACGCCCACCTTTCGATGATGCCCCTGACGAGGAGCGCCGCTAGAGCCAGAACTTCAAAAGCGTTTTGAAAACGGCAATGCATTTGATACAATGGGTGAGTTGAAAATGATTTTAGACACACATGCTGCTGTAGAGAGCTACAATGCTTCAGAAAAGTTCTTTAGCTGCATGATGGAAGAGCACAGCTCCGTAAGTGAGCATGTACTCAAGATATCGGGTTATGTCGATAAGCTTGTGTCCTTGGGAATATCGATTCCCATTGACTTAGGCATCCATTGTGTTCTGCAGTCTCTGCCACCTAGCTATAAGAGCTTCGTGATGAACTATAATATGCAAGGCATGAAGAAGTCTCTCCCTGAGCTTCTGTCAATGCTTAAAACTGTATAAGTGGAGATCAAAAAGGAACATCAAGTGTTGATGATCAATAAGAACACTGGTTTCAAGCAGGACAAGAAGGGAAAGCGGAAGGGAAGTAAGGGCGGCAAGTCGGTTGCCGTGCCTGAAAAGAAACCCTGAGTTGGACCTAAGTCTGATACCGAGTGCTACTATTGTAAGGGAACTAGCCACTTGAAGCGCAACTTCCCCATGCATTTTTCTGACAAGAAGGCTGGCAAGGCAAACAAAGGTATATATGATATACATGTTATTGATGTGTACTTGACTAGTGCTCGCAGTAGCACCTGGGTATTTGATACCGGTTCAGTTGCTAATATTTGTAACTCGATCAGGGGCTGTGGAACAAGCGACCGCTAGCAAGGGGTGAGGTCAATATGCGTGTGGGAAATGGACCAAGCGTTGATGTGATCGCCATCAGAACGCTGCCTCTCCACTTGCTATCGGGATTAGTAATAAACTTGTTGTTATCTGGTGCCAGCACTGAGCATGAACATTGTATCTGGATCGTGTTTGATGCGAAGTGGTTATTCATTTAAATCCGAGAACAATGGTTGTTCTATTTATATGAATGAAATATTTTATGGTCATGTACCGATGATGAATGGTTTATTTCTATTGGATCTCGATAATAGTGTTACACATATTCATAATGTTGATGCTAAAAGGATTAAACTTAATGATGATGCATCCGCATATATGTGGCACTGCCGTCTAGGTCATATTGGCGTTAAACGCATGAAGAATCTCCATTCGCATGGACTTTTGGAATCACTTGATTTTGAATCATTTGATACATGTGAGCCATGCCTTATGGGCAAGATGACTAGAACGCCGTTTTCCGGTTTAATGGAACGGGCGACAGATTTATTGGAAATCATACATTCTGATGTATGTGGTCCAATGAGTGTGTCGGCGCGAGGTGGATATCGTTATTTTGTTACTTTCACGGATGATTTGAGTAGATACGTTTATATCTACTTGATGAAACATAAGTCTGAAACCTTTGAAAAGTTCAAGGAATTTCAGAATGAAGTGGAAAATCATCATAATAGAAAGATCAAATTTCTACGGTCCGACCATGGAGGCGAGTATCTAAGTTACGAGTTTAGCACTCACATGAAAGAGTGTTGAATTGTTTCACAACTCACACCTGTCAGAACACAACAGCGAAATGGTGTGTCAGAACATCGTAATTGTACTTTATTGGATATGGTTCGATCTATGATGTCTCTGACGGACTTGTCATTGTCATTTTGGGGTTATGCACTAGAAACTGCTGCATTCATTTTAAATCGGGCACCATATAAATCCGTTGAAAAGACACCGTATGAATTGTGGTTTGGAAACAAACCTAAGCTGTCATTTCTTAAAGTTTGGGGATGCGATGTTTATGTGAAGAAACTTCAACCAGATAAACTCGAACCCAAAGCGGAAAAATGCATCTTCATAGGATACCCTAAGGAAACAATTGGGTATTCCTTCTTTCATAGATCCGAAGGCAGGTTTTTTTTTGCCAAGAATGGATCCTTTCTTGAGAAAGAGTTTCTCGCGAAAGGTGTGAGTAGTCGGAAGGTAGAACTTGAAGAGGTTATTGAACCTTCTCTTCAAAGTATGGCGAGTAGCGCAACGCCGGAAGTTGTTCTGGAGTTGGCTTCACCAGTTGAAGAGGGAACTAATGATAATGATCATGAAACTCCGAAAGAGAGTACTACCGAACCTCGCAGGTCTAGCAGGACGCGTGCAGCTCCCGAGCTGTACGGAAATCCTGTCATGAATTTCATGGTTGATGAAAATGATGACCCTGCGACGTATGAAGAAGCGATGATGAGCCCGGATTCCAACAAATGGTTAGAAGCCATGAAATCCGAGATGGAATCCATGTATGAAAATCAAGTTTGGAACTTGGTGGACTTACCTCACGACCGAAAGACCGTGGAGAATAAATGGATTTTCAAAAGAAAAACTGATGCTGATGGTAATGTGACTGTCTATAAAGCCCGACTTGTCGCAAAGGGGTTTCGACAAATTCAAGGAGTTGACTACGATGAGACATTCTCTCCCGTAGCGATGCTAAAATCAGTTAGGATTATGTTAGCAATTGCTGCATATTTCGATTATGAGATATGGCAGATGGATGTCAAAACCGCGTTCCTCAATGGCAATATTTAAGAAGAGTTGTATATGATACAACCAAAGGGTTTTTGTCGATCCTAAGGATGCTAACAAGGTGTGCAAGCTTCAGTGATCCATCTATGGATTGAAGCAAGCATCACGATGTTGGAATCTCCGCTTTGATGAGGTGATCAAAGAGTTTGGATTTGTCCAAACTTATGGAGAAGCTTGTATTTACAAGAAAGTGAGTGGGAGCAATGTGGCATTTCTAATATTATATGTGGATGACATATTATTGATCTAAAATGATATAGATCTTTTAAACATTGTTAAAAGTTATCTAAACATCAAATTTTCAATGAAGGACCTAGGTGAAGGGTCATACATATTAGGCATAAAGATCTATAGAGGTAGATCTAGGCGCCTAATAGGTCTATCGCAAAGTACATACCTTGATAAGATTTTAAAGAAGTTTAAAATGGACGAAAGTACGAAGGGGTTCTTACCTATGTTGCAAGGCACGACATTGAGTAAGACTCAAAGTCCGGCTATGGAGGAAGAAATAGAGATAATGGACAAAGTCACCTATGCTTCAGCCATAGGCTCTATAATGTACGCAATGCTATGTACAAGACCGGATGTGGCACATGCTATTAGTTTGACTAGTAGGTACCAATCGGATCCAGGTTTGTAACACTAGAAAGCGGTCAAGAATATCCTTAAGTACTTGCGAAGAACTATGGATATGTTTCTTGTATACGGAGGTGAAGAAGAGCTCGTCGCTAAGTGTTATGTCAACGCTAGCTTTGACACCGATCCGGATGACTCTAAGTCTCAAGCCGGATACGTATTTCTCATGAATGGTGGAGCAGTTAGTTGGAGGAGCTCCAAACAACCTGTGGTGGCGGGATCAACAACGGAGGCCGAATATGTTTTTGCTTCGGAAGTGGCTCAGGAAGCACTTTGGATGAAGGAGTTCATATCCGAATTAGGTGTGGTTGCAAGCGCGTTGGACCCAATGGTGATCTATTGTGACAACAATGGTGCCATTGCCAATGCCAAAGAACCAAGGTCTCACAAGTACTCCAAGCATATTAAGCGCCGGTTTCACTCCATCCATGATATAAAGATTTGTATAGTACATACGGATCTCAATGTAGCAGATCCATTGACTAAAACTCTCCATAGAGCAAAACATGATCAACACTAGAACTCCATGGGTGTTAGATACATCACAATGTAACTAGATTATTGTCTCTAGTGCAAGTGGGAGACTAAAGGGAATATGCCCTGAGAGGCAATAATAAAGTGTTTATTATGTGTATGCCAAGTATATGATAGATGTTTATTTTGCATGCTATAATTGTATTAATATGGAAACGTTAATACATGTGTGTTTAATAAACAAACAGAAAGTTCCTAGTTATGCCTCTCTCATAAACTAGCTCGTTGATTAACAAGATGATCAAAGTTTCCTAATCATAGACATTGGATGTTGTTAATAACGAGGTCACAACATTAGTGTAATGATGTGATGAACATTCATCCGAAGTATAGCATTACGATCAAATTCATTGAGTTTATATTTCTATAACAACTTACAAAGTGATCCTAATCCTTAGACCATGAGATGATGTCAATCACTAACACTGGAAGAGTTTCTTGATGACATCAAACATCACACCGTAACTGGGTGATTATAAAGATGGCTTCAGAACTACTAAAGTGTTATGTTGAGGCTCATGGATCGATAGTGGAATTTGTTCATCCCGATAACGGATAGATATACTCTGGGCCCTCTCGGTGATATCATATTGGTTAGCTTGCAAGCAAGTGATTTGATCACTAGAATGTTATATCACGGGAACAAGAAAAGAGTGCATGTCGGTAACGAGATCAAACTAGGTATGGAGATACCGATGATCGAATGTCGCACATGTAATATATCGTGAAACAAAGGGATTAAGGTACTAGCGTAAAAGGTTCC
This sequence comes from Avena longiglumis, assembly GCA_030063025.1. Lineage (NCBI taxonomy): Eukaryota > Viridiplantae > Streptophyta > Magnoliopsida > Poales > Poaceae > Avena > Avena longiglumis. Next base: position 296,694,677 of record CP125978.1, read on the forward strand.
GACGATCACAGGAAAGTCATCGTTGAATGTGTGGGAGTCAGTATGGATCTCCAGGTCTCGCTTCTGATTATTGATCGGAGAAGGGTCTCGATCATGTCCGCATTATTCGCGAACCATAGGGTGGCACACTTAAGGGACACTGGCATCCAATTGGATCAAAAGTTTTATGCCGGAAAGAATAACAAGCGCAGGAATTTATTTCACTATATACCGAAACAGGTTTTCGGGTGAAATTGCAGAAAGTGTTGTTTGCATGTGAAATGAAATACTAGAAAGGGGTTATATGCGAATGTTTGTCATTAAATAAATTGAAAAAATTCTGAATAAATAAAAAGAGTTTTATTTAATGAGATTTTGTAATAAATTTGGTGAAAATTTAATTGCAATTTTGAGTGGGATTTTGAGTGGAGGGAAATGAAAGAATTTTTGTGAGTGGAGTGTCCACCCACATGAATGAGGGGAGGGCAAGGGGTCAGCCCCATGCACCGGCCACCCCCTTGGGGTCCCCCTATCCTATAAAAGGCACCCCTCCTCACTTCTCACTCACACCTCCTCGTGAAGCATCGCTCTCCCCCTCTAGAATTTATCCCCCATGGTCTCGGACTAGCGAGATACATGTTCCTGGTGGCTATTCGGCAAGAAAGGGTTGTGCTTCCGCTGCATCGCTGGAGCAAGGAGGCGGAGGTTGCTTGGTGTCTTGTACGTGTGTGCGAGCACAGATGCGTTGCTGTTTTGCGGCGCTAGGACTTCCTCTCGATCTTGAGATTGGCAATAGATCGTCTACATCAACCACGAGTTTAACTCGTTAAGCTTTGTCGGTCTTCAAGGGTATCTTCTCTACGGATATACATCCGTCCGTTGTTTGTATCTAGTAGATAGATCTTGGTACATAGTTCCCATCGTAGGAAAAAAATTTTCTCTATGCTGCAAACCCTACAGTGGTATTAGAGCCGGATATATGCGTAGGTGCTTTACACGGGTAGTACACATATGAGTATGTGGGCGATGATGATCATGTTGTTGCTTCTTAGTTGTAATTTTGGATATTGGTGGCATAGTGGGATGAAGCGGCCCGGACAAACTTTACATGTCCTTGCACATGAGACCTGTTCCACGCTTGATAAAATGTATGAAGCACCACTTGACTTTTTAGTAGAGAAACTAAGTTCACTCCTTGGTCTTGCAAATGTCACACTCTTCAAAGTTCACTACAGTTCAATCAAGGCACAAATTCAAACTAGCATTCAAACATTTCACCACATAAAATAATAAAAACAAGGAAATGCATGCAAGCATGCAAAGGTTGTTTTTTAAGGGAAACGGGTAGGCTACACTAGCGCAAATCAAAATTTTCTACCGCGTAAACCAGGATTACTGTTGTTATAGATCACGGGATTACCACTAGACGCGCAGTTGCGGAACTTGATGAAGTGTGTCGAGGCAGTGCAGAAGATCTACGTCTCCTCCTTGTTCTCGTCCCACGAGTAGCTCCCCTTGCGCGGCTTGTCCAAGTGCCACAGATGTAGCACCTCCGAGGTATCCACACGTACAAGGTGGAAGCGTCAGACGCCGGACTGCTAGGTCCGTGCATGCAACACAGGCGTGAGGAGTGGTGGCTGGGTGGAATAGTCTAACCCTGGTTAGCACGCCCCGCCCTCTCTTATATAGGCGTCCCTAGTGGGATTCTACATTAGCAGCCCATTAGTAGCCTAAGCCTGGTCTAATTCGGATCCAATCCTCATTAGGCTTCCAGCCCCTTAAGTGTGTGACCCTATAGGTTCATATACATATAGACATGACACGAATACACTTATTCTGTCAATAGTTGGTAGCGACCTCTAGCAAGACGTGCCAACTCCTAAACGCATACAAAGATCATATCGGACGAACCATCACAAGGTTTAGTACATGTCTTTCCCTTTGCCTCACGATATTTGGTCTAGCTCCAAGCTTACCTCCCTTTCTCGATACTGTGATTCGGAATCCCTTTACTAGGTTAACTCTTAACCATATGTAGCATGACCATGCATTTCTGGATCCGATCACTCGAGGGCCCCAGAGATATGTCTCTCAAGTAGAGAGGGGCAAATCCCATCTTGATTGACCATTCCTTGCAGCATGCTTCAGGACAAACCCGAAAGCTACCTTTATAACTACCCAGTTACAGAGCAACGTTTGATAGCCCCAAAGTATGTCGATCCACATCTCAAGTACATGCGATGATCTCAGGTCTAAGGACAAAACGTACACGATGTGTAGAGAGAGAGCTGCAACTAATTGCCAGTCTCAAGTTGGGTCAGTACAACCCCATGTTCATAACATGTGTCCACATCATTGGTTTGACATCTCCATGTCTATGACTTGCGAAACATAGTCATCAACCAATCGATGTGCTAGTCTAATATTCACATGTGTCCTCACATGAACTCCGACTAGGGACAACTATTAAATAACCATACAAGTAAAGAGTTTCACAAACAATTCACATAATTGCCAATCAATACATGTTGCCTGATATGGATATTTAAGGAACATTACAATAAGTCATGGATACATAAGAAATATAATCATCTCTATGATTGCCTCTAGGGCATATTTCCTTCAGTCTCCCACTTGCACTAGAGTCAATCTAGATTGTATCTAATACCTATTGCTCTTGCGTGCGCCTCATGCGCAGGCTGCGGGAGTGGCTTTGTAAAAGGATTAGCAACATTTGAGTCCATATGTATTTTGCATATCATGACACTACCATCCTCAACGAACTCTCGAATCTGATGGTAACGCATGTGAATATGTTTGTTCTTCTGGTGCTGTCTAGGTTCCTTGGCTTGTGCAATAGCACCATTGTTGTCACAGTAAGCGTCCATGGGATTGGACGCGCCATGAACCGCACCAAGAGCGATCAGGAAATTCCTAATCCAAACAGCTTCCTTTGTAGCCTCCGAGGCGGCAATATATTCAGCTTCTGTTGAAGAGGAGGCCACTGTATCTTGCTTGGAACTTTTCCAACTCACAGCACCACCATTCATGACAAACACATAACCAGATTGCGATCTGGAGCCATCTGAGTCATTAAGGTAACTCGCATCTGTGTAACCCCTTACACTGAGTTCATCCTCACCTCCATAAACTAGGAACACATCCTTAGTCCTTCTCAAGTACTTAAGGATATTCTTTACCGTTGTCCAGTGACCTTCACCTGGATCAGCTTGATATCTGCTCGTAACACTTAGAGCATAGGAAACATCTGGGCGAGTACATATCATTGCATACATGATGGATCCAATAGCCAAAGCATATGGAATCCTGCTCATGCACTCAAACTCATCAGTAGTCGAAGGACACTAAGTCTTGCTGAGTTTTATGCCGTGAGACATGGGAAAGAACCCTTTCTTGGCCTCTTCCATGCTGAACCATTTCAACACTTTGTCAATGTATGTACTCTGGCTTAATCCAATTATCCTCCTTGATCTATCTCTATAGATCTTGATGCCCAGAATATATGCCACTTCTCCTAAGTCCTTCATTGAAAAACTATTTTTCAATGAGGTCTTAACAGACTCAAGCATAGGAATGTCATTTCCAATCAGTAATATGTCATCTACATATAATATTAGAAATACTAGCTCTCTCCCACTTTCCTTCTTGTAAACACAAGGTTCTTGTTCGTTTTTGATGAAGCCAAACTCCTTTACAACTTCATAAAAATGAATGTTCCAACTCCGAGATGCTTGCTTCAGCCCATAAATAGACTTTAGAAGTTTGCAGACCTTTCCAGCATTGTTTGGATCGACAAAACCTTCGGGCTGTATCATATACATGTCCTCAGTTAGGATTCCATTTAGGAAAGTTGTCTTGACATCTATCTGCCATATTTCATAGTAGAAATGTGCAGCAATGGCTAGAATGATCCGTATAGATTTAAGCATCTCTATGGGCGAGAAAGTCTCATCGTATTCAACTCCTTGAACTTGTCAAAAACCTTTTGCAACAAGTCGAGCTTTATGGGTGTGAACATTTCCATCCATATCAATCTTCTTCTTATAGATCCATTTGCACTCGATGGCTTTAAAACCATCAGGTAGGTCAACCAAGTTCTAAACTTGATTGTCACCCATGGACTCTATCTCGGATCTCATGGCGATCAGCCATTTCTCAGAGTCTAGGTCCACCATCGCTTCTTCATAGGTCGCAGGCTCATCATTGTCTAACAATAATAATTCCTGCGTTTCGCGGAGCCTCGCCGATCTTCGTGGTTGTGGTTCTTCTATTTCCACGGGTTCCTCAACTTGGTCTGCTACAATAGCATCACTTGTAGAAGCATCCCCAACTGGCTCATATTGAACTTCCTCAAGTCGCACCGACCTTCCACTCGTTCCCTTTGTGAGAAACTCTTTCTCTAGGAAATCACCGCTGCGAGCGACAAACACTTTGCCCTCTTCTCGGTTGTAGAAGTAATTGAAGGGGTTCGTAGCATGGAAAACAAAAATTTTCTACCGCATACAAACAAACAAGCCAAGATCTATCTACTAGATTGTAGCAACGAGTCGATGGAATAACTCACCCTCGAAGATTCCAAAGTGTTTAACGAGAGCGGATTCTCGTGGGTGATGTAGTCGTACTCTTGCCGATCTCAAGATCGTGTAGACAATCCTTCCCAGGCTGCGTTCGGCAGCTCTTCATGATCGGTCACACGTTCGGTTTTCGGCGAAGACCTTACTCTCCTTGTTCCAAAGAAAACGGAGGTTGTAGCACTCTCCTCGCGATTCCGAAGACAACGACGTGTACCTAAGTAGAGGGAGATCTCGCGAGGCTTAAGCCGGAGCGAGTATGGTGGACTATGAGAGAGAGCCTCGGTGATCTAGGGTTTAGACGCACCAAGGAGGAGCAAGGACGGCGGCTAGGGTTTGCCTAGGCGGCGGCGGCTTTCTTGCCCTAGGCGGTGGCAGCAGGAGGTGGCGGCGCCAGCGGCTAGGATTAGGGTTTGCGGGGCTTGGTATTGTGTGCTTGGAGGGGCAGCCCTGCCCCTCCTTATATAGGTGGAGGGGCGCGCCAAGGGGAGGGGAGTCCCTCCCCAACTCGGTATCCAAGTGGGCGGTGGAGGAGGAACTCCTCCCCAAGTAGGTTTCCTACTCTCCCTCCACCTCACAAAATAGCTGTTTGACTTTTCAAATTGGCGTTTGACTTTTCAAACTAGGATTTGATTAAACCCTTTATTTTGTTCAGCGATGACACCTAGTACATGATGCAATAATTCCAACTTGTTATGACACATTCATGTACCCTTCCCCTCCGGAGTGCCGGACATTCCGGAACCTTCTAGAACATTCCCGATGAAAACACCGGAACCATTCTCCAACCCCGAAACAGGACTTTCCTTATATGAATCTTATTCTACGGACCATTCCGGATCTCCTCGTGATATCCCGGATCCCATCCGAGACTCCGAACAACATTCGGTCTCTTACTCATCATTCCATAACTACTCAAACAACGTCGAATCCTTAAGTGTGTCTCCCTACGATTCGTGAATTATGCGGACATGATCGAGACACTTCTCCGAACAATAACCAATAGAGGAATCTGGAAATTCATATGGCTCCCACATATTTCTACGATTACTTTGCGATCGAATGAACCACTTACATACGATACCAATTTCCCTTTGTCTCACGATAGTTTACTTATCCAAGGTTTTGATCGTCAGTATCTCTACATAACTAGTTCAACCTCGTTACTGATAAGTACTCTTTTCTCGTTCCCGTGATATGTGATACCTTGTGAGCCAGTCACATGCTTGCAACCTAATTGGATGGCATTCCACCGACAGGGCACAGAGTATATCTATCCGTCATATGGATGGACAAATCCCACTCTTGATCCATGTGTCTCAACCAATACTTTCTGAACACTCAATGCCACCTTTATAGCCACCCAGTTACGGTGTGGTGTTTGATGTCATCAAAGCATCCTTCCAGTAAAGGTGATATGCATGATCTCATGGTCGAAGGAATTAGGTTACTATGTATCAGAAAGCATATAGAAATTGAACTATTAAAATGACTTGATCTTTATGCTACGCTTATCTATAGGAGTATGTCCACCATATCATTCTCCTAACGATATGATCTTGTTGTTAATAACATCTCAATGTTCATGATAGGGAAACCATAATCATTTATTAACCAACAAGCTAGTATTTATAAAGAGGCTTTACTAGGGACTCTATTTTAGTTTACAAATCACACAAGTATTAATGCTTACTTGTTAATACTATTATAGCATGAATGTAAACATTTATCATAAACACAAAGATATAATAATAACTACATTTATTATTGCCTCTAGGGCATATCTCCAACAGTCTCCCACTTGCACTAGAGTCATCTAATCCAGATTACATGGTAATATACCGAACACTCATGGCAGTTTGGTGTTGGTCATGTTTTGCCCTCGGGAGAGGTTTAGTCAACGGATCCGCCACATTCAGATCTGTGTGTACTTTGCAAATATTTATGTCCCCATCTTGGACATGTTCTCGAATAGCGTGAAAACGTAGCTTGATGTGCTTCAGCTTCTTGTGTCACCTTGGTTCTTGCGCATTGGCTATGGCGCCCATGTTATCATAGTAGATTGACATTGGGTCCAGCGCACTGGGAACCACACCGAGCTCTGTAATGAACTCTTTCATCCATATTTCTTCTTGTGTAGCCTCCGAAGCAGCCATGTATTCCGATTCAGTTGAAGATCTCGCCACAACGCTTTGCTTTGCACTCCTCCATAATCACGCACCATTCAAAGTAAATACGTATCCAGATTGTGATTTAGAATCATCCGGATCGGTGTTCCAACTAGCATCGGTGTAACCATTAACAACGAGCTGTTCATCACCTCCATAAGAAAGAACCATATCCTTAGTTCTTCTCAAATACTTAAGGATGTTTTTGACCGCTGTCCAATGATCCACTCCTGGATCACTTTGATATCTGCTAGTTAAACTAACAGCATATGCAATGTCGGGTCTAGTACATAGCATGGCATACATCAGAGATCCTATGGCTGAGGCATAGGGAGTTTTACTCATCCTTTCTCTATCTTCTTCCGTTGTCGGACTTTGAGTTTTACTCAAGGTCGTATTGGGCAACATGGGCAAGAACCCTTTCTTGCTATCTTCCATTCCAAACCTCTTTAGAACTTTTTCCAAATACGTACTTTGTGACAATGATATTAGACGTCTCGATCTATCTCTATAAATCTTTATGCCCAATATGTAAGCTGCTTCGCCAAGATCTTTCATTGAAAAACTATTATTCAAATATTCCTTGACACTATTAAGAAGGTATACATCATTCCCAGTCAACAATATGTCATCTACATATAGTATTAAGAATGCTACAGAGCTCCCACTCACTTTCTTGTAAATACAAGCTTCTCCATAAGTTTGTATAAAACCAAAACTTTTGATTACTTTATCAAAACGTTGATTCCAACTTCGGGATGCTTGCTTCAATCCATAGATGGACCGTTGAAGTTTGCATACCTTGTTAGCATCTTTAGGATCGACAAAACCTTTGGGTTGCATCATATACAACTCTTCATCAATGTCTCCATTGAGGAACGCTGTTTTGACATCCATCTACCATATCTCATAATCGTAATATGCAGCGATTGCTAACATAATCCTCACAGACTTTAGCTTCTCTACAGGTGAGAAAGTCTCATCGTAGTCAACTCATTGAATTTTCGAAACCCTTTTGCGACAAGTCGAGCTTTATAGACAGTAACATTACCATCAGCATCTGTTTTCTTCTTGAAAATCCATTTGTTCTCGACAGCCTTCCGGCCATCCGGTAAGTCCACCAAAGTCCATGCTTGGTTTTCGTACATGGATCCAATCTCGGATTTCATGGCTTCTTGCAATTTATTGGAATCTAGGCTCATCATCGCTTCCTCATATGTCGCAGGGTCATCGGTGTTGTCCACCAACATGACACTCATAACGGGATCATACCAATCAAGAGTGGTACGAGTTCTCGTAGACCTGCGAGGCTCTGTAGCAACTACAATCGAAGTTTCATGATCATCATCATTAGCTTCCTCTCTTATTGGTGCAGGCACCACAGGAAATTCTTCCGGTGCTGCGTTACTCGCAAGTTCGAGAGAAGGTTCAACAACCTCGTCGAGTTCTACTTTCCTTCCAGTCACTTCTTTCGAGAGAAATTCCTTCTCTAGAAAGGATCCATTCTTGGCAACGAAGATTTTTCCTTCGGATCTATGATAGAAGGTATACCCAATAGTTTCCTTTGGGTATCCTATGAAGACGCATTTTTCCGCTTTGGGTTCAAGCTTGTCCGGCTGTAACTTCTTTACATAGGCTTCGCAACCCCAAACTTTAAGGAACGACAATTTAGGTTTCTTCCCAAACCATAATTCATACGGTGTCGTTTCAACGGATTTAGATGGTGCCCTATTTAAAGTGAATACAGCTGTTTCTAATGCATAACCCCAAAATGATAGCGGTAAATCTGTAAGTGACATCATAGAACGAACCATATCTAAGAGAGTTCGATTACGACGTTCGGACACACCATTACGCTGTGGTGTTCCCGGCGGTGTCAATTGTGAAAGTATTCCGCATTTCTTCAAATGCTCGCCAAGCTCGTAACTTAGATATTCATCTCCACGATCAGAACGTAGAAATTTAATCTTCTAGTTACGTTGATTCTCAACCTCACTTTTAAATTACTTAAACTTCTCGAAAGTTTCGGACTTATGTTTCATGAAATAGATATACCCATATCTACTCAAGTCATCCGTGAAGGTAAGAACATAACGATAACCACCGCGCGATGCTACACTCATTGGACCACACACATCGGTATGTATGATTTCCAATAAGTCCGTAGCTCGCTCCATCATACCGTAAAATGGATTCTTAGTCATTTTACCCATCAGACATGCTTCGCATCTTTCAAGTGATTCAAGAAGTCCATTGGAATGGAGTTTCTTCATACGCTTCACTCCAATGTGACCAAGACGACAGTGCCACATATAGGTCAAGTTATCGCTCGATTTCAAACGTTTAGCTTCAATGTTATTAATATGTGTATTTCCACTATCGATATTCAATAAGAATAGACCATCTATTAAAGGTGCATGTGCATAAAAAATATTACTCATAAATCGAACAACCATTATTCTCGGACTTAAACAAGTAACCATCTCGCAATAAACAAGATCCCGATATAATGTTCATGCTTAACGCAGGCACCAAATAACAATTATTTAAGTATAAAACTAATCCCGATGGTAGATGAAGAGGTAGCGTGCCGAATGCGATCACATCAACCTTTGATCCGTTTCCCACGCGCATCGTCACCTCGTTCTTCGCTAGCTTCTGTTTATTCTGCAGCACCTGTTTTGAGTTACAGATATGAGCAGCCGAACCAGTATCAAATACCCAGGCACTACTACGAGTACTAGTGAGATACACATAAATAACATGTATATCGGATATACCTTTCTTCTCGATGTTGCCGTTCTTCAAATCCGCCAAGTACTTTGGGCAATTCCGCTTCCAGTGAACTTCTCCCTTGCGAAAGCACTCAAGATCGTGCTTAGGTCCAGCCTTGGTCTTCTTCTTCGGCGAGGTAACTTTCTTACCACCCTTCTTGAAGTGTCCCTTTTGCTTAGACTTGCCTTTCTTGAATTTGGTGGTCTTATTGACCATCAACACTTGGTGCTCTTTCTTGATCTCCACTTCTGCAGATTTTAACATGGCGAAGAGTTCTGGCAACTGCTTGTTCATGTTTTGCATATTGTAGTTCATCACAAAGTTCTTGTAACTTGGTGGTAGTGATTGGAGGACACGATAAATCCCCAAAGCATTAGGAATCACTATACCCAAGCTTTGAAGTTTGTTTGCATGCCCAGACATCTTAAGCACATGCTCACTGACGGAGCTGCCCTCTTCCATCTTGCAGTTAAAGAACTTTTCAGAAGCCTCATAGCTCTCAATTGTCGCGTGAGTCTCAAAGATCAATTTGAGATCACAGACAATATCATGTGGGTCTGAATTCTCAAACCTTTTCTGAAGCTCCGATTCTAAACCATACAAGATAGCACCGAAGCGGAGTCTTGAGTCTTCCGAGCGAGGTAAACATTCTTTACTTCATCGGTAGCAGTAGCTGTAGGTGGGTCACCCAGCGGTGCATCCAGCACATAGGTGAAATTACCAGCAGTGAGGACAATCCTCAAATTGCGGAACCAATCCGCGAAGTTGCTTCCATTGTTTTTCAACTTTTCTTTCTCTAGGAACGCATTAAAATTGATGGTAGGGGCCGCCATTGATCTACAACATATTTGCAATAGTTTAGACTAAGTTTATGAAAAATTGAGTTCTAATTAATAGTTAAATTAATCTAGGTGAACTCCCACTCAAAACAATATCCCTCACATTGTTTTAGTGATCACACGAACCAAATCCACCACATCAACACCGATCATCACGAGAGTTGATGTAGCTTCAATGGCGAACAATCGACATGTTCATCATATCTTACTATATGATTCATGCTTTACCTTTCGGTGATCCGTGTTCCGAGACCTTGTCTGTACATGCTAGGCTCGTCAAGATCAAACCTTACCTTCCGCATGAGCAAATCTGGCTTGCTCACGTTGTATACACTTGCGGAATCTAACACACCCGATCATCACGTGTTGCTTCGAAACAACAAGCTTTAGCAATGGTGCTTACTAAGGGTGAACACTTTAGAACTTGATATTCATGTGCATGAGGGATCATCTTATAATGCTACCGTCGTTAACTAAGCAATACAATATGCATAAAGGATTAACATCACATGCAATTCATAATATGTGATATGATATGGCCTTTCTTCTTTGTGCTTCCGATCTCCATCTTCAAGCACGAACATGATCTCCATCTTCACCGGCATTGCATGAAGGTCAATGATGCCGCTCCATGGTTGCCGTCCACCAGCTTCAACTATTACAACTACTTTGAATAGACACGCGGGTCTTAACAGAAATTAAAGACAACCATATGGCTCCTGCCGGTTGCCAACTTACAATAAGGAACATTGCATACATCAAATATAATCACAATCATGGCCATATCACATCACAACACACCCCTGCAAAATTGTAACTACCTCGGTGAACTACGCTCCTAGATACAAGCCTGGATGAGAGATAGCGGTTGAAATAATGCTGGGGCCCCAAAGCCACTCATGGTAGTCCTTTCAGACGTCCCAACCGCTAACCTCTCAACGGGACCTCAGGCGGCGTGGTCGGCGAAGGATCAACTACGTACACAAGTGGGTATGCAAGCCACCATACAAGAGTACATCGAGCCACACCATCTAGAAAGAAAGGAAATACCAACGCCATACGGCAAGATTCAAATGACCTAGATACATCTATAATTTAGGATAACTCCTCATACAACACACATCGAGTATCATGCGGGCGGCAAACAAGATCCAGTACGGATAAGAAGCAAATAGGCATAAGATGCCGGAGAAAATAAGCACATCCCAACTACAGGTCTCACGGATCCCGATCCGGAATCTCTACACCATACGATCGTTGCCCACATCATCGGCTTCTTCCACCCGAAGATCCGTCTGAGAAGGTACTGCTCATCTGAATCAAGAATTTATCGTGAGACCCTAAGGGTACTCGGCAAGTCTTAATGCCTCTAAAGGGGACACAACACGGGTGGCGAATTGCGAGCAAAAGGTAAACCCTAGCAATTCTACAGATAAACGCTAACCATCCGCCTAACCAAGGATGACGGATGTCCGTGAGTTAATCACGGCAGTTATAATGGTAATCTCATCCGATCCATCCTCCTCCCTGCTTACCAACAAGGAAGCGGACGAACAACCCCCCATCCGTTGGCAATTTTATTAACCATTCCATGAATATTGCACTATTTACTAGTCAAGTTACTTTAGTCATATTAAAAGCGGTACTTTAGTTATGCTTGTCTATGATCAAGAAACTGTGCTCCAAGTCGTCCATAACCGCGGACACGGCTTTCAGAAAGTTTTACCCGGCCGGGGTGCACCAATAGCAACACACGCTCGATCAACCTCGGAAAAACCAAATCAAAACCCAACGAGGCTTTCACGACTGAACAATCACAGGATTCAGAGATATTTCAGGGGGCCACCCCTCGAAGTATACCCGCAACGAAGTAAGCAAGCTTCGAGACGGACTCAAGGTTTGCGACAATGGCTGTAAACGACAGCAGGTCCCCAATCGGGGACTGTCGATACCGCGAAAACATTACGCTTACCTAAACGATATCTGATAGCAAGGCATAAGTACAGGATAGTAAATAAAACCTCAAACTAGTTTGTGGCCCCAAGAAATAAGACGGAATCAAGCTCTGGCCCAGGGGGGTCCCATATACCTCCCGGATGTGGATAGCGCGACAAATCAAGGAACAGGAATCAAGTACTCGGGGTCTTACGGGACACAAGTGAGCAGGAAAAACCAAATAGCAGATGTTGCTCACCGGTGCCACTTTCTTTAGTTATCCCAGAGCTACTCAGGTTAAGTTGTTTAGGTACCTCATTGTTCCTCAGACTCTCACAAACCCTACACATGCTGTTCTACGACTCGCATGGCTCAAACAACTCCTATAGTAGTGGCTCATGGGACGGAGGAAACAAGCTTGGTGGGGTTTAAAAGTAAAGGCTATGCATACTTGGGATTCATTTTAATGCAATCGCGACTCAATGATGCAAGAATAAGATAGAGGCAATAGGTACTGTATGTATGCAAGCATGTGGTAGTGCTTGCCTGGTGTCTCTGTTGAAGCAAAGGACGGTTACAGGTAGTGCTCTCTGGTTCTCTTGATACAACCCCTTTCGGTCTATCCGAGAAAAACCAAACAAACAAGGCCAACATGAATATAGAGCACAAGCATATGAATAAGATGCGTCAAGCAAACAATCATGCCATGATGAATGATGCACAATTTACATGGCAAGAAAGGTAGCATGGCATGGTGAGGTGTGAAGAACAAGAAAGTAACATTTAATTGGGTTTTAGAATCACAATTGTTGCCATAACATTTGTTGTTCAACATATATTTATATGATGCATGCTGCAATTGAAGTTATGGATAGCATAAACAGAAAGGTCTCGTCGAGCTGATCATTTTAGACTATTCATTTGCTAAATTTGGATTTTCAAAACAAAAGTTATGGTTTATTGAAAACCCAGTGGCATTGGATGTAATTAACATATCTTGGAATTTTACTTGGGCAAAACACAAAACAGATGGCATATTTGAATTCCTCTCTTCTTGCTGATATCCAAGCATATATTATTTGTCTAAATTGGATAAAGCATGTGAAAGTTATTAAAATCTGAATAGAACTTAAATTTTGAAAATATTTAACAGATTTTGAATTCAAAACAGCATCGGACGTTTATAACAGCCTCAAGCTGGCCTGAGCCAGCAGGTGGGACAGTGCTGACGCGCCAGCGTCTGAAAGATCTGGACGCGGTTCGTTAAAGAAAGGCGAGAGCCTTTTGCAAAGTTACAACGATCGGCAATGGGCCACGATGGACCGCGGGTTGAGGAACTAAGCAGGGCGGGGCTAACGTAAAGGTCACGCGGACGCTACCGCGAACGAGCCGGCGGCAGTGGCAGCGAGGAGGGACCGGGTTTGATTAAATCAAACCCGGAACCTTCTGCAAGATTCCGAGGACAACGGCGGGTGGGGCTGGATGGCGGCGTGAGGCGGAAAACTGGGGGTTCTATTTGCAAACGCTGTTGTCGGACGGCGGCCTGCGCTGCTTGGCGGCCGCGATGGCCGGACTTTGGCCGTCGTTGCGCGCCTCTGCTTCCAAACGACACGGACCAAAAACGAAAAGCGGAGGGTAGCTTGGCCTACATCTTGATTCGAGTGCTAACGCGGAGGAAGGCTGTGGCGCGGCGGGCTTGACTACGAACGGGACCAGATCGCTTCTTGCTGCTGCATTGTTGCCAGTAGCGGCAGCCTTGTAGGCGCTTCGGCGGTGGCTCTGGCGGCGCCAGAGGAAGAGGAAGAGGTTATGCGGGAGGAGGACTCACCCGCAGCTCGACGGTGTGGTGGCTCGGGACGGCGAGGATCGATCGGGCAGCTGGCGGGCGTTCAGCGATCGTGGAAGCACGGCTGCTCCGGCGAGCTCCAGCGAACTTCCACGTCCACGCCCGAGGTGGGAGGTAAACGTCCTGGTCTTCTTGGCGGGCTTGGAGCTCGGGGCGCTTGAAGCGCGCTAGGGTTTTAGCGGGACAGGGGCATGGTCGATCTGGGGGGATAGGGAAGGAGGAAGGAAGGGAGGAAGGCTCCTGGGGATCTGGGGGAAAGGTTGGGGCGACGTGGGCAGATAAGATCGAGGGGAGGCAGGAGGGTTGCGTGGGGGCGCCGATGGCCAGGGTGGCGTCGGTGTCGGGCTCCTCTTCACGTGCCAAGCAAAGGGGCCAGGGTGCAATGGTGGCATGTGAGGTTGCTTACAGGTGGGACTGGGGGGAACTCGTGGCCCAGGTCGAGCTAGAGGGGCCCTTGGCCAGGGAGAGAGAAGGGAGAGGAGAAGAGAGGGGGTTCGGTCTAGGCTAGTGTCGTGGTGGTGGCACGGCAGATGCCATGGGTAGGCTAAAGTATGGGGCCAATGGATGCTAGTGGGATCCGGGGAGGGAAGATGCAACTGTCTTTACACTCAAGCTGCCAAAGTGATGAACTTTATTTCTCTCTCTACGTGTTACAAGTGCTCCTAGAGCAGTTTACCGTGGAACTATGCGAATTTCCCCAGCCTAACCTTTCTCAAAAGACCTCCTCCCCTCAGGGCCCAAACCCCTCCCTTATAAAGGGGTGCCTTGGGTGCCCTTAGGTTGACGGGCAAGCATATTCGAGAATATGCTTGTCCCAAAGGTAATTCACGGCCTCCTTTCCTGTCTCCTTCCAACGACAGAAGCTCCAACCGCCTCTTCTGCACGCCTCGGGCTCCGACTGTCACCTCGTGACCTCCTTCTCGCTCCTCTGTCCCTGCGCTTTGTCTCTATCGCTTGGCCTGTTGATTCCTTTAGCCTGCAGCTATGGTTTGACTCCAAGCTTCTCCTTCTCCTGCAAGCTTCAGATAGCTCGGCCTTACCTTGTGTTATTCGCCTGTTCCTCACCGCACGGAGATCATTTGTATAACCCGCTGAGTTTCTCATTAACTCGGCCAGTTACCACTTATACATACGTAAGCTTCTTGCCTCCGTTCATCGGCCGACATATACATGATTCGGCCGACCTAGGTCGTAGTTCGGCAATCAGGCGGGGACAGTACCTCTGTCTTTCCCCGTCTCTGACCTACCCGGGGTCAACCCCCCGACATTAGTCCCCGAAGCTGATGTGGCCCTGTCAATTACTTTGGCCGGGTTATATCAGCTTCAACACTTTCTTTTTGTCTTGTTTCCGAGCTAAGGCCTCGCCCGAGGTCCTCTCGCTCCTTCCATCAGACGCTAAGTCCTACGTGTCACACCATCATTGCTTTCCTAGTTTTCAGGTCCTCTTATAATATTTACTGACAAGCTACAGTAAACCCTGTACCTGCTGCGCCGCCGCCACGACGCCTCGTGAGCCGCTCCGCTTGGGATTGTAACAACTTTTCCGTTTCTGTGGCCTCTGGTGTGGCTCCACTCACCGTCAGCGTTCGCTTCTCCACGATCTACGGGTAATCGCCACCCACGATCCCACTCCCCGTTCATCGCTTCGTCTATAAAGTGGGAAACGCGCCTACAGGTTCTTCTTTCTCATTACCGTTCGCGTCTGCTTCTCCTTCCTTCGACTGTGCTTTCTTGCCGCTCATGCCGCTCACCAGCGAGCTTCCGCGAGAATCCACGCCGTTCGGCCTCCTTGCCCGCTCCGGCCGTGGCCCCGCCACGGTGAGTCCTTTCTGGCCATCTTGTCTTGTCTTGTCTCTGCCCTAGATCGATCCGCACAACTTCCGTACTCAGGCGAGTTTTCCTCTTTTCGCCATTGTCTTCGCGCTAGGTTCCGACGGGGCCCTGTAGCTCTAAGCTTTCCTCCGCCGCTTTTTCCTCCGCGATCTCTCGTGAACTATGTCTAGTTCCTTTAGTGGTGCTTTAGTTGAGGACGACGACGGCTGGGCTGGCCGGCGTGGATCGTGGCAGGGTTCTCGATTTACGCCGCGAGATTGAGTGGCTCCTCGAACTCGTCGGATTCTGCCGAGGTTTCTGTCGTCTACCCGCAGCGAGTCCTCTCGCCTCTTCTGAGAAGGCGAATATGTGGTTTTCATGTCACTTCGCCCGCGGCTTTGGTCTTCCTCTTAGCGACTTTGCTAGAGAATTTCTTGATTACTTGACCTTCACCGCATCACCTTCCCGAACGCCATAGCTTCTCTTTCCGCTTTCATCTCCGCTCGAGGGTTACTTCGGCCTGTGGCCATCAGTACATGTCTGGTCAAAATTCTTCCAGATTCGCTCCAACGTCGTGCCCGACAAATCTCTGCATCCTTCCGAGAAGTTGCTTACCCAATGTGGGGCGGCATCCATCACACCTCGGAGGCAATCCGTGTTCCCCCGTGTTACCGGGTTGGAGTCGTGTAAGAAATGGCACAAATCGTTCTTCTACGTCAAGAACAGAGGGGCGGAAGACAAGATTCGGCTCCCCCCATTCTCAATTGGTCCACCCTCCAAAGTGAACTGGCTCTATAATCCGAAGAAGACTCATGCCCTAGCCGAGGCCTTCGAGATTCGGCTGAAGGAGTTGATTCGAGCCGGGTTATGCGGAGAGGACTTGATGGCCACTTTTATTAGTAGCCGGATCTGCCCCTTCCAACAAAGGACCCACAAGCTGTGCTACATGAGCGGTCCCCTGGACCCTAACCGAGTCTCGACCGTGGAGTTGGACAACTACCTCATCTGTAAGCGCGTCCGAGCTATTTTCAAGACGGAGATGCCTGATGACTGGACCTGGGGGTTGAAACCGTTCACCATGACAATCCTCCTCCGAGGTAAGCCCAATCCTCATCACTGCTTTTCCTCGCTTTTATAGTCTGGTTTTCATGATTTTCTCTCTTTGTCATGCAGAGGTTCACTGAACAGAAAGTCGACGATGCCGAAGTTCTGCAGCTCCCCTGGCCCTCGGATAGGAGTACCCCGGATACAGGCGAGCCGGACTCTGAGGAGTTCGTCCCTAAGTCGATCCTGCTCCCGCCGAGCTCGCAAAACCTCAGAGGAGGAGGAAGGTGATCTGACGAGGTCCAAATTCTTGAGGTAGTTGCCGCCATGCCTATTTCTTATGCATTTCCGCCGCTTTCCCAGCTAATCCGCCGGCCAGGTTCATGACGCCAACCTATTGCTTCTCGGCCTCCCGTTATCTCGGGAAAGCAGGCTCCCGCCAGATGCCTCGGATGCGGTTCCTAAGAAGCGAGTAAAGAAATCCGCTCGAATCCTCCCAGCAAGACTATGCCCGGGTTTCTGGTAAGTTCTTACGCCTATATTTCTTGTTTCTCTTTTCTGCTTTCTCACTCTAACGAATCTTCTTCGTATTTTGCGGTGCTCCTCTGCATTAAACCCGGCGGTCCTAGTATGACTAGCCGTCCGACTCGGCCGCCATCTCCTCCTCCCCGATGACACGAGTTCCTAGTCCTATTCCCGCTTCTCCCCGCTCCACGAGCACGCCTGTTCGCCGTGATGCCCCTGAGGTTTCTCCCATTGATCCGGATCCGATCCGGCCCTCCGATGTTTTCGTTGAGCCAGCTGCCCCCTCTATGGGCCCCAGCGTTACAATTGAGCTTCCATCTACTCCGGCAGCTCCTACGGTCGCACCGACCTCTGCCGAGAAGATCGCTACCCCGGCGCCCTCTGCGAGCTTAACCTCTACTGATCCTAAGGATTCCGTCCCTACCTCGGAGACGCAACGTCCTGCCGGTGCTTCTTCTAAGGAGAAACGTGTTATCGCCGTCAAGACCTCTTCTCAGAAAAGTCTTGCCGGCACCTCTCAGCCAAGTATTGCAGAGGCACTGCGCAAAGGAGTCAGTCATCAAAGGCATTACCTCGCCTTTGGCGATCGATTTTGTCTTCATAAGAGTCCTGCGGTATCGCGGTTGGACCGCCCGGGTAAAGTTTTAACCCGGACAGCTAAGCGGTATGACCTCGAGCGCTGGTTGAATCGCCAACAAGCGGAATCTGCTGATCGTTTGAGGGCAATCCACAATCAACCCTTCCACTTTCGACATCAAGGCCGCTTTGACCAAGCCGCCCAGTTTATCGTTGATACGAACAAGATGAATGCGGTAATTGTTTTATTTCCGGGTCTTAAATTATTTTCCACATGTTATCATACTCTCTAGTCCCCGAAACTTGCAAGAAAATAACTTGTTGTATGCTTGGAAGTTTGACGTAGGTTCCATTAGTTCGGCCATCTAGCTCATAGTTTGTTTTAGTTTTGACGTAGCTTTTAATTTCTATTCTCATAGAGCCGAGTTAAGTCCTTCTTGACTTGGATCCGCGTGTTTTGAACTTCCGACCACCTAGATCCGAATTAAGTCTTGCTTGATTCGGATCCGTATAGCTTTGAATCTCCGACCACCTAGATCTGAATTAAGTCTTACTTGATTCGGATCTGTATAGCTTTGAATCTCCGACCACCTAGATCTGAATTAAGTCTTACTTGATTCGGATCGTATAACTTTGAATCTCCACCACCTAGATCTGAATTAAGTTTTACTTGATTCGGATCAGTATAGCTTTGAATCTCCACCACCTAGATCTGAATTAAGTTTTACTTGATTCGGATCTATATACTGAATCTCCACCACCTAGAGCCGAATTAAGCTTTGCTTGATTCGGATCTGGTATTTTGAATCTCCACCACCTAGAGCCGAATTAAGCTTTGCTTGATTCGGATCTGTATAGCTTTGAATCTCCGAACCTAGAGTCGAATTAAGCTTTGCTTGATTCGGATCTGTTATAACTTCTAACTTTTGTTTTATGATTGTGCTCCATTTCTTAGGTTGCCCATGACCGACGGACTGCCGAGTTCCGAGGTTGCTCTTCTTGCACCGCAAGTTGGAAGAGAAATATGAGAAAGTTCTGCCTGCAGCAAGAAATTTGGTGAGTTGATAGTTTCTTTTCCTTATTCGCAACTTTCTTATATACTCCATGAGCCGGCTTACTTCTTGCTGAATAGGTAATATCAATAATCTCAATATCCGCCTTGAAAAGAAGGTCAAGTCCTTGGAGGTTAGTTTCCTTTCCCCTTGCTTCTTCTTTTAGTATCTATGCCGAGTTTCCTTATTGCGTTGGGTTGTGGTAAAGCCGAGTTGCAAGACTTTGCAGCGTCGCAACAAGATTGCGTGCCCATGCCCGACGTGATGCTTCATTTTTAGAACAAAGCACAGTTCATTCAAGAACTACAAGAGAAGGATGATGAGATAACTACCGAGATCCGAGGTGAATGCACTCAAGCTCTCTCAAATCCGAGCTAGAAAAGGTTGATCAAGAATTCTCTTTGGAAAAGAGTCGGTGACTGGATCCGGAGAAGAACAAAGAACTCCTCAAAGTCGCCGAACTTAAAACTCATGGTTTGAGCGAGGAAATTGCTCGTTCGAGAAGAGTAAAACTATTTGGGCTAAGGATCTTCAAATAATGATGAGCTATATCCATCGTAAGTTATTTGGCCTGGCCGAACTGTATTTTTTCTTTGTCGCCGCTACTATTTTTGACATGTCCATGTTTTGCGTAGGTCACTTCCCCGAGTCCAAACCTGTGAGTACTAGAGCTGTTCTTGCGGCTCGCGTTAAATCGAGGTGAAGCTAATATCATTGACTTTGAATACTCGATGGAGGATTTCTTGGTTCTGTTGGTGCTGCAGTTGGTCCGATGAAAATCATGGGTCGGGACTTGGTGGAGGCTGCTATCAAAGCTTATCATGCACTCTGGCCGAATACCTCAGGGTCTCCTGATATCGACGAGGTCAAGTTATTGGTGGCCAGGTTGAAGGCATCTGAGAGGCGATTGAGTCTTTGAGGGAATCTGCTGCGCGTCTTTGGTGCCGACATGGCCCTTATCGTAATCATGTCATGGTATGAAGATATCTCCCTTGACATTACGATGAATCTGCGCACGGCTCTCGGTGGGTTGAAGATCCACCTTTGTTGCTCTTGACAAGCTCGGGCTTTCCAGCTCGAGTATGCCGATGCACACTGGAATGAAGGGCCGAGTTTTCTCCCGATCCGGATGAAGAGGCCGTGGTGAAGATGCTTTGGGTGATGATTCTGCGGCGGGAAGGTGAAGATGATTCGGCCACATCCAATAGCTCTAGCTCAAGCTCAGATAGCAATGGTGATGCACGATCCTCCTCTAAAGGCACCGGGCATTCTACCGCGCGTACTGACGCTCCTGAACAACCCCGTGATACTGCCGAAGTCACTCCTGGGTCGGCAGAAGGTGAGGTAACCTCAGTCGAAGTTCCTCCTACTTCGGAGTGCCCCGCACCTGATCAAGTGGTTCCTCCTCCAACGAACGATGCCTAAGTTATTCGTGATCCCTGGTATGCCGGGTGTTCAATGTATGATTCGAGGTTCTTTTGCTATGTGCCTTTGAGACTCTTAGTTAAGTGAATGCTCGTGCGAATTCTTGCCTTGTTGGCTCATAATTTCTTCATCCTTCAGGATTTACTTTTTGCCTTCTTTGGCTCATAGTTTCCGAGTCATTGGTTTAAGTGTTAAAGTTTATGTGTCCATGAATTTGACAACCCTATGATAATTCCTGAGTCAATGCTTTGGGCACCAAGATGCATATTCGTAACATGAAAAGAAAATAACATGTTGCACTCTCCGAGTTACTGCTCTGATCGCCAATGTTCAAGTGTGTAACGAAGAGATAAGTATAAGATACGGCGTCCACGAGCTATTGCCACGGATGCCAAGGCCTAAACATATAACACTTAATAATCATTGCATATGGCGTCCCCGAGTAATCTCAGGGTGCCGAGGTCCAAAATCAAATATGAGATAACATCACATATGGGAGTCCCCGAGTAACTGCTCTGGGTACCGGAGTTTAAACATCAAACATGAGATAACATCACATATGGCAGTCCCCGAGCAACTGCTATGGGTGCCGAGGTCCAAAAATCAAATATGAAATAACATCACATATGGCAGTCCCGGTAAGCCTGCAGGTGCCGAGGTTTAAACATCAAACATGAGATAACATCACATATGGCGTCCCAGACATCGCTCGGTAGCCGAGGTTTACATACACGATATGAAATAAATATAACATTGGCGGTCCCGAGTCACCACTCTGGGTGTCGAGGTGCAAATACATCATTGGTGACCTTGAGACATAACCCTACGAGTAAAATGGCCGAAGTAAAGCCACATTCCAGGGGCGCTTCGTTTCTTCGCCAGCTTTGTTTGCCTTGCCTTCTCCAGGTGATTGGGCGTCAATCAGATAGTATGCATCGTTGTGCAATGCTTTGCTCACGATAAATGGTCCTTCCCATGGGGGTGACAATTTGTGCATGCCGGCCGTGCGTTGCACCAGCCGGAGTACCAAATCTCCTTCTTTGAATACTCTTGGATTCACTTTCCGCTGTGATACCGTAAGTTACATTGATAAATGGCTGATCGTGATAATGTCAATTCGGGCTTCTTCCAACAGGTCTACGGCATCTTGCCGAGCTACTTCATTCACCTCAAGATGTATATTGAGTAACTCTTGGCGAGTCATGTATTATGTCGATTGGAAGCACCTCGCCCCATATACCAAAAAAGAATGGTGTGTAACTTGTTGATCTGTTCGAGTAGTCCCGAGGCTCCATAATACGCTGGTAATTCCTCAATCCAACATCCTGCCGACCTTTGCAATGGTTCGACTAGCCGTGGTTTTATTCACGATAAAACCAGCCCATTAGATCTTCGACTTGCCCATTGGATCTTTGGGTGAGCCACTGAGGCCACATCCAGTCTTATGTGTTTCTCTTGGCAAAATCTAGCGGAAGCTCCTTCTGCAAAGTTCGTGCCATTATCCGTAATAATGCTGTGTGGGTATCCGTATCTCAAGATGATATCCTTGAGGAATTTCACTGCTGTATGCCCATCACACTTTTTGATTGGTTTTACCTCAATCCATTTTGTGAACTTGTCGACCATGACCAAGATGTGGGTCATTCCTCCTCTTGCCGGCTTAAAAGGCCCTACCATGTCTAAACCCCACACAGAAAATGGCCAAGTAATGGGTATTGTTTTTAACTCGGCCGCCGGCATATGTATTCTGGTTGCATATCTCTGACACCCATTGCATTTCTTGACTAACTCTTCTGCCTCTCTTAACGCCGTTGGCCAGTAAAATCCATGCCTGAATGCCTTGGCTACTAAAGCGCGAGACGAGGCATGGTGCCCACATTCTCCTTGGTGTATATCTAGAAGGATCTCCTGACCTTCTGCGGGACTCACGCACTTCTGCAATATGTTCGTTACGCTTCTCTTATATAACTCATTGTTTATGATTGTATAGGCCTTTGCTCTTCTGACGGTTTGTCTGGCTAATACTTCATTACTCGGCAATACTGCGTCTCTTAGGTACGAAAATATGGGTTGCGCCCATGTCGGCGTTGCTCTTTCTGCAGTGATTTCACTGTCTATCTCCATGCTCTCTGCCGACATACATACCTCGGCCCTTTCCATGATCGCTATTACTTCGGCTGTCCCCCTCTTTAGGGGTTCCGAATTTTGCTGCGGATCTATCTCCATTGGTGTATGATTCTCTGCAGAACCTTCTGGGATAAAGATTGATTCGGATTCTGGTGATGGGTTTATTGACGGTTTCCTGAGGTGCTCAAGGGCTATACCTGGCGGAATCGATTGCCGAGTTGATCCTAATTTTGACAATGTGTCAGCAGCGTCATTTTCTGCTCGTGGTATGTGGTGGAATTCACATCCTTCAAAATATCCACGATCTTCGCACATGGAATCAGATAAAGCCATGTTAGCATCTAATGCATCCCAAGTGCACGACACTTGTCAGACTACCAGATCCGAGTCACCGTAGCATAGGATTCTGCGTATTCCCATTTCTTTTGACTTTTAATCCATGGACTAGTGCTTCATATTCTGCTACATTGTTGGACGCGGCAAAATGTATTTGCGACATACTTCAATTGATCTTTTTAGGCGAGGTCAAGACTATTCCTGCGCCAAACCGTTCCTTAGTTTGGAACCATCAAAGTGCATTGTCCAAGAATTTGGATCCGCAAGGGTGGCTCATATTGCACCTCGGCCCAATCTACGAGAAAGTCGGCGACTGAGATTTGATTGCATCTCTCCTATCAAATTGTGGAGCATACGGTGATAACTCGATTGCCCATTTTGCTATTCGCCACTTGCGTCCTTGTTGTTCAATATGCTCGCTATGGGTGCCTCACATATTACTGATTGGATGCTCTTCAAAGTAATGCTTAAGCTTTTTGCCGACATATATACTCCATAGGCCATCTTCGATAATGTGGATAATTTTGCTTTGAAGTGGATAATACTTCGCTTAAATAATATCTTGCCTCTGAACCCACTTACCCTCTTCAAGCCGTTCTACTACAACCACAGTACTAACTACTCGATT
Source organism: Avena longiglumis (assembly GCA_030063025.1). Lineage (NCBI taxonomy): Eukaryota > Viridiplantae > Streptophyta > Magnoliopsida > Poales > Poaceae > Avena > Avena longiglumis. The sequence goes on from CP125978.1 coordinate 296,718,336, forward strand.
TGTAGCCGCTATATAAAGTAGCATAGGTTCTTTCGATAATGGAGAAGCTAAAATGGGTGCCGTAACTAGCATCTTTTTCAACTCGTGGAACGCAATGTCGGCCTGGGGAGTCCAGCCGAATTTGTCCGACTTTCTCATCAGCTGATAGAGTGGCAATGCCTTTTCTCCTAGCCGACATACAAATCGACTAAGCGAGGCGAGGCAACCCGTGAATTTTTGTACATCATTCAAACACCTCGGCAATTCCATTTTTTCTATTGCTCGTATCTTCGTCGGGTTAGCCTCGATACCTCGGCTGGACACAAGGAACCCGAGTAGTTTTCCCGCCGGCACGCCAAATGTGCATTTCTCCGGGTTGAGTTTCATTCGGAACCTTCTCAGGTTCACGAAAGTTTGCCGTATATCTTCTAGCAAGGTTCTGCTTTCCTTAGTTTTGATGACTACATCATCCACATATACTTGTACATTTTTCCCTATCTGATCATGTAAACATTTTTGCATGCACCTTTGATACGTTGTTCGCATTTCTCAGGCGAATGGCATCGTGCGATAACAATAAGCCCGTGCGGGGTAATAAATGCGATCTTTATTTGATCGGCGGATTTAACGGTATCCGTGGAAACCGAATACGCGTCTACAAATGATAACAACTCACAACCAGCGGTCAGTCAATGACTTGGTCTATTCTAGGCAATGGAAAGGATCTTTCGGACACGCCTTGTTTAGGTTAGTGTAGTCGATACACATTCGCCACACAATGGCTACATTAGGGTCATCTTTCTTCTTTTCTACTAGCACGGATTTGATAACCAATCCGGATAAAGCACCTCCATGATAAACCGGCGGCGAAGCGAGCTATCTCATCTCCTATCACTTTTCTCCTGTCTTGGCGGCAGCGGAGAGGTTGCTTCACCGGCCGTGCTCGGCCCGACGTTTAAAGAGTGCTCAAACTCCTCGGCACACCTTGCGATCTTGAGTGGACCATGCAAATATGTCCCGATTCTCACGGAGGAAGTTGGTGAGCTCGCTTCCTATTTGGCGTCGAGACCTGCACCAATAGTGACAGTCGCCTGGGAATTGCTCATCAATCTGAATTTTCTTCGCCTTGGTTGGTTGGAAAGAAACGCGCCATGAGGGTTGGCCAATGCCGCATGCTTAATTGTGCCGACGCGAGGGCTGCTACCTCTTGAATCCTTTTCTTTTCTCTCGCTATGACCAATGATTCGCCAAATTTGACCCGGAGGCACACTCCATTGACTTCTTGTAATCCTCGCAATGTTATCACCCTTGTGGTCCGGGTAATTTCATCTTTAGATAACCTATATGACAATCGCTCATGAATTTGGCCATCGGGTCAGTCCGAGTAGAGCATGATAACAGCTTTCCGATCAACCACCTCAAATTCCAAGTTTTACGCTCTGCGATTATCTCTTGTACCGAATAAGACGTCCACTCGGACTTTACCAATGGGCTCACATGAAAGCCGCACTATCCCATGGAAAATTGTCCTTGTGGATTGCGGCATGTTCATGATATACCGAGCTTGTGCATGGTATCTTTGTACATGATATTAATCTGCTTCCATTATCAATGAGTACTTTTGAGAATTTCACATTGATGCTTGGTCCCACAAATGTCGGATCCAACACAAGTGCGTATGATCCTGGACTCGGCATTATCGGGGTGATCTTTTATACTCCAAGTTATCTCCGGTCCGACCATGGCTGGTATCTTGGCACTTTGGTACAACTGCATTTACTTCCATATGTCGCCACACACTGTTTGTCCTGTTGTTCATTGTGAACACGCAAGAAGACCGGTGATGTTCTCTGTAATCATTGCGTCCAGCATTTGCGGATTTATCCTTCCGCCCCGCCTGGTTCATTACTTGATGCACCGCATCCTCCGATCCGAGTTATCATACCTCGGAGGAGGCGGCGACATCGATTGTTGCGTTTGCTCCAGATTAATCTGCGGATGTTGTTGTTGCATCCGATGGGGAGCTTGAACTCCTGCGGGTTACCATCGCATTTTCATCCAAGCACATTGCCGGGTTGTGTGATTGGCTGGTCTAGATGGGTTTGATGTGTGAAATTTACGGCTGGTCCAACATGGATTCAAATGTATACTTCGCTTCTTGCCATTGCTTCTTTTGCTCGGGGTCCATTGCCTTTTTCCGTCATTTCTTGCGGTCCACGTTGAGGTCCATTTTTCGCCGTTGAGTTACTCCGTGACTCGGCTGTTCTTGGGCCACAGCTGCCACCGGGCCGAATTATATCTATAATCCGCCTCTCTCTCTTCTTCCTCTAAAATCACGCCTAGATGATCCGCCAATTCTCTCGTATTGGTCTTGCTCACGATGATCCGACATTAACTCTGGTTGGGTTGGATCACCCAAAGCATAGGAGTCCGCTATTCGATAGTTTACGCGGTGTGGTTGGCATATCTCTCTGCGTTGCCTTACGACACTGCCATAACGGCAGCCTTGCGAACCAGCGATCGCTGCGATTCAATAACTCCTTCACATGAATTTCTTAGGTTACACCACCAAGTTAAAAACTCTCTATCTGTTTCATTCGGCCTCTGCTTGCACATGGCTAGTTGCTGTGGTCTATTCGGTCTCTTGTATGTGCTGGTAAAGTTGCTGACAAACATCTCTTCAAAATCTAACCAGCAGTTGATACTGCCTGCTGGTTGATTATTCAACCATACTCTGGCTGGTCCTTCCAACATCTGCGGGACATACCTCACCGCCCATCTCAAGTTGCCACCTGCTATTTTCACTGCGGTAGCATAATCAATTAACCAGTCTTGCGGCTTGGTACTTCCATTGTACGTTTTTGTGCCTCTTGCCAACTGAAAATTTGGTACCGGTGGTTCGCCCATGATCCGTGGTCCAAAACACGCCGGACCCGGTGGACCTTGCTCTTCCAACAGCTCGGACCGATATAACCGATCTAACTTTACCCTTGCATCATTTGCTGGCAAATCCCTGTACAGGATTCTATCCTGCATTCCATAATGATTGTTTCCACCTTGATTCGCGTATTCTACCTCGGAATATCCATCATTATACCTTTCATTTATCTGGTTGTAGCGAGCTGGTCTCACTTCTCTTTCCTGCCGAGGCTCCGGTCTTGGTTGCGGGTTGAGCGGCACTTCTCTCCTTACTTCGGCCGGGGTTTGGTTTTCATGATTGTCTCTTGCGGGTTCTCTCCTGCCGTACTCCCCGTTACCTCGGCCTCCGCCGTCCTTTTCCATACGGCCGTGGTTTCTCTCACTATTACCTCGGCTTGCATTGCCTGTTCTCATTCGCCTTTCCCGCTATTGCCGGGTCATACGGGACAATCTGCTTGTTCCTCTTCCCTGAGGTTACTGCCTTTTCTTTTCTAGCGTTGTTTCCTGGTGATGATGCCGCTGCGGCGGATAAAGCAGGTGCTGCCCCTGCTGAATGTACCATCCGTGAAGCCCCTGGTCTCGCCGGGTTAACTCTGAGCATTTCCTCATTTTGCTGGTTCGCTATGCGCACCAGCTCATTCACTCTTTCTTGCTGCTTTTGCCGAGCTTCCCCTGTTAACCCTTCTAATTCCAATGCTGCAGCATTTGCCGCTCTCAGGTTTTTCGCCGGGGTATTGTACCTCGGCAAACCCAAATCGCCTGATTCGGCTCTGTGAGCTTCATGCTCTTTGTTAATATCACTCATGAGGTTCTTTCCTCTTAATCTCAGTTCGTCCACTCCGGAGCAATATCAAGCTTGTTAGCTTTTGCATATTCTCTCGTGGTCTGTTCAAGGATTCCCTCAGGGCCGATACTTTCTGGGCCTCTACCAGCACCTTTTGCCTGGTTTGCTCTAACTCTGCCTGAGCATTTGCCGGATCAAGTATCGGCGCTATAGGCGTAGTTAAGTTCTCTATAGTTGCCTGAAGAATGTTCTCTGGTCTCCGAGGTGGTCCTCTCACTCTTGGTGCCTTTGGGGTGGTGTCATGTAGCTCGGCCGGGTTTGTCTCCGGCGGAATTACCTCAGCGGTTTGCAGTGTGATCCGCTTGGGCCTGCTCGTGCTGCGGCGGGTTCTCTGCTTGACCCGGCCAATGCTGCTCCCGCTTGCGCTCCTGCTGCGACCATCACCTCGACGCCGCGGGCCAGACGTTCTCCTGATGGACAGCTCGCTGCGCTTCGAGGTGGTTCCCCTGCAACAATAACCTGATGAGGATAAACATCGGAGACGTCGACGCCGACGTAGATCCTGTGCTCGCCCAGGTCGATGAAGATCCCGTTGCGCGGGGGGGTTTTCCCCCTGAAGCTCCCTGCATTGTCTCTGACATAGTCACAGAGACCAAATCTCTGGACCACGCCCGGAAACAACGCTCGCGGTGTTGATGAAGTTTCCGTCCGGATCACAACTCCATTGCACACTTGGCCCCGATGGTATGTAAGCGTCGTGGTGGTGGCGGCAGATGCCATGGGTAGGCTAAAGTATGGGGCCAATGGATGCTAGTGGGATCCGGGAGGAAGATGCAACCGTCTTTACACTCAAGCTGCCAAAGTGATGAACTTTATTTCTCTCTCGTGTTACAAGTGCTCCTAGAGCAGTTTACCGTGGAACTATGAATTTCCCAGCCTAACCTTTCTCAAAGACCCCCCTCGGGCCCAAACCCCTCCCTTATAAAGGTGCCTTGGGTGCCCTTAGGTTGACGAACAAGCATATTCGAGAATATGCTTGTCCCAAAAGGTAATTCGGCCTCCTTTCCTGTCTCCCTTCCAAGCAGCAGCAAGCTCCAACCGCCTCTTGCACGCCTCGGGCTCCGGCCTGTCACCTCGTGACCTCCTTCACCTCCTCTGTCCCTGCGCTTCTTTGTCTCTATCGCTTGGCCTGTTCAGATTCCTTTTAGCTGCAGCTATGGTTTGACTCAAGCTTCTCCTTCTCCTGCAAGCTTATATAGCCTTACCTTGTGTTATTCGGCTCGTTCCTCACCTGCACGGAGATCATTTGTATAACCCGGCTGAGTTTCTCATTAACTCGGCCAGGTTACCACTTTATACCTGTACGTAAGCTTCTTGCCTCCGTTCATCGGCCGACATATACATGATTCGGCCGACCTAGGTCGTAGTTCGGCAATCAGGCGGGGACAGTACCTCTGTCTTTCCCCGTCTCTGACCTACCCGGGGTCAACCCCCCGACAGCTAGGAGAGAGGGTCATGGTGCTGCTCACGTGTGGGGGCAGATAGAGAGAGGGGGTGGCGAGCTGGGTAGCTAGGAGGGCCCCTGGTCGTGTGGCATGTAGGTAGAGAGAGGTGAGAGGGACATAGGACAAGGGGACATGCTAGATAGGAGAAGGGTGGTATTAGGGTTTTGCTAGGGGAAAAGTAGATTAGGGAAGTGGTTTAGGGATAGATGTAGATGGAGGGTTTGGTTTTAGGGAAAAAAGAGAGATGGCAAGGGTAGATTAAAAGTTTGATAAGAGGGGTAAGAAAAGAGAAGGAGGTACTTTACACTAGATCATGCATGCTTCACTTGCAACACACATGCTCAAGGGGAAAGAGAAAGAAAGAGGATAGGAGAGGTGATTAAGATGATGGGGTGGTTTTATTTGGCCCATGCATGATTCCAACAAAACCAAGCAAGGACCAAGAAAGGGGTGGTTTATGGTTTAGCATGCCCATTAGCACAAGTGTGTGCATAGGACACAGGTAGGGTTTTAGCTTAAGGGGAAAAGAAGAAGGAGAGAGCTAGGGTCTTGTACTACCAAACAAGATCAAGCAAGGTAAAGGGAGCCATTTAGAAAACAAACAAAACCAAAAGCTAGGGCAAGGTGGCTATTGCATGGCCCATGCAGAATAATGTATACAACTATCCTTGTGAGAACAAGGATATTATCATGGCACTATTCATCTCCATTCCAAAAGGTGGACAAGGCCAAGCAAAGATCAAGGTGGATCCAACCAACAACATGGGATAGGGATAACTCAATAAAAAGCCAAGCCCATATCATTGGATGGTGGAATTATAAGGTGGTGAAAGATATGGTGGTGGAGTCAAAAGAGAGATGCCCCCAACTCAACTTGGGCATTTAGCAATTTAGTAAGAACCAAATACAATATCAAGAGGCAACTACAATTAATCATGCACATGAGATAAGAACCAAACAGAAAAGGTTTTATATGATGCTCGGATGCAAGGTGACATGATGACATGAGCATGATGTGATGATGATGCAACAATTATATGTTGGAAGTGGCCCATTTTATTATTATGACATGTAGCATTACGGGGTTAGACAACCGGGATGCTACAACTCTCCCCTAAGCTAAAGGAATCTCGCCGAGATTCTAGGAAGAAGAAGAAGACACAAGAGAGAAGGATGGTTGTACGGAGTTCATCTTCACGCTCCCAAGTTGCTTCATCAACAGAATGGTGTGACCACTGCACCTTGCAGAATTTGATGGACTTGTTGCGAGTCCTTCGTTCTGCGGTCTCGAGGATTTTGGTGGGGTGCTCTTGATAAGAGAGATCTTCTTGGAGGTCGATTAGCTCATGATCCACAGTCTTGCCGGGGTCTTTGAAGCACTTCTTGAGCTGAGAGATGTGGAAAACATCATGAACTTTGAGTTTTTCCGGAAGCTCAAGTGCATAAGCAACTTCTCCTCTTCTACCACGTATCTTGAAAGGACCGATGTATCTAGGAGCCAACTTTCCTTTGATACCGAAGCGGTGTGTTCCTCTCATGGGAGTGACACGAAGGTAGACTAGATCACCAGGGGCATATACCATATCTGTGCTTCCTGTCATAGTTGCATACATCGACTCGAGCAATCTTCGAGTTCTCGAATGATATGCACCTTCTCCTGCTTGAGTCACAATGTCGGGCCAAACCAGATTCTTTCTCACACCTGACCAACCAATGGGAGTTCGCACTTGACCATAGAGCCTCGAATGGTGCCATCTTGAGACTCTTCCGGAAGCTGTTGTTGTAGGAGAATTCAGCATATGGAAGGCATTCCTCCACTTCATGCCAAAGCGAGATGACGCAATCTCTAAGCATGTCCTCGAGAATCTGATTGATCCTCTCCACTTGTCCTTGCGTGAGGGTGGTAAGCAGTCTTTGAAGTTCAACTTTGTTCCCAAAGCTTTTGGAAACTCTCCCGAACTTTGAGGTGAAGATGCTCCCACGATCCGAACTGATTTCAAGTGGAACCCCATACAAAGAGACAATCCTGTTGATATAGAGCTCAATAGCTGAAGTCCGAAATTGTTTCTTTGATCGTGAAGAAGTGTGCCACTTTGGAAAGCCTGTCGATGACAACAAAATTGCATTGTTGCCCTCTGCGACCTCGGAAAGCCGTGATGAAGTCCATCTCAACTTTCTCCCACTTCCATTCGGAGGTTTCAATGGCTGTAGAAGACCGAATGGTTTCGATGCGACCTTGACTCTGCGGCGACATCACATTCGAGACATACTTGGCACAATACCGTTTCAACCCAGGCCACCAAGATGTGTTTTCAAGTCCATGTACATCTTTGTGCTGCCGGGATGGATAGAAAGAACGAATCATGTGCCTCCTTGAGAACTTGGTCTCGGACCGGGTAGTTTGGAACAAACATCCGGTGATCAAAGAAGAGCGTGCCTCGATCATCAACATGGAAGGATTCATACTTGGTGCCAAGCTTAGCGATGAGCTTTTTAGTGTGCGGATCACCAAGTGACGAGAGCGAATCTGTTCTTCCAAGAGAGGAGTAGCGGAAGGTTGAAGGTGCCCTTGTTCCACAATCTCGAGGTTGGTGACGAATTCCTCGCACAAGAGAGGTCGCTCTTCTACCATGAGGTTGTTGACATAAGCTTTTACGCTAAGCGCATCTGCCATGACATTTGCTTTGCTCGGAGTGTAGTTGATGGTCACATCGAAGTCATTGATTGCTTCAATCCATCTCCTTTGCGAAGATTGAGATCCGGTGAGTGAAGATATACTTCAAACTCTTGTGGTCCGAGAAGATCTCTAGCGGTTACCAAGCAAGTAGTGCCTCCACGACTTCAAGGCAAAGACCACTGCTGCTAGCTCAAGGTCATGTGGGATAGTTGACCTCATCGTCTTCAAGCGACGAGAGGCATAAGCAACCACTGTCTCTCTTGCATAAGGACCCCAATCCTTGCAAAGAGGCATCGCAGAAGATCTGAAAGGCTTAGATGTATCCGGAGGAACCAAGAGGCGGTGTGGAAGTGAGCTTCTCTTTGAGTGTCTCAAACTCTCTTGACAAGCAGGAGTCCACAGTACTTCTTGCCTTTCTTGAGGAGGTCGGTAAGAGGCTTTGCTATCTTGAGAAGTTCTGCACAAACGCGACAATAGCTAGCCAAGCCGAGGAAACTCCGCACTTCCTTGACATTAGCGGGAGGAAGCCATTCAACTATTGTCTTCACGGTTTCCGGGTTGACTGCAATGCCCTTGGCAGAGATGACATGCCCGGATATGTTACTTGAGCAAGAACTCACACTTGGAGAACTTTGCATACAAGCGGTTCTCACGAAGCTTGTTCAGACACACCTCAGATGCTCTTCATGCTCCTCCTTGGACTTGGAATAGACCAGAATGTCATCCAGATATACCACCACAAACTTGTCCAGGTACTCCATGAAAACGGAGTTCATCAGCCTCGAGAAGGTAGCAGGTGCGTTGGTGAGACCGAAAGACATGACCGTGTACTCATACAGGCCATAGCGAGTGGTGAAAGCTGTTTTGGGCACATCCTCTTTGCGAATTTTGATTTGGTGATAACCACTTCTCAAATCGAGCTTAGAGAACACCACAGATCCTGCTAGCTGATCAAATAGATCATTTATCCGAGGAAGAGGATATTTGTTCTTGATGGTTTTAGCATTTAGAGCCCGGTAGTCAACACATAACCTATCGGTTCTGTCACGCTTCTTCACGAAGATTGTTGGACTACCCCAAGAAGAAGTGCTATGCTGAATGAAACCCAACTTCTCTTGTTCATCGAGTTGTCGTTTGAGTTCACCCATTTCGAAAGGACCCATTTGTATGGCCTCTTGGAGATAGGAGCCGTTCGAGTTCAAGCTCGATCACGAATTCAACCTCGCGATCCGGAGGCATACAGCAACTCTTCGGAAAGACATCCGGAACTCACGGACCAGGTACCTTGAATAGCTTCCATAACATCATCATTGAGCAGCCAAGGAATAGAGCTGGACATCGAGTCGCTTGGAGAAAAGACTAAGTGGCCTTGAGGATCTTCGAGACACCGAAGCGTTCACAATCGATCACTGCATTTCTTTGTCAACCAATCCATGCCCAAAATGACATCAATGTCAGAGTTGCATAGAATAATCAAAGAAGCCAAGAATGAGGAACCACCAATCTCCACTTTGTTGCCATGACTGATCTTAGATGCTACCATATTTGCTCCAGGAGAAAGAACCATTAGCCGCTTGGGAAGAGGATCGGCGCTAACCCATTCTCACTTGCAAACTTGTATGACACAAAGGAATGCGATGCACGTAATCAAAGAGAACTCGTGCGAGGAACGAGTTAAGCGAAAGCATACCCATGACAACTCCAAGGTGCGAGCTCGGCTTGAGAGGCGTTAGCGATTAGCTCGAACAACCAGAACCGGGCTTAGTGTTGATGTTGAGAGCCCGAGGCGGTGGTGCAAACGAGGAGAGCTTGTTGCGAGATCTTGGCGGGGGTTGAGGGAGAGCTTTGTTCTTCATTGGGCAGTTCGATTGATGTCCGTGATCTCCACACAAAGCAAGCACTAATCGGGCGTGGAGTAGAGGAGCGAGGACTCCTTGGCGCTCGAGGTAAGGGTTGTTGTAGCCCACAGGAGCCAGGTGGTGAAGTTTGATGGCCTTGGCGGCGTAAGTTGCGAGTCTTGGTGGAGCCGGAGCGACGGTGGGGTGTTAGGAACCCGACACGCCGCTTAGAAGGAGTTGCCATTCTTGCCGAGCTTGATGCATCCTCTTTGTGTTTCTTGGACTCCTCGAACATCGCCTACTAGCCTCCTCTTGTAGTGCCATATCTGCAGTTCAGAAGGTTGCGGTCTTGCATGCGTGAGTGCATACTTGATCGACGATTGAGCCCTTGCACGAACCTTTTCGCTTCTTTTGTCATCAGATACCTCATCACCACCATAGCGAGACAGGTTCATAAAGTTCTGATGTAGGTGTTGGCGTTATCATTGCCACCTTCAAGTTGAGGAAAGCATCCTTCATCCGCTCCATCACAATCTCCGAGAGCTGCTCCTTGAAAGCTGCGGTGAACCTCTCCCAAGTAGGCTGGAGCCCAGTCGCTAGCCTTCAAGTAGTTTTCCCACCATAGAGCTGCGTCTCCCTTGAGCAGGTGAGTAGCACACTTTACCCATTCCTGTTCTGGCACATCAGCAGTCTCTAGCAACCTTGAGATCTCGCGCAGCCAATCATCAGGATCAAGAGGTCGGTCAGACACGTCGAACTGGCGGGGGTTGAACTTGAGGAAGCTCTTGATGTCACCACGCTTGGGAGGTGGAGGAAGTGGAGTGAACTCGTTCCTTCGGACGCTCTCCTCAAAGCGCGGTAGTTCTCTTGCATGGCTGCCAAAGCATTAGCTATGCTTGACGATGAGCCCGATTAGCCCGAGGAATGTCCTCCTCGATCCCGTGGGGAGCCATCCTCATTGATGTAAAACTCAAGTCGATTACTATGATGGAGAATGATAATAATCCAAAATAGTACCAAAATGGAATTAACCAAGAGTAAAGGATACAATTCTTGAGATGATATGAAAATATCAACAAAGTTCATAGCACCTCAAAGATATTAAGCATATCGCATACTTGAAAAGGAGTGTGGTACACAAACATATCAAAGAAAAATTTTCCACAAATTTCGGCATTAAAATACCAATAGATGCGTAAAATTGCTTAACGAATCAAGATTAGTGACTCTACCGATCCAATATACAAAAGCAAATGATACAAGTAGTGGTATGGTCGCGACTCCATCCCGCACTCAAATCATTACTCCGCACATGAACAAGTGGAACACATATCCTAACCCCTTCTTCTCACGACGAAACCTAAAGATTGGTACTACGGAAACGAACACCCCAAACAAGATAGCGTCGGATACAAAAGGAAGATAGATTGCGTCGGTTTACAAAAGCCTGTTGGTATGGAATGTACCAACAGTGGATAACCAAAGGCAGATAAGATAACAACTTGGATGCAACAGATAGACAAGGACTACACGCATGCACACACACACACACAACCTATGGTACTACGGAACCCAGAACACGTGAATCCTAGTTTGAACTTTGAGACGAGAATTGAAAACGTTGCACTTCCTTACCAGAAAAGGGTGGGTGGGGTAAGAAGAAAAATGAAGCAGTCCTACTCTCGCGTTTTTGTTTTTCCCTAATATACATAACTACTAAAATACTTGCTAGACTGACAACGACCGTTTGAAACCACAAGGTCGGGATGGCTCGATACCAATTGTAACTACCTCGGTGAACTACGCTCCTAGATACAAGCCTGGATGAGAGATAGCGGTTGAAATAGTACTGCGGGCCCCAAAAGCCACTCACCGGTAGTCCTTTCAGACGTCCCAACCGCTAACCTCTCAACGGGACTGTCTGGCGGCGTGGTCGTGAGCGAAGGGATCAACTACGTACACAAGTGGGTATGTACGCAAGCCACCATACAAGAGTACATCAGAGCCACACCATCTAGAAAGAAAGGAAATACCAACGCCATACGACAAGATTCAAATGACCTAGATACATCTATAATTTAGGATAACTCCTCATACAACACACATCGAGTATCATGAAGGCAAACAAGATCCGAAAGCGGATAAGAAGCAAATAGGCATAAGATGCCGAGAAAATAAGCACATCCCAACTACAGTCTCACGGATCCCGATCCCGAATCTCTACACCATACGATCGTTGCCCACATCATCGGCTTCTTCCACCCAAAGATCCGTCACGAGAAGGTACCGCTCATCCGAATCAAGAATTTATCGTGAGACCCTAAGGGTACTCAAAGAAGTCTTAATGCCTCTAAAGGGGACACAACCTGGGGTGACGCAATTGCAGCAAAAGGTAAACCCTAGCAATTATACAGATAAACGCTAACCATCCGCCTAACCAAGGATAGACGGATGTCCGTGAATTTAAGTAATGCAGCTTATAATGGTAATCTCATCCGATCCATCCTCCTCCTCGCTACCAACAAGGAAGCGATTTAACAACCCCCATCCGCTGGCCATTTTATTAACCATTCCATGAGTATTGCACTATTTACTAGTCAAGTTACTTTAGTCATATTAAAAGCGGTACTTTAGTTATGCTTGTCTATGATCAAGAAACTGTGCTCCAAGTCGTCCATAACCGCGGACACGGCTTTCAGAAAGTTTTACCCGGCCGGGGTGCACCAATAGCAACACACGCTCGATCAACCTCGGAAAAACCAAATCAAAACCCAACGAGGCTTTCACGACTGAACAATCACAGGATTCAGAGATATTTCAGGGGGCCACCCCTCGAAGTATACCCGCAACGAAGTAAGCAAGCTTCGAGACGGACTCAAGGTTTGCGACAATGGTCAGAACGCAACGAGTCCCCAATCGGGACTGTCGATACCGCAAAACATTACGCCACTAAACAAAGATATCTGTAGTAGCAAGGCATAAGTACAGATAGTAAATAAAACCTCAAACTAGTTTGTGGCCCCAAGAAATAAGACGAATCAAGCTCTAGCCTGGGGGTCCCATATACCTCCGGATGTGGATAGCGCGACAAATCAAGGAACAGGAATCAAGTACTCGGGGTCTTACGGACACAAGTGAGCAGGAAAAACCAAATAGCGAGATGTTGCTCACCGTGCCACTTTCTTTAGTTATCCCGAGCTACTCAAAGTTAAGTTGTTTAGGTACCTCATTGTTCCTCGAGACTCTCACAAACCCTACACATGTTGTTCTCGACTCGCATGGCTCAAACAACTCCTATAGTAGTGGCTCATGGGACGGAGGAAACAAGCTTGGTGGGGTTTAAAAGTAAAGGCTATGCATACTTGGGATTCATTTTAATGCAATCGCGACTCAATGATGCAAGAATAAGATAGAGGCAATAGGTATCAGTATGTATGCAAGCATGTGGTAGTGCTTGCCTGGTGTCTCTGTTGAAGCAAGGACGGTTGGTAGTGCTCGGTTCTCTTGATACAACCCCCGCCAAAGGTTCTATCCGAAAAACCAAACAAACAAGGCCAACATGAATATAGAGCACAAGCATATGAATAAGATGCGTCAAGCAAACAATCATTCCATGATGAATGATGCACAATTTACATGGCAAGAAAGGTAGCATGGCATGGTGAGGTGTGAAGAACAAGAAAGTAACATTTAATTGGGTTTTAGAATCACAATTGTTGCCATAACATTTGTTGTTCAACATATATTTATATGATGCATGCTGCAATTGAAGTCATGGATAGCATAAACAGAAAGGTCTCGTCGAGCTGATCATTTTAGACTATTCATTTGCTAAATTTGGATTTTCAAAACAAAAGTTATGGTTTATTGAAAACCCAGTGGCATTGGATGTAATTAACATATCTTGGAATTTTACTTGGGCAAAACACAAAACAGATGGCATATTTGAATTCCTCTCTTCTTGCTGATATCCAAGCATATATTATTTGTCTAAATTGGATAAAGCATGTGAAAGTTATTAAAATCTGAATAGAACTTAAATTTTGAAAATATTTAACAGATTTTGAATTCAAAACAGCATCTGGACGTTTATAACACAGCCTCAACTGGCCTGAGCCGCAGACAGGTGGGGACAGGGGTGCTACGGCCCACGCGCCAGCGTCTGGAAAGATCTGGACCGCGGGTTCGTTACAGCAAAGGCGAGGAGCCTTTTTGCAAAGTTGCAATACGATGATCGGCCAATGAGCGATGGACCGCGGGTTGAGGAACTAAACAGGGCAGGGGGCTAAACGTAAAAAGGTCACGCGGACGCGCTGACGAACGAGCCGGCGACAGGTGGCAGCGAGGAGGGACCGCGGGGTTGATTAAATCAAACCCGTGAACCTTCGCAAGATTCCTGGACAACGGCGGGTGAAAGGGCTGGATCGCGTGAGGCGGGAAAAACTGGGGGGTTCTATTTGCAAAACGGCCGCGCGCTGTCGGACGGCAGCGGCGCGGCGCTGCTGGCGGCCGCGACTGGCCGGACTTTGGCCGTCGTTGGCGACGCCTCTGCTGCTCCAAACGACACGGACCAAAAACGAAAAACGCGGAGGGTAGCTTGGCCTACATCTTCGGTTCAGGGTGCTAGCGCGGAGGAAGGCTGTGGCGTGCGGGGCTTGACTCTGAACGGGACCAGATCGCTTTGCAGCCGCTGTTGTTGCCAGCCACAAGCAGGGCGCTGGGCAACGGCGCCAGAGGAAGAGGAAGAGGTTGTCTGGGGAGGAGGACTCACCCGCTGACGGCAGTGTGGTGGCCGGGCTCGGGACGGCGAGGATCGTCAGCGGCTGGCAGGGCGCCTGGCGATCGGGCACGGCGGTGGCGCTGCTCCTCCGTGAGCTCCAACTTCCGCCACGCCGAGGCAGGGAGGTAGACGCTGCCCCAGTGCCGGGCTTCGGGAGCTCCGGAGCCTTGAGGGTGTGAGGCGCCGCTAGGGTTTTAGCGGGACAGGGGCGTGGTCGATCTGGGGGGATAGGGAAGGAGGAAGGAAGGAGGAAGGCTCACTGGGATCCGGGGAAAGGTTGGGGCGGCGTGGGCGATAAGATCGAGGAGGCAGGGGTTGCGTGGGGCGAGGTGGCGTCGGTGTCGGGCTCCTCTTCACGTGCCAAGCAAAGGGGCCAGGGTGCAATGGTGGCAGGTGAGGTTGCTTACAGGTGGGACTGGGGGGAACTCGTGGCCCAGGTCGAGCTAGAGGGGCCCTTGGCCAGGGAGAGAGAAGGGAGAGGAGAAGAGAGGGGGTTCGGTCTAGGCTAGGAGAGAGGGGCATGGTGTTGGTCACGTGTGGGGGCAGATAGAGAGAGGGGGTGGCGAGCTGGGTAGCTAGGAGGGCCCCTGGTCGTGTGGCATGTAGGTAGAGAGAGGTGAGAGGGACATAGGACAAGGGGACATGCTAGATAGGAGAAGGGTGGTATTAGGGTTTTGCTAGGGGAAAAGTAGATTAGGGAAGTGGTTTAGGGATAGATGTAGATGGAGGGTTTGGTTTTAGGGAAAAAAGAGAGATGGCAAGGGTAGATTAAAAGTTTGATAAGAGGGGTAAGAAAAGAGAAGGAGGTACTTTACACTAGATCATGCATGCTTCACTTGCAACACACATGCTCAAGGGGAAAGAGAAAGAAAGAGGATAGGGAGAGGTGATTAAGATGATGGGGTGGTTTTTATTTGGCCCATGCATGATTCCAACAAAACCAAGCAAGGACCAAGAAAGGGGTGGTTTATGGTTTAGCATGCCCATTAGCACAAGTGTGTGCATAGGACCTGGGTAGGGTTTAGCTTAAGGGGAAAAGAAGAAGGAGAGAGCTAGGGTCTTGTACTACCAAACAAGATCAAGCAAGGTAAAAGGGAGCCATTTAGAAAACAAACAAAAACCAAAAGCTAGGGCAAAGGTGGCTATTGCATGGCCCATGCAGAATAATGTATGCCACAACTATCCTTGTGAGAACAAGGATATTATCATGGCACTATTCATCTCCATTCCAAAAGGTGGACAAGGCCAAGCAAAGATCAAGGTGGATCCAACCAACAACATGGGCTAGGGATAACTCAATAAAAAGCCAAGCCCATATCATTGGATGGTGGAATTATAAGGTGGTGAAAGATATGGTGGTGGAGTCAAAAGAGAGATGCCCCCAACTCAACTTGGGCATTTAGCAATTTAGTAAGAACCAAATACAATATCAAGAGGCAACTACAATTAATCATGCACATGAGATAAGAACCAAACAGGAAAAGGTTTTATATGATGCTCAGATGCAAGGTGACATGATGACATGAGCATGATGTGATGATGATGCAACAATTATATGTTGGAAGTGGCCCATTTTATTATTATGACATGTAGCATTACAGGGGTTAGACAACTGGGATGCTACAAAAATAAAGTTAGACGCCTCTAATTTCTTTGCATATTTTACGTGGTTTGAGGCTTTCAATAAGTGTCGTTCTAACTTACGAACAAGAACCACAACATTGATACTAGTATTGTCAATCACCTGTTGTAAACTGAATCTTAACTATGTTGGGAGAAACAGGCACCCGCAAAGCCACTTATGCAATACAAGTTGCATGTCAAGCATGGAGCAAGTCTCATGAACGATTTCATGTAAGGTTAGTCCGGGCCGCTTCATCCCACCATCCCGCAAGATGCAAAGTACACAAGAAGTAATCGACAACAAAAGCATGAACGCCCACAATTACCATTGTGTTCTACTCGTGCAACAGATCTACATATAGACACGGCTCTGATACCACTGAAGGGGTTCGTAGCATGGAAAACAAAAAATTTCTACCGCATACAAACAAACAATCCAAGATCTATCTACTAGATTGTAGCAACGAGTCGATGGAATAACTCACCCTCAAGGATTCCAAAGTGTTTAACGAGAGCGGATTCTCGTTGGTGATGTAGTCGTACTCTTGCCGATCTCAAGATCGCGTAGACGATCCTTCCATTGCGTTCCTAAGCGCTTCCATGATCACGTTCGGTACTCGACGAAGACCTTCCTCTCCCTTGTTCCAGCAGGTAGCTGAGGTTGTAGCACTCTCCTCGCGATTCCGGCAGCACAACGGCGTGGTACCGGAAGTAGATGGGAGATCACGCAGGGCTTCGCCTTAAGCCGGAGCGAGTATGGTGGACTATGAGAGAGAGCCTTGGTGATCTAGGGTTTAGACACACCAAGGAGGAGCAAGGCCGGCGGCTAGGGTTTTCCTAGGCGGCGGCGGCTTGCTTGCCCTAGGCGGCGGCAGCAGGAGGTGGAGGCGCCGGCGGCTAGGATTAGGGTTTGCGGGGCTTGGTATTATGTGCTTGGAGGGGCAGCCCTGCCTCTCCTTATATAGGTGGAGGGGCGCGCCAAGGGGAGGGGAGTCCCTCCCCAACTCGGTCTCCAAGTGGGCCGGAGGTGGAGGGAGGGAACTCCTCCCCAAGTAGGTTTCCTACTCTCCCTCCACCTCACAAAATAGCCGTTTGACTTTTCAAATTGGCGTTTGACTTTTCAAACTAGGATTTGATTAAACCCTTTATTTTGTTCAGCTATGACACCTAGTACATGATGCAATCAATCCAACTTGTTATGACACATTCATGTACCCTTCCCCTCCGGAGTGTCGGACATTTCGGAACCTTCTAGAACATTCCTGATGAAAACACTGGAACCATTCTCCAACCCCGAAACAGGACTTTCCTTATATGAATCTTATTCTCCGGACCATTCCGAATCTCCTCGTGATATCCCGGATCCCATCCAAGACTCCGAACAATATTCGGTCTCTTACTCATCATTACATAACTACTCAAAAAACGTCGAATCCTTAAGTGTGTCTCCCTACAGTTCGTGAATTATGCGGACATGATCGAGACACTTCTCCGAACAATAACCAATAGAGGAATCTGGAAATTCATATGGCTCCGACATATTTATACGATTACTTTGCGATCGAATGAACCACTTACATACGATACCAATTTCCCTTTGTCTCACGATAGTTTACTTATCCAAGGTTTTGATCGTCGGTATCTCTACATACCTAGTTCAACCTCGTTACTGATAAGTACTCTTTTCTCGTTCCCGTGATATGTGATCCCTTGTGAGCCAGTCACATCCTTGCAACCTAATTGGATGATATTCCACCGAGAGGGCCCAGAGTATATCTATCTGTCATATGGATGGACAAATCCCACTCTTGATCCATGTGTCTCAACCAATACTTTCTGAACACTCAATGCCACCTTTATAGCCACCCAGTTACGGTGTGGTGTTTGATGTCATCAAAGCATCCTTCCGGTAAAGGTGATATGCATGATCTCGTGGTCGAAGGAATTAGGTTACTATGTATGAGAAAGCATATAGCAATTGAACTATTAAAATGACTTGATCTTTATGCTACGCTTATCTATAGGAGTATGTCCACCATATCATTCTCCTAACGATATGATCTTGTTGTTAATAACATCTCAATGTTCATGATAGGTAAACCATAATCATTTATTAACCAACAAGCTAGTATTTATAAAGAGGCTTTACTAGGGACTCTATTTTAGTTTACAAATCATACAAGTATTAATGCTTCCTTGTTAATACTATTATAGCATGAATGTAAACATTTATCATAAACACAAAGATATAATAATAACTACATTTATTATTGCCTCTAGGGCATATCTCCAACAGTAATACCCTAAGGTTTCCCTCGGATATCCCATGAAAATGCACTTATCCGATTTGGGTGTTAGCTTGTCCGACTGAAGTCGCTTGACAAATGCATCACATCCCCAAATCTTTAGAAAAGACAAACTGGGATTCTTTCCAGTCCACATCTCATATGGTGTCTTAACTACAGATTTAGATGGTACCCTGTTAAGTGTGAAAGTTGTCGTTTCTAGAGCATAACCCCAAAATGATAATGGTAAATCCGACTGGCTCATCATCGATCGAACCATGTCCAACAAAGTTCGATTGCACCGTTCGGAGACCCTGTTTCTTTGAGGCATTCTGGGCGACATGAGCTATGGAACAATTCCGCAATTCTTAAGATGATTGCTAAATTCATGAATCAAATATTCACCTCCGCGATCAGATTGCAAGGCCTTTATTTTCTTGCCACGTTGATTCTCTACCTCATTCTGAAACTCCTTGAACTTTTCAAAAGTTTCAGACTTATGCTTCATCAAATAGACATAACCATATCTACTGAAATCATAAGTGAAAGTAATGAAGTAGTGATATCCTCCTTTGGCTGTCATGCTCATTGGTCCAGACATATCAGTATATATGAGTTCCAACAAGTCTGTCGCTCTCTCGGGTAAACCCGAAAAAGGTGACTTGGTCATCTTTCCAAGTAAACAAGCCTGACATGTCTCGTATGATTCAAAATCAAACGAAGTTAGAAGACCATCACCATGGAGCTTCTTCATGCGCTTTTCACTTATATGCCCCAAACAACAATGCGATAAATAGGTAGGACTCAAATCAGTAGGCCGAAGACTTTTAGCACTAACATTGTAAACATATGCATCATCAAGATTTAAAATAAATAACCCATTCACAATGGAAGCATCAGCCATAAATATATCATTCTTAGAGATTACACAACCATTGTTTGCACACGCGAATGAATAACCATCCCTCATCAAACATGAAGGTGATAAAATGTTTCCACCCATACTAGGAATGTAATAACAATTATTCAACTCCATAATAAATCCTGACGGAAGGTGAAGTTGCATGACGCCGACGAACAATGCAGCAACCCTTGCTTTATTTCCGACGCAAAAATCCATTTCGCCTTTCTGCACTTCTCTAGTCCTTATTAGCCCCTGCGTCGAATTGCAAATATGAGCAACCGATCCGGAATCAAATACCCAAGAGTTAACATAGGAATCAACAAGAAGAATGTCCACAACATTTACAACAAGCATACCTGAGTGGGAAGTACTCTTACTTCCACTCGTCTCCAAAGAAGCCTGGTACTTGCTTCAGTTTCTCTTCCAGTGGATATGTTCATGACAAAAGAAGCACTCAGTGTCTTCTACAGGTCCAGCCTCTTGCTTGGGTGCAGGCTTAGGGATCGTATCCTTAGCCTTGCTCTTATTCTTCTTCTTCTTCTTCCAAGAAGTACCCTTTTTTCTTGAAGCTAGGCTTGTTCTTCACAACCATCACATGGCTATGCCCTACACACTTCTTCATGTCACTTTCTGCTGTCTTTAGCATCCCGCATAACTCATTAAGGCCCTTCTCCACCCCATGCATATGGTAGTTCGAAATGAACTGCCCATAGCTGGATGGAAGAGATGCCAAAATGAAGTCAGTGGACAACTCTTGGCCTAGTGTAAAACCAAGATTTTCTAAAGTCTGACTGTAACCAACCATTTTGATCACATGGGGGCCTACAGCTGCTCCCTCTGCTAGCTTGCATTCAACAAAGGACTTGGCAACATTGTACCTCTCAGTCCTTGCCTGATCTTGGAACAGGTCCTTAAGCGCGACGATCATATCGTATGCATCCTGATCCTCAAAATTCTTTTGGAGTTCAGTTCCATGCATGCAACCATAAGACAGCTAACCTCAAGAGAATCATCACAGGCTCTCTTGTAGGTGTTCTTTAGGGCAGCAGATGCATTATCAGCAGGTTCATCGGGGATTGGGGTATCCAACTGCTTTCCTTTTATCGACTGAGAACAATTCTCAGGTTACGGACCCAGTCCGTATAGTTTGTTCCATTTAGTTTATCTTTGTCAAGAATCTAACGAAAAGAAAAGTTGATGTAGTGTTCGATGACATTGATCTACAAAAGAAAACATGCAAAATACTAAGCCATGTAACCATGAAAGAGTAAAACATATTAAACAATTTAATAGTATATACTCCCACTTAAATCAATATCCCTCTATTGATACTAAGTGATCATGATCCACAATTCGCAAGTCGACTAGTGAGCTTTAGCATCACTGCTAGAAGACAAGGTAAATCGGTAAGCAACACTTGCTAATCATATCACATATGACTCTTGTTGTTGGGTGACATCTCTATGTCAAAACTAGGCGCCCAACCTTTATGCCCCAAGGTCCTTAACTGTTAAGATGACCTTGTCAAGCTCACCAACCCTTATGCGTGTAGGTATCCGATACAAACCCATCCAGCCAAGGAAAACTGCGGCACCCTAATTTCATAGGCCCACCAACGATTGTACAGGGATAGGATGGTGCAAGGTTTGGTTGGGAGGGCATG
Organism: Avena longiglumis; assembly: GCA_030063025.1. Taxonomy (NCBI): domain Eukaryota; kingdom Viridiplantae; phylum Streptophyta; class Magnoliopsida; order Poales; family Poaceae; genus Avena; species Avena longiglumis. The sequence continues at coordinate 296,739,293 of CP125978.1, forward strand.
GTTTAACTTAAACTTTGTGAGGGATCGTTCTACTTCTATCATCTAAGCATGCATAGAGTAAAACGCACAAGAATAGCATTCACATAGTTGTGACACAGTATGGCCCATTTTCTCATGGTGATCTCTATCGCCATAGAACCCGTCCACCATGATGATATCCATATTCATGTTACATGCGAGACATCCTCCAAGTGATGAGTCCTCCAAGAACTAATACAAGCTATTACTCCTAACAGCTAGTAATCAAAATTATATATAATTGGGATCATCACAAGTTGGCACGCATGCCATTACAATGATTGACAACACACATGGCTCCAGCTGTTGCCCTACTCACGACACGCGGGTCATGATAAATTTCATACATGCATCACATACATATATGGGCCATACTGATCACATACATCCTGCAAAAACAAGTTATGCATAGAATCGCATTCTACCGGATCATGTGAACTCGTAGCATCAAGTTACCTTAATGAGATACAAAAGGGGCTATGACTAGGGGGTCTAGTGGGTCTCCTCCTGCGGGGTTCGAAGAGGCAGCGCCCCTCGCGGTAGAATTAGAGATCGAATCTACACAATTTTCTTTAATGGTTTTGATTGGCAAATCAAATTTACCATAAACCATCTGTTGTTCTGATCTGATTAAACTCCTTTGATCACGGTACATCGATTTTAGTTCTAGGTTCCAATTCGATCAATCATATTGATCTTCACGTGATTCAACAGGATTTATGTGTCACTGTCTACCCCGATGGCGAAAGCTGACCGGTAGGGGTAAGTCGTTCGACTACCTCAGAATCACGATCACGGAAAGCAAGATCATGGATCAATCCTGAACCAGCGCCATATAAACGATCACATCATTCATATCAATCTACATATCGCCATATGCAAACATTCCAAACCTATAACTGAACAACATCGGCTCTGATACCACTGAAGGGAAACGGATAGGCTACACTAGCGCAAATCATAATTTTCTACCGCGTAAACCAGGATTACTATTGTTATAGATCACGGGATACCACTAGATGCACAGTTGCGGAACTTGATGAAGCGCGTCGAGGTAGTGCAGACGATCTACGTCTCCTCCTTGTTCTCGTCCCACGAGCAGCTCCCCTTGCACGGCTCGTCCAAGTGCCACTGATGCAGCACCTCCGAGGTATCCACACGTACACGGTGGAAGCGTCAGACGCTGGACTGCTAGGTCTACGCGTGCAACACAGGCGTGAGGAGTGGCGGCTGGGTGGAATAGTCTAACCCTGGTCAGCACGTCCCACCCTCTCTTATATAGGCGTCCCTAGTGGGCTTCTACATTAGTAGCACATTAGTAGCCTAATCCTGGTCTAATTCGGATCCAATCCTCATTAGGCTTCCAGCCCCTTAAGTGTATGACCCTATAGGTTCATATACGTATAGACATGACACAAATACGCTTATTCTGTCAATAGTTGGTAGCGGCCTCTAGAAAGACGTGCCAACTCCTAAACGCATACAAAGATCATATCGGACGAACCATCACAAGGTTTAGTACATGTCTTTCCCTTTGCCTCACGATATTTGGTCTAGCTCCAAGCTGACCTCCCGTTCTCGATACTGTGATTCGGAATCCCCAAAGTATGTCGATCCACATATCAAGTACATGCGACGATCTTAGGTCTAAGGACAAAACGTACACGATGTGTAGAGAGAGAGCTGCAACTAATTGCCTATCTCAAGTTGGGTAAGTCCAACCCCATGTTCATAACATGTGTCCACATCATTGGTTTAACATCTCCATGTCTATGACTTGCGAAACATAGTCATCAACCAATTGATGTGCTAGTCTAATATTCACATGTGTCCTCACATGAACTCCGAATAGGGACAACTATTAAATATCCATACAAATAAAGAGTTTCACAAACAATTCACATAATTGCCAATCAATACAAGTTGCCTGATATGGATATTCAAGGAACATTACAATTACTCATGGATACATAAGAAATATAATCATCTCTATGATTGCCTCTAGGGCATATTTCCTTCAGTTTTATTTGGAAAAGTGGTTTCCAATAGGCTATAGACATTTTAAAACACCTATTGGTCCTTTATAAAAGTGGAAAAGCCATTTAAATCAAGTTAGTGAAAATGGGCCATTTAAATCATTTTTGTTTTGCTAGAAATGATTTTAATCAAAGGAATAATTTCTAATGTTTTCCAAATATGTTTTTGAACACAAATGTTAGTGTTTATGGTCAAAGTGTTTTAAAACAAAACCATTTGTAAAAGGTTTCAGTCAAAAACCATTTTTAAATCATAGCAACATTTTTGTTTTACTAGAAATGCATTTATTCAAAGGAATAATTACTTGGTGTCACAAAATATATTTCTAAACCCAAAAGTTTGTGTTTCTGGTCAGTAGGTTCAAAACAAATCATTTGCAAAAGATTTTACCCAAAAGTCATTTTTAGAATAATTTTTTTACTCAAAATAGGCCTAGAAATGTTTCTTCAAAACCACCAAATTTTCCAGAAGCAAAATAATAAACTAAGGGCATGGTTTCAAAGGTTTCATTTTCCTGATTCCAATGATATAAAATTTGTAAATTTTGGACGTTTAGATTAAAAGTTATGAATTTTTCAAAATTAAACCACTAATAGAAATGTTTCTGTCTTTAAAACAAAAGCTGGGCTACGTGTCACAATCTCATTGGCGCATACTGATTCGTGTAGATCGATCAATACAGGCTGTAGGATCTAAAGGGAAATGCACGGATCAGATCGAGCATACCTCTTCGATTAGTCATCTATTCCTAGTCATGCGATCAAGATCTAACGGCTGCTGTGCACTGACCAAAGTCTGGTGGCACTGGCTCGACGGCGAGCGGCGGCGCTCTGCTCGCGGTGGTCTGGCTATTACAGGAAGTGAGTGAGAGGGAGGAGGGGCTCACAGTGTTCACCGTGGTGAGTAGATGCTCGACGTGCTCGTTGTAGACGAAGGGGCGCATGGGAACAACAGCGATTGCTCATCGGAGATGGTCCTGGCGACGGGCGAGATTGGGCATCGTCATTGGCGAGGCTGTAAGGCACGGGAAGGCAAGACGATGGTGTAGTCAGGTGCGCAAGAGTCTAGTGAGTATACGAGTGTCACTGAGAGTGAGAGGGGCAGTCAGGGTTACCGGGGAAAGGTCGCCGGAGTTGACGCAGACAGTGGTGGCACTCGGGAAAGGTTGTTGCCGACGCTCTGGGGCATGCGCAGGCGAACGGAGACCACTGGCAGGTGCTTGATATGATGGGGAGCAGGCTCGTGGAAACCAGGGGCAGTGGGCATGGCTATGTTGGCCATAATTGGCCGGGGAAGCTCGTCCGAGACTGGATGGTTGCAAGCAAAATAGGAGCAGCCCTGGGTCAGAGAGGGAGCAGCGAGTGAGGGGAAAGAGAGAGGGGAGAGCGGTTCTTATGAGGGCAAGGTCGCTGGCGAGGATTACTCGGCCATTAACGCGAATTAACGCCGCGAAAATTTAGTAGGAAACGACAAGGAGTGGGGGAAGAACAGGTCGCGGTGAGGACGATGACGAGCTGGCGGTGTGGGGTCGCGCGGTCAGTGGTGAGTGGGTGGGTTCACGGGTGGAAAATATCAGCAGGGAGAGGGGATGCCGGGTGGGCTGGCTGGGCCTAAGTAGACATTCTCTTATGTTTTATTATCTATTTAAAATAGACATTTTGTGTTTATTTAAATAAGATTTAAATATGTTTCCAATCCATATGAATTAATTCAAATGTTGCAAACTTCTATTTGAATTCCAATTTTTGCTAACCTTTTCAGTAGTTTTAATACTGTTTAATAATGTGTTTAAAATTCCATTTTAGAATATTCAATATTCTTTTAGGGTTTAATATTTGTTTAAATTAGACATTTTTTTTATTCAAACCATTGATTCAATCCTCCATTTGATTTCAAATTTCACCAAACCTTTTCAGTAGGTTTTAAATCATTTAGGAGTTGATTAGTTGGCACACTTTGGAAAATATTCAAATATTTTCTCATGATTTATTATTTATTTTAATGAGGCTTTTTGTCTTTATTTGCATATTTGAATATGTTTTCAAACCATATAATTCTATTTAATTATTCTTTTATTCTTTTTAAGTTAATTAGATGACTTTTAATCCACTTTGGCTATTTCAATTATTTTTCCCATGATTTAGTTAATCATTTATGTTAGGGATTTTGTCTTTATTCAAATCCAATATGGTTAAGGCCATATAAGTTTTTATTCAAATAATATTTATTCCTTTATTTTATTTGGATTATATTTATTCCATTTTCTTATGGATTTAATTCAAGATTCAAATTATCTTCTAAATAATTTTCTTGGGATTTACTATTTATTTAGTTTAGGGAATTTGTCTTTATTTGAATAAAATTTAATATGGTTCAATCCATATGATTTTATTTAAATAATCTTTTACTCCTTTTTATTACTCAGTAAACGTTCATTTGATTTGTTTATGGATTTGGCAAGATTTAATTTGTCCTTTAAATATTCCTTATTTATTTATTTCTTTCCGTGTCTTATGAAATCCATATCTTTTTATTTATAGATCCAAAATTGGTGATTCCAATTTGTAAAATTTTATTTAATAATTGTCTATCCTTTTAGGATTACTTGTTCATAATTTGGTATGAATTTTAGCTAGGAGCTTTATTATCTATGAAAATCAATTCCTTTCATATTATTAATTTCATAAGTTTTTATCCATGGCTTCAATTTAAGTGAAACCAATTTCTATGGTTTTATAAAAATTTTATTTATCATTTTTGATTATTTATAAATGTGTGTTGCTGAATTTTTATATGGAACAAATCCATAGTCTTAGAGAGATCTTGGAAATGATTTATTCCATTACGGTTTAGGATTTTGGTTTATTTTTCCCAAGTGTTTAAATTAAAGATTCTTTCCATGCATAAAATGTATTTGATCTTTGGAAGTGATTTCTTTCATTAAGATTTGGGTTTTGGTTTAACTTTTTCCAAATTTTTAAATTTCAAGATACATTCCTTGATGAATGCATTTCACTTGATTGAAATTTTGTTGGATTCCCTTTTCATTCAAATTTTGTTCAAGAAGGGTTTTGATGTTTCCATTTAGAAACAAAAAGTTTCTTTTCACCCTAAATTTCAACAATTGTTTATTTTGTTTATTTATTTTTCACATTTCAAAATTTGGAAAATTTTGGGATGTGACAGGCTACCATCCTTAAAAGAAATCTCGTCCCGAGATTTGGGAAGGCTAGAGGTTACAAGTTGGCTTTAATACAACTAGAGTGCTACCACCCTTAGAAAGGTTTTCAACTAGATTACATCTTGGCTTACTTGGGGTCTTGATGTAACTTCTTTGGACAGTTGTTTGCATAATGTCCTAGCTCTTTGCATTTGAAACATGTGACAGTGTTGATGTCTCTCATAGGTTTGCTTGTCTTGTATTTCTCGTTTTCTGGACAAAGTGATGCATACTGGCCTGGCTTTTGCATTTGTTGCACATCACTTGGCTAATATCCTTCGTTATCTTTGGTATCATTACCTCTTGTTTGTTTCCTTGACTCCTCTTCTTTTCTGGACATTCATTGCCATAGTGTCCGATCTCTTTGCAATTGTAACATTGCACCTGGCTAATGTCTTTCTTGCTGGGGTTGGGGCATTTCTTCTTTTTCTTGGGTTTCTCCAAAGCTAGGAGTTCTTGTAGTTCATGCTCTTCATATTTCACCACAAATGTGGGAAACCTTTCTCGCTTCTTGGGGCAGTCACTAGAGATGTGACCTTCTTATCCACATGAGTAGCAACACTTTGTGGTCACTTTGGATGTGGCCTTATGAGGCACGGTTCTTACTTTGCCTTCATCCTTCTTGGTAGAATTTGTTTCCTTATGGATTTGTCCAAACTTTTGATGCATTCCATCTTGTTTCATTTGTTGAACTATAGGATAGATAGGGCATTGTATAGGGACATGATCATTTCCTTCACATAGGAAACAAGTCACTTGATATGTGGGGCATTGTTTAGTTGGATGTTTCTCTTCACAATTAGGGCGTTGATCCACATGCTCTTTATAAGTCTGTCATATGTCTCCACAAATATTGCAATCTTGAGTTCCTTCTATAATATCATCCTTGATGTCATTGTTGACACACTCTCCTTGGGGAAGGTTGCTTATCATGTTGATCATTTGATTGGTCATCCTTTGCAACAATTGGGATTGGGTTTCCAAGAACTTTTGTAGGGTTGGGTCTAACTCATTGTTGTTGGCTAAAAACCGAGTTGTCACTTGATTCAACTGGGCTTGGGTTTCTAGCAGTTGTTCTCTCATGTGTATCTCTTGGTTGTTGTTGTCACCATCCTTGATGTTGGAGTCTCTTGGAGAAGTCATCTGTTTGGGTTGGCTTGGGGTTAGATTAGGCAAAAGATTTCTAGAGAAGAATTCTACTCACACACAACACTTCACACAAGCAATGTGCAAGCAATCACAATCATGCATTCCACTCAAACAACAAGAATCAAGCATATTTTTAGGCAACAAAATATTTTGTCTACACCTCATAAGTTGGTGTGATCAATAAATCGATTTAAACTAAACTCCAGTATGGTGGTCCAACTATGGTGTTCACTTGAGATCATCCCATCCTTCTTAGTTGTTTCTTCATGAATAAGATCATGGTTTCCTTGAGGAAAATTCTTGTATCTTGGTCATAAAGCTTCAAAGGTGATGATGATTCCTTCTAAGTTGTGATTCCTTGGTCTCCAAGTCTTCAGTAATCTTCTTGTCTCACTTGTAGTCCTTAGTGATGTCCAAGTTGAAGTCCTTGGTGAAACTAAAGTTGAAGTCTTTGCTCATGGTGGAAGCTTTGTCCATCAAGTTGAAAAGGGAGAGATGTAGAATCAAAACAAAAAGGTTGACGAAAGAGTATACAAGATTGTTAAGTTCGGAACAAATACAACTCCTATTTTTCTAAGGGGTTTTGTCCAATCCTAGGGTTACAATGCTACAGGCAACACAGTGCTCTGATATCATTTGTAGAGGTCCCACCTTTATAAGGTAGAGATCCCTGTGTTTACAATGCTAGTCCCTGGATCGAATAGCTACCATCCACAGTTTAAGATGTAATATCAAGAAACAAAGGTCATAATACAACTTTATAACCAGGAATAAAATAATTCATTACATCTTAGATAGCTCATTTGGCTATCTCATTACAATGCAGCAGAATATCTATATAGCATGGAGTCCTTCATATTCAAAGTGCCACAGGCAATCATGTTGGTTGTAGACTTGTAATCCTATTCAACACACTTCACTAACATCAAACAAACCTGCAACATAATAAGTTACAGCCACAAGGGTGAACACATTTGAATTGTATTGGCAAGTGATACTATGGTGGAATAGTTGTATCTATCATCTATATGTATTTGGCTAAGTGGAGCTTAGGCTTTATTTGCTCAAAATAAGGCTTTCCTTATTAGTTGAAAACACTAAGTTTTTGTTTGTCAAATCACCCAAGGCATCTACCAATAAAATTGGTGATCCTTTAACCCTTGTTCAACCACAAGCTTTTAACTTAGAAATTGGGATGAAGAGATCCTTGATGGATTCCATGTCTTGATGCTCAAATTGTCCATTGCCGGGGAGACGACTAAGTACTTAGATTTTACTCTCTCGAGAGGTGGTGCACTTTCCCCACAAGACTCGACATGCATCGAGACAAGATCTTTCAGAAGCCTTCCCTTAGACCAAATGGACGCGTTCCAAACCTATCACCCCCTACCACCTTCTGTCCATCTGGCTAAGTTATTGCAACCTATATGATCCATGCAGAGCCCATATGCCATGTGGCTGCACTAGAAGCTTCTCAACATTTGACATCTCAAATCTCTTTGTTCCTGGGTGGCTTTCCACAAGTGAGATACACCAGGTATTTCCCTGGGTAACCACTCAACACACTCCATTCTTTCCATTCCACCCAGGTGATTCATTCACATAGTTGTTTTATTAAGCAAAATACTTAGCAAAATTTCCATAACATGTGTATATAATCCACCCTTGTTTACTGCTAGCTAGGCTAAGCATGATAGTAGCAATAATATTAACGAGCTGGCCGTGTGGGGTCGCGCGGTCAGTGGCGAGTGGGTGGGTTCACAGGTGGAAAATATCAGCAGGGAGAGGGGATGCCGGGTGGGCTGGCTGGGCCTAAGTTGGGCCGGGTGGGTTGGGTAGGTTAGCTAGCTTGTTTTCTTTTCTATTTTTTCTTCTGTTTTCTTTTTATTTTTTCCTTTCCTATTTTTTGTTTTGATTTGAATCAAAAAATTTAAAGACTCATTTATTTTCAAAAGTTTTCCAAACTTTCCAGTATGTGTTTTATACTGTTTAACAATGTATTTCAAATTCCATTTTAGAATATTTTCTTATATTCTCTTATGGTTTATTATCTATTTAAAATAGACATTTTGTGTTTATTTAAATAAGATGTAAATATGTTTCCAATCCATATGAATTAATTCAAATGTTGCAAACTTCTTATTGAATTCCAATTTTTGCTAACCTTTTCAGTAGTTTTATTACTGTTTAATAATGTGTTTAAAATTCCATTTTAGAATATTCAATATTCTTTTAGGGTTTAATATTTGTTTAAATTAGACATTTGTCTTTATTCAAACCATTGATTCAAGCCTCCATTTGATTTCAAATTTCACCAAACCTTTTTAGTAGGTTTTAAATCATTTAGGAGTTGATTAGTTGGCCCACTTTGGAAAATATTCAAATATTTTCTCATGATTTATTATTTATTTTAATGAGGCTTTTTGTCTTTATTTGCATATTTGAATATGGTTTCAAACCATATAATTCTATTTAATTATTATTTTATTATTTTTAAGTTAATTAGATAACTTTTAATCCATTTGGCTATTTCAATTATTTTTCCATGATTTAATTTATCATTTATGTTGGGGATTTTGTCTTTAATCCAATATGGTTAAGTCCATATAAGTTTTTATTCAAATAATCTGTATTCCTTTATTTTATTTGTATTATCTTTATTCCATTTGCTTATGGATTTAATTCAAGATTCAAATTGTCTTCTAAATAATTTTCTTAGGATTTACTATTTATTTAGTTTAGTCAATTTGTCTTTATTTAAATAAAACTAAATATGGTTTAATCCATAAGATTTTATTTAAATAATCTTTAACTCTTTTTTATTACTTAGTAAACTTTCATTTGATTTGTTTATGGATTTGGCCAAGATTTAATCTGTCTTTTAAATATTCCTTATTTATTTATTTCTTTCTTTGTCTCGTGAAATCCATATCTTTTTATTTATAGATCCAATATTGGTGATTCCAATTTGTAAAATTTTATTTAATAATTGTTTATCTTTTTAAATCCTTTTAGGATTAGTTTTTCATAATTTGGTATGGATTTCAGCTAGGAGCTTTATTAGATTTGGAAATCAATTCCTTTCATCTTATTAACTTCATAAGTTTTTATCCATGGATTCAATTTAAGTGAAACCAATTTTATGGTTTTATAATATTTTTATTTATCATTTTTTATTATTTATAAATGTTTGTTTCTGAATTTTTATATGGAACAAATCCATAGTCTTAGAGAGATCTTGGAAATTATTTATTCCATTAGGGTTTAGGGTTTTGGTTTAATTTTCCCAAGTGTTTAAATTGAAGATTCTTTCCATGCATAAAATGTATTTGATCTTTGGAAATGATTTATTTCATTAAGATTTGGGGTTATGGTTTAACTTTTTCCAAATGTTTAAATTTCAAGATACATTCATTGATGAATGCATTTCACTTGATTGAAATTTTGTTGGATTCCATTTTCATTCAAATTTTGTTCAAGAAGGGTTTTGATGTTTCCATTTAGAAACAAAAAGTTTCTTTTCACCCTAAATTTCAACAATTGTTTCTTTTGTTTATTTATTTTCCACATTTCAAAATTTGGAAAATTTTGGGATGTGACAACAACCATATAGTTACTACATGGCCCCGTAGTCCAAGGTGGAACTACTCATGCATCATACCGGAGAAGAAGGCCTCCTGGATGATCTCCCCTCCGGCAGGGTGCCGGGAAGAACTTCAGATCCCCCTGATCTAGGGACGATGGTGTCACATCCCAAAATTTTCCAAATTTTGAAATGTGAAAAATAAATAAACAAAATAAATAATTGTTCAAAATTAGGGTGAAAAGAAACTTTTTGATTCCAAATGGAAACATCAAAACCCATCTTGAACCAAGTAATCCTAAACGGATTTAAAAAGATAAACAAATATTAAATAAAAATATACAAATTGGAATCACCAATTTTGGATCTTTAAATAAAAAGATATGGATTTTATAAGGCAAAGAAAGAAAGAAATAAATAAGGAATATTTAAAAAGCCAAATTAAATCTTGTCCAAACAAATGAAATGAAAGATTATTGATTAATAAAAGGAGTAAAGGATTATTTAAATAAAATCATAAGGATTGATTAATATCCAATTTTATTTAAATAAAGACAATTCCCAATGAACATTAAATCATATTAAAGTATTTTAAATAATAATTCAAGATGAATTATTTGCACTAAAGAATAAATAAAACCTACTGAAAAGGGTTTTGTAAAAAATTAGAATTCAAATAGAGTTTGAAAACATATTTAAATCTTATTTAAAATAAAGACAAATGTCTATTTTAAATAAATAATAGACCCTAAAAGAATAAAAGAAATATTCTAAAATGGACTTTAGAAAATATTAATAAACAGAATGAAATCCCTACTGAAAGTTGGGAAACATTTGAATTCAAACAAATGCTTGAACCATTTGAATAAATTCAAAACAGAATAAAAGAAATAGAAAAAGAAAAAGATTCAGGATATAAAAAGGGAAACAAACCCAACCCAGAAACAAGGCCCAGTCCAGCCCAGCAAGCCCACTATCTCCACCTCCCGCGCGAACCGTTTTTCTCACTCGCAATCACAGCCTCTCAGTCACTGATGCCTGGCCCCCTTGCGCACTCCCTCTCTCTTTCTGATAGCGCGACCCCACCTGCCTGTCATCGTCTTCAACACGCGACGACCGTTCCCCATATCACACATCGCCGTTTCTGCCACGATTCAATCCTCGTAAATTTGAGTAAATGGCGACGTTAATCCCTCCAGAGACCACGCCATCTTAAGCGCCCTCCTCTCCTCTTCCTTTCCCCCTAGAGACCACTTCCTCTCGGCCCCTAGGCTGCCCGAATTTCGCGCTTGAACACCCACGGCTCCGACGATCTCACCGGCCGATTCCGGCGACGTCAACCCTCCCTTGCCTCCCAGTACCCACGAGCCTACTCCCCATCTTCTTGCGCATCTCCCTATACCAATCACTTGAAGGGAATATGCCCGAGAGGCAATAATAAAGTGGTTATTATCGTATTCCTTGGTTATGATAAATGTTTATTTTGCATACTATAATTGTATTAATACAGAAACGTTAATACATGTGTGTTTAATAAACAAACAGAAAGTTCCTAGTTATGCCAATATCATAAAACTAGCTCGTTGATTAACAAGATGATCAAGGTTTCCTGATCATGGACATTGGATGTTGTTAATAACATGGTCACAATATTATTGTAACGATGTGATGAACATTCATCCGAAGTATAGCATTACGATCAAAGTCATTGAGTTTATATTGCTATAACAACTTACGAAGTGATCCTAATCCTTAGACCATGAGATCATGTCAATCACTAACACCGGAACAGTTACTTGATAACATCAAACGTCACACCGTAACAGGGTGATTATAAAGATGGGTTCAGAACTACTAAAGTGTTATGTTGAGGCCCATGGATTGAGAGTGGAATTTGTTCATCCCGATGACGGATAGATATGCTCTGGGCCCTCTCGGTGATATCACATTGATTAGCTTGCAAGCAAGTGATTTGATCACTAGAATGTTATATCACGGGAACAAGAAAAGAGTGCATGTCAGTAACGAGATCAAACTAGGTATGGAGATACCGATGATCGAATCTCGGACATGTAATATATCTCGAAACAAAGGGATTAAGATACTAGCGTAAAAGGTTCCGATGATCACAAGAAAGTCATCGTTGAATGTGTGGGAGTCAGTATGGGTCTCCAGATCCCGCTTTTGATTATTGATCCGAGAGGGGTCTCGATCCTGTCCGCATTATTCACTAACCGTAGGGTGACACACTTAAGAGACGCCGACATCCATTTGGAGCAAAAGTTTCATGCCGGAAAGAATAAACAAGGCGCAGGAATTTATTTCACTAGATATCGAAACGGGTTTTCTGGTGAAATTGCAGAAAGTGTTTCTGCATGTGAAATGAAATACTAGCAAGGGGTTATATGTGAATGTTTGTCATTAAAGTAATTGACAAAATTCTGAATAAATAAAAGGAGTTTTATTTAATGAGAGTTTGCATTAAATTTGGTGGAAATTTAATGGGAATTTGAGTGCGTTTTTGAGTGGAGGAAATTGAAAGGCTTTTGTGTGAGTGGAGTGTCCACCCACATGAATGAAAGGAGGGGATGGGGCAGCCCCATGGATGGGCGCATGGCCCCTTGGGTGCCCCTCTCTCCCTATAAAAGGAGCCCCCTCCCTCTCTCTCACTCACACCTCCTCGTGAAGGATCTCTCTCCCCCTCTAGTATTTATTCCCCATGGTCTCGGAGTACCAAGATACATGTTCCCATTGGCTTTTCGGCAAGAAAAAGTTGTGCTTCTGCTACATCGCTGGAGCGAGGAGGCGAAGATTGATCGGTGCCTCGGACGTGTGTGCGATCACGGATGCGCCGCTGGTTTGCGGCGCTAGGACTTCCTGTCGATCTTGAGATCAACAAGAGATCGTCTACATCAACCACGAGTTTGGACTCATTAAGCTTTGTCGGTCTTCAAGGGTATGTTATCTACGGATGTATATCTGCTCGTTGCTTGTATCTAGTAGATAGATCTTGGTACATAGTTATTCCCATCGTAGGAAAAAAAAATTCTATGCTGCGAACCCTACATCACTCACTCGCGCGTGCTCCGAACCATCAGCAAGGACAACCTATGAACGCCGCTATCGTCTGCCACTTCTCCGGCGAAGCCCCCTGGTAAATGTCAACACCCGGATTTTTAATCCCAGATGCCTGTTATGCCATACATCGCAATCCCAGGATTACCATTTTTGCGAGACATAACAGATTTGGATACCACAGTACATCATCCGTTACAAACCATACATAAGGTCTTACACAAATAAGGATCTCATGATCCAGTTCTTAATACAACTCAAGCAGCGGAATAACGTAATAATAATGGTAGCATAGGCAAAGCTCCATCTTCGGGGTCATAGGCAATGCTGACAATGGGAGATGATCCTAGTTGCCGTAACCTTCCTGGGGTCCATCATCCTGGTACTCCTCTTCATAGTCTTGCCACAGGAATATCCAGGGACAAATCCATGAGTACTCTTTAAGTACTCGCAAGCTAATACTAACAAGTGAAGGGGGTTTTTTGTACTAGGACACTAAGCTCTAGGGTTGTTTTGCAAAAAGCCAGATTTACCTCTACTAAGTTCAGAAATGAAGAAAGCTATTTGAGGTTTTATACCACCTAAGTGGGAACTTGTATTTCATATCACAACTCTGTTGTGGTCAAGTCAAAATCTCAATTCATTTTACAGGTCATTTTGAAAACATCTGACGGGGGAACAGTATGGACACTCCAACTGTCCATAACCGCGGACGCGGCTATTCGAATAGTTTGACACTCCGTAGATATGGTACACTTTCACCACAACATTCGATACATCCGTCAGGAACAAATCCTGAATTCACCATACTCAGTATGCGGATAATCAATCCTAACCTTTCAATTACACGCCCTAGTATAAGCACCTCTCCTATGAGTTTGGCCTCCCAACCATGACCAACTGTCATCTTGGGTACTGCACAGGTGGACAATCTTCACAAGGTAGCCTCAGCTCAGACCTTGGCCGTGAGGGAACCAATACTAAGGTATATAAGTTTCAAGTCAAGCCCTACCCAATTTTCGGGTATTGTGATTGTATGGTAAAATTGGAATGGTAACGCATCCAGACAACCATCAGTTTTATAAAGGGCCAAGGCTCACGCCTCAACATTTTCATCACCAAAATCATCTGGTGTTCGGAAAAACATGTCAAAACATCTCAATAGAATGATCCATCATTCCAAGGTTTTCATAACCATTTTCACCAAGTATTCCCATCTAAAGTTGATCAAGTTTTATGCTTAGCACTAGCATCTACAAGTGGGGGTAAGTACTAATGAAGGGTGGTAAGCTAGTGGAGTTTTAACTAAGTTCAATCTCATGCCTTAGGATGACATAAATATTATCTAGCTTAGGCCAAATTTTATGCTCTTTATGCAACCTTCAATTATCTCTCTAGAATCTACAATTCACTTAAGTAAGCTCTAAGTACTAGATTTGATAAAGAAATAAAGTATAAAGCTTGTAAGTAAAACTAGGAATGGGGTTATCAAGTGGGTATAATCACATATGCTTAAGGCATATAGTTGGCATAGTAACAAGCAAGTATTTGCTTGCATAGGTCAACTAGATTAGTAAGGCTTGCATCATTATCAGTATAAGCTTTCTAAATTGCAAGTGTTAGCTTGCAAGTATTGGCTTGCTCAATCAACTAGTAGTATTAGGCTTGCTAAAGTAGAGTATCTTGCAAATGTTAGCTTTCCTTGTGTAGAGCAGTGGTTGAAGTTCTCATCGGCTTCTTCTTCGTAGTATGCTCCTTCTTCCTCGTATCCTTGGTCGGTACTAGCGTCTATAAATAAATACGAGGTACACAATCACCAAACAATACTTAACTACTTTCAATCATCACACACAAGGGTTCTATAGATGATCTAGCATCATCACTAATATTACAAGATTATTTCCTTCATTTTTAGAAAAGTAATTTTTATTCATTGAAAAACTACGTAAGATTTAATATTCTCCAAACCAAACATGGGATCATGTTGACACATGTCATCACCATATATTTCAGTACATGAGAATGTGATTTAAAGTGGTGTCACAATTTAATAAGATTTAACCTTTTATTTTAAATAAAAATAAATGACTAGAAATGCCTATGTGGCATTCTTTTATTATTTGAACATTATTTCTGTAAGTAAACCCATATGTTTTTATATATTATGAAAGGTATGATAAAATAGGATTTTTGAGAGTTGGAATCAACTCAAAAGCTATTATGGTTTAAATTTGAAAAATGTTTGAATGCAGAAAAGGTTCCGCCTTGTTATTTTTACCAGGGTTGATCTATAGATTCAAATGATTTGAATCCAATGGGCTTGGATTAAGAATTTCAAAACCTTTCTAACAAAATTGGTTTCATTCAATTTGGTTCACTGAATCGAGCTGGGTAGATTTTTGAAACTAGGTACAGAACTGTGTTTGAATGAAAATGGCAAAATCCAAATTCAAATGAGTGGGATGTGTGGGAACTGCTAATGGACCGGCCCAGTGTCACTCCGCGGCGCGGGGCGCAACTGACAGGGCAGGTCTACTGGTCAGTGACTCTTTAAACACGAAGCGGTATAGGGCAATCTCATCCGCACGATCTAAGTCTAATCGAACGGCTGCTACTCATCGTCCACGTCGGGCGGCGCCAGCGAGACAGAAACCTAACGTGGTAGGTGGGGGTCGTCGGGGGCTCACCGGGGCTCAGGCGAGGGTCGGCGATGCGAGCGAACGACGAAGTCGACAACGGCGAACCTCCTGGTACCGGCAGCTCCTCCTGGGGCGGCTCCAATCGATGGCTTCCTTCTTCTCCAGCAGCGGCGAGCTCTGGCCAAATTCCGGCGATGCACTGCTCGCCTTGCTTCGGGACTGAGCCAGGGTGGTTCCGGGTGAGAGGGGAGTAGAATGGTGTGAAGAATTCGAGAGGGGGAGGCCTCTATTTATAGTGGCGAGAGGGGACCGACGGGAGCAAGCTGAGCTCGTCGTGGTCGACGGCACAGAGGGCTATCGGTGTGGGAGATGGTAGGGGGCGGTGCTGTGCTCCCTGGCGAAGATCAACGACGTGGTGGCGAGGCGTGGGGCGGTGCTAATCAGTCGGAACGCAGCGGTGCTCTGAGCGTGCCCAACGGGAGTTTTAATGGCGCACAGCTCGCGTGGTCTGCGCGGCGGCGAACGGGCGTGTCTGAGGGGTTGCTAGGATGGTGGTGATCACGCGTGCACGCGACGAGGGCGGCGCGTGGTCTGTGGTCGTCTGTCGAGCGTGGCGCAGAGGGCGTGCTCTCGGCATGGTTCCAGAGCGGCTTAGCATGGTCTATGCGTGTGGTCCAGGGGCTGGCATTACTCGCAGCTAGGACAGGGAGTGACGGTGAGGTGCTGGCTTGCTCCTAGACATGTTGGCTAGTCTTGGTGCTTCTCCTAGCTCGATGTCGACATGTGGGTGGCAAGGTGAGGCCCGGCCTGCTCACCATTGATGACAATGGCCAGCTTACAGTGGTGCTAGAGATTAGTTAAGGTTGTTAGATGATCTACTAAGGCTAGTGGTGCCCAGAGAGGGAACAAGTTAGGCCAGAATCACTGCACACTATAGTGTTTTGATTTTGTTTGATTTGCATCTACAAGGTGTTTGATGAAATGGACGCATGAATTCAAGTTTTGAATTTTGAAAACATTTTTGGTGGGTGTGCTAGGCATGTGCTGGTAAGTCTGTGGATGCTTGGGTTTTGAAAGTTGAGCTTGTTTGAGTGGTTTTTGAAAAAGTGGGATCTTCCCATATGATAAAGATTCAATTTTAAACTGTCATTTAAACTATGAATTTGAATGTTTCTGGATGATCACAAGGTGGGCCTTGATACTTTGTTATGAGTACTATCAAGGGGTGCAAGTATCCAAACAAGTTTCTGTTAAGTTCTGAAAGTTAGAGATAGCCAAAGTAGGCGTGAGAGTTAAATTGGCCAAAGTGACCATTCACTCATTTTGTTTGTTTTGATTTATTTGTCTTTGGGAAAAGTGTGGGGATTGTTTAGATGATGTTGAATTTACCTAAGAATCATTTTCCAAGCAAATAAACACACAATCGTGTCAATTCAAAAGACTCCAAATTTTAATGCACACACATATGAATGCTTTCATATTTTTAATTAGAAAAGTTTTTGTTAACCCTAAATTTGATGATTCTAGTTTAATATTTTTGGGATGTTACAAACCTTCCCCCCTTAAACAAAATCTCATCCCGAGATTTGAAAAAGGACGAAAAGATTACCTAGGATTTGAAGATATCGGGAAACTCCTTCCTGATGTGATCTTCACGCTCCCGGGTAGCTTCTTCTTCTGTGTGGTTGCTCCACTGAATCTTGAGAAACTTGATGCTTCGGGTTCTAGTAGTTCTGAAGGCTTCTTCCAAAATACGGATGGGTACTTCGGGATAGGTCAGGTCATCATTGATCTCTATAGTCTGATGATCAATATTCTTGAACACTTCAGTCTTCTCCGGGGCTTCGAGACACTTGCTAAGTAATGAGATATCGAACACATTGTGCACAGCTGACATCTCTTCGGGTAGTTCCAATTGATACGACACTTCTCCTAGACGGTTCAGAATCTTGAAGGGGCCGATATATCTGGGGGCTAACTTTCCTTTGAGTTGGAAACGCTGCATTCCCTTCAATGGCGGCACTTTCATATATACAAAATCTCCTATGTTGAAGGCGAGGTCTCGACGTCTCTTGTCGGCGTAACTCTTCTGTCGGGACTGGGCGGTCTTGAGGTGCTCACGAATCTTGTGAACCTTCTCTTCTTCTTCTCGTAGGATTTTGGGTCCGAAAATCTGACTCTCTCCTACTTCCGACTAGTTCAAAGGGGTGCGACACTTCCTTCCGTACATAAATTCAAATGGGGCCATTTGCAAACTAGCTTGATAACTGTTGTTGTACGAAAATTCTGCAAACGGCAGACAGTCTTCCCACTTAGATCCATATTCCAACACACATGCTCTTAGCATATATTCGAGTATTTGATTTACTCGCTCCGTTTGTCCATCAGTCTGAGGGCGATAAGCGGTACTGAAATCTAGGCGGGTTCCCAAACCTTCTTGGACTTTCTTCCAGAATCTCAAGGTAAACTGAGTTCCTCGATCCGATACGATGTTCTTGGGGA
The DNA here is from genome assembly GCA_030063025.1 of Avena longiglumis. NCBI lineage: Eukaryota > Viridiplantae > Streptophyta > Magnoliopsida > Poales > Poaceae > Avena > Avena longiglumis. The sequence continues at coordinate 296,757,516 of CP125978.1, forward strand.
CTCCGTGCAACTGACGATTCTAGCGATGTATAACTCCGCTAGCTTCGAACTCTGATATGTGGTCTTGACGGGTAAGAAATGGGCGACTTTGGACAATCTGTCCACTATGACCCAGATGGAGTCATTTCCCCTACTAGAAGTAGGCAATCCGGTGATAAAGTCCATTCCAACGGAATCCCATTTCCATTCTGAAATCTGCAATGGTTGCAACAATCCAACGGGTCTTTGATGTCCTGCCTTGACTCGCTGAAATATATCACACTTGGCGATATATCGCCCGATTTCTCTCTTCATCTTATGCCACCAAAATTGCTCTTTCAAATCTTGATACATCTTAGTTCCTCCGAGGTGGATAGAATAAAGAGTATCATGAGCTTCCTTCAAAATAACTTCTTTCAACTCAGAATTTTCTGGTACACAAAGGCGTCCTTTGTACCACACGACTCCTTCGTCTTCGGTGTATCCGGGTACCTTGCCTGTACCGATATGACGCTTGATTCCATCGATACTAGCATTTCCTTTCTGCGCCTCTTTGATCTGGCTGATCAAAGTGGGTTGAAGTTCTATGCTAGCCAAAAATCCTTCACTCACTAATTCCAATCGAAAATATTCCATCTCTTTGTGCAAGCTTGGTTGCTCCTTCAAAATCATGGAGTTCAAGCGGCACGGAAATCTTCTAAGGGCATCTGCTACCACATTGTCTTTACCGGGGTGATGGTGAATGTCTAGGTCGTAATCCTTGATTAGCTCAATCCATCTTCTCTGCCTCATATTTAGCTCCTTCTAACTGAATATATACTTCAGGCTCTTGTGATCCGAATAAATCTCACAATGATTTCCCATCAGGTAATGCCTCCATGTCTTCAGGGCTAGAACTACGGCTGCGATTTCGAGGTCATGGGTTGGGTAATTTTTCTCATGTTGTTTCAATTGTCAGGATAGATAAGATATAACCTTGCCTTATTGCATTAGCACACATCCGAGACCGATCTTGGATGCATCACAATACATGTCTAAGGGCTTTGTGATATCCTGCAAGATTAAGATTGGGGCTGAAATCAATCTCCTCTTGAGTTCTTGAAAACTCGCTTCACATTTGTCGGTCCATTCAAACTTCTTGTCCTTCTTCAGCAATTGGGTCATTGGTCGGACGATACTCGAGAATCCTTCTACAAACTTGCGGTAGTATCCCGCCAATCCAAGAAATGCACGAACTTGGATTTGAGTGGTTGGGGCTTGCCAATCTTCGACATCTTTTACTTTTGCAGGGTCAACGGAAATTCCTCTGGCTGATACAATGTGGCCGAGGAATCCTACCTCCTGTAACCAGAATTCACATTTGTTAAACTTGGCATACAACTGATGCTCTCTAAGGGTTCCAAGAATGGTCCTTCGGTGTATCTCATGTTCTTCTTCCGATTTGGAATAAATCAGAATGTCATCAATGAAAACAACGACAAACTTATATAGGAAGTCCATAAAAATCTTATTCATGAGATTCATGAAATAAGAGGGGGCATTAGTTAATCCAAAATACATGACAGTATACTCATATAATCCATAACGGGTGGTAAAGGCAGTCTTGGGGATATCCTCTGCGCGAATCTTGAGTTGATGATAGCCTGTTCTAAGATCAATCTTAGAAAACACTTTGGCACTGGTCAACTGATCAAACAAATCTTCTATCTTGGGCAAGGGGTACTTGTTCTTGATAGTAACATCATTCAAATTCCGATAATCCGTACACCGACGGTTACCTCCATCCTTCTTGTCCACAAATAAGACAGGTGATCTCCATGGTTGTCCTGATTTCCTTGGCCTTGATTGTTGTGGGCTAGCTGGGCTATCTGCTGAAGGGTGGCTAAGTTGGCTTGACGTTCGGCTCTTTCAGCTTCGTGGTCAGAAACCAACATTTGCCGTATCTGCAACATTGGGTCCGGGGATGAACCACTTCCTCCGCGTGGCATCTGAAGATTGAGATAGATCATGAGAAAAGAGGGAAATTTCTACAGTTTTGGGACTTTGAGAAGTTTTTAAAGTTTGACTCAGATTTCTCTAGCAAATTGCTTTTCATTCATTCATTCATAGCACACAGTACAAACACACACCACAAAACAAGAAAAACAGATGGTTTTAAGAACCATTCCGGAAACTATGATACAGTGGGACCGAATACTACTCACTACGCTAGTGATCAAGTGCTACTACTCCTTGGAGTCAGTGTAGTCGTCATCCTCATCATCCTCATTGTCATTGATGAAGGCGAAATCATCCTCATCGGTGAAGAAGTCCATAGCCTGATCCTTCAGAAAATCATCATCATCGCTGAGATAGGAGTAGGGGTCTCCACGAAGATCCTCTCCGGCATTTTCCCTTTCCTCCAACTGCATGTATCTCTCGTGGATGGTCTCCTCCAAATCCGAGATACGGTGACGAAGACGGGCAATGATGCGCTCCTTCTTATCGAGCTGACGGCGGCGAGACTTGCGATCCTTTGCTAGCATGGCGATGTTATGGTCCTTCGTCTTGATGATGTAGGACTTGTGGTTGGAGTAGTCACGACAATTATCCAACTCCTGCTGACGATCGTACATCATGAAGCTAAGGTGGTCCAATTGGGTCTTCAGCTCGTGGTGGTATGGGGCTTCTAGTGGCTGTCCATTAGCATCACGCCTTGGGCAAAACTCAAAGCGGATACCCTTGATCTGGTTGATACTCTGCCCACACAGACGGGCAAGAGCTTCCTGCATGGCCCTGGCAAGTCCATCGAGCCAGTTGTTCTCTCTTAAGGTGAATTGAATTCCCTTGGAAGTGGGAGGTTCAATCTTTCCTCGGAGACTTGCAACAATTAGCCACTGCAGATCTTCTCCTCCTTGATCATTGAGCTGAGCTCCGAAGAACTCGGGGTGCGAACGCTCCAGAAGTTCCGAAATCTGGTCCAAATCCCGCTCAAAGATAAGGTCTCCTCCATTCCCCAACTAATAAAATTTGCTGTACTTCACGTCCATCTATAAGAATATAGGATGAGTAAGTTAGTAGAGTGATCAAGTGTGTCAAATTTTAGGTATTTTGCAAGAGTTTTTGAGGAACATGAATTTTTATGAAAGAATCAAGGTGATAAGAATGGGAATAAGTTTTTGTAAATATTTGCTTCCTTTGGTTTTGAAACTAAGTTTTTGATTCAAACGTCCAGTCTAACTAGGGTCTCCTATGGTCAGGATAGCTCTGATACCAACTTGTCAACACCCGGATTTTTAATCCCAAATGCCTGTTATGCCATACATCGCAATCCCAGGATTACCATTTTTGTGAGACATAACAGATTTGGATACCACAGTACATCATCCGTTACAAACCATACATAAGGTCTTACACAAATAAGGATCTCATGATCCAGTTCTTAATACAACTCAAGCAGCAGAATAACGTAATAATAACGGTAGCATAGGCGAAGCTCCATCTTCGGGGTCACAGGCAATGCTGACGATGGGAGATGATCCTAGTTGTCGTAACCTTCATGGGGTCCATCATCCTAGTACTCCTCTTCATAGTCTTGCCACGGGAATAGCCAGGGACAAAGCCATGAGTACTCTTTAAGTACTCGCAAGCTAATACTAACAAGTGAAGGGGGTTTTTGTTCTAGGACACTAAGCTCTAGGGTTGTTTTGCAAAAAGCCAGATTTACCTCTACTAAGTTCAGAAATGAAGAAAGCTATTTGAGGTTTTATACCACCTAAGTGGGAACTTGTATTTCATATCACAACTCTGTTGTGGTCAAGTCAAAATCTCAATTCATTTTACAGGTCATTTTGAAAACATCCGACGGGGGAACAGTATGGCCACTCCAGCTGTCCATAACCGCGGACGCGGCTATTCAAATAGTTTGACACTCCGTAGATATGGTACACTTTCACCACAACATTCGATACATCCATCAGCAACAAATCCTGAATTCACCATACTCAGTATGCGAATAATCAATCCTAACCTTTCAATTACACGCCCTAGTATAAGCACCTCTCATATGAGTTTGGCCTCCCAACCATGACCAACTATCATCTTGGGTGCTGCACAGGTGGACAATCTTCACAAGGTAGCCTCAGCTCAGACCTTGGCCGTGAGGGAACCAATACTAAGGTATATAAGTTTCAAGTCAAGCCCTACCCAATTTTCGGGTATTGTGGTTGTACGGTAAAATTGGAATGGTATCGCATCCAGACAACCATCAGTTTTATAAAGGGCTAAGGCTCACGCCTCAACATTTTCATCACCAAAATCATCTGGTGTTCGGAAAAACATGTCAAAACATATCAATAGAATGATCCATCATTCCAAGGTTTTCATAACCATTTTCACCAAGTATTCCCATCTAAAGTTGATCAAGTTTTATGCTTAGCACTAGCATCTACAAGTCGGGGTAAGTACTAATGAAGGGTGGTAAGCTAGTGGAGTTTTAACTAAGTTCAATCTCATGCCTTAGGATGACATAAAGATTATCTAGCTTAGGCCAAATTTTATGCTCTTTATGCAACCTTCAATTATCTCTCTAGAATCTACAGTTCACTTAAGTAAGCACTAATTCCTAGGTTTGATAAAGAAATAAAGTATAAAGCTTGTAAGTAAAACTAGGAATGGGGTTATCAAGTGGGTATATCACATATGCTTAAGGCATATAGTTGGCATGGTAACAAGAAAGTATTTTCTTGCATAGGTCAACTTGATTAGTAAGGCTTGCATCATTATCAGTATAAGCTTGCTAAATTGCAAGTGTTAGCTTGCAAGTATTGGCTTGCTCAATCAACTAGTAGTATTAGGCTTGCTAAAGTAGAGTATCTTGCAAATGTTAGCTTGCCTTGTGCAGAGCAGTGGTTGAAGTTCTCCTCGGCTTCTTCTTCATAGTATGCTCCTTCTTCCTCGTATCCTTGGTTGGTACTAGTGTCTATAAATAAATACGAGGTACACAATCACCAAACAATACTTAACTACTTTCAATCATCACACACAAGGGTTCTATAGATGATCTAGCATCATCACTAATATTATAAGATTATTTCCTTTATTTTTAGAAAAGTAATTTCTATTCATTGAAAAACTACTTAAGATTTAATATTCTCCAAACCAAACATGGGATCATGTTGACACATGTCATCACCACATATTTCAGTACATGGGAATGTGATTTAAAGTGGTGTCACAATTTAATAAGATTTAACCTTTTATTTTAAATAAAAATAAATGACTAGAAATGCCTATGTGGCATTCTTTTATTATTTGAACATTATTTATGTAAGTAAACCCATATGTTTTTATATATTCTGAAAGGTGTGATCAAATAGGATTTTTGAGAGTTGGAATCAACTCAAAATCTATTATGGTTTAAATTTGAAAAATGTTTGAATGCAGAAAAGGTTCTGCCTTGTTATTTTTACCAGGGTTGATCTATAGATTCAAATGATTTGAATCCAACGGGCTTGGATTAAGAATTTCAAAAAATTTCTAACAAAATTGGTTTCATTCAATTTGGTTCACTGAATCGAGCTGGGTTGATTTTTGAAACTAGGTACAGAACTGTGTTTGAATGAAAATGGAAAAATCCAAATTCAAACGAGTGGGCTGCGCGGGAACTGCTAATGGGCCGGCCCAGTGTCACTCCGCGGCGCGGGGCGCAACTGACAGGGCGGGTCTACTGGTCAGTGACTCTTTAAACGCGAAGCGGTACGGGGCAATCTCATCCGCACGATCTAAGTCTAATCGAACGGCTGCTACTCATCGTCCACGTCGGGCGGCGCCGGCGAGACAGAAACCTAACATGGTAGGTGGGGGTCGTCAGGGGCTCACCGGGGCTCAGGCGAGGGTCGGCGATGCGGGCGAACGACGAAGGCGACGACGGCGAACCTCCTGGTACCGGCAGCTCCTCCTGGGGCGGCTCCCATCGATGGCTTCCTTCTTCTCCCGCAGCGGCGAGCTCCGACCAAATTCCGGCGATGCGCTGCTCGCCTTGCTTCGGGACTGAGGCGGGGTAGTTCTGGGTGAGAGGGGAGTGGAATGGTGTGAAGAATTCGAGCGGGGGAGGCCTCTATTTATAGTGGCGAGAGGGGACCGACGGGCACAAGCTGAGCTCATCGTGGTCGACGGCACAGAGGGCTATCAGCGTGGGCGATGGTAGGAGGCGGTGTTGTGCTCCCTTGCGAAGCTCAACGACGTGGTGGCGAGGCGTGGGGCGGTGCTGATCGGTCGAAATGCTGCGGTGCTCTGAGCGTGCCCGACGGGAGTTTTAATGGCGCACAGCTCGCGTGTTCTGCGCGGCGGCCAACGGGCGTGTGTGCGCGGTTGATGGTATGGTGGTGATCATGCGTGCACGCGACGAGGGCGGCGCGTGGTCTGTGGTCATCTGTTCGAGCGTGGCGTACGGGGCTTGCTCTAGGCATGGTTGCAGAGCGGCTTGGCATGGTCTATGCGTGTGGTCCAGGGGCTGGCATCGCTCGCGGCTGGGACAGGGAGTGGCGGTGGGGTGCTGGCTTGCTCCTAGACATGTTGGCTAGTCTTGGTGCCTTTTTAATTATTTAAAGTAGGTCCTTGTATTAATCAAATAAGATTTAATAATATTTTCAAACACTACTTAAGTTTCTAAATTCTTCCAAATCTTTTTCAGTAAGTTTTATTACTTAATAGGGTGTCAAAATATTCACCTAGGATCATTTGGAATAAATTCAATATGATTCATAAATCATTTGAATTGGGTATTTGTTTTATTTCCAATGGAATTAAATATAGTTTTAATTCCCTAAATTTTCTTTGGAAGATTTATTTTATTTAAGTTAATTAAACAAGTTTTATTCCACTTGGGTAAATTCTATAATACTATTTTCTCATGAGTTATAGAATTATTCTTATTAGAGATTTGTCTATATTAAAATAGGGATAGAATGGTTAATGCCATTTTACTTTATTTTGGAAATTCTTTATCCTTTTATTTTTATTTGGATTTGGATTATAATCATTCCATTTGCTTAATTTATTAGGCCAAGATTTAATTTGGTCTTTAAATATTCCTTATTTAATATTTCTTCCTTCATCTTATAAAATCCATATCTTTTTATTTATAGATCCAAACTTGGTGATTCCAATTTATAAAATATTGTTTAATATTTGTTTATCTTTTTAAATCCCTTTAGGATTATTTGTTCACCATTTTGTATGGATTTTATATAAGTTCTTTATTATCTTTTAGAAATTTCTTTTCCTTATCTTATTTAAATTCATAAGATTTTATTTATGGTTCCAAATTAAGTGAAACCAATTTATATGGTCTTATAATATTTCTATTGGTCTTTCTTGATATTTTTGTAAATGTTTGTTGACAAATTTTTATATGTATCAAATCCATAGGCTCGGAGATAACTTGGAAATGGTTTTTATTCCATAAGGGTTTAGGGTTTGGATTTATTTTCCAAGTGTTTAAATTTCAAAATGCATCTTATGAGGAATGCATTTCTCTTGATTTGGATTTTGTTGAATTCAAACTTTAATCAAAGTTTGTTCCATATGGAATTTTAAGTTTCCATTTAGAAACAAAAGTTTCTTTTCACCCTAAAATTCAACAATAATTTATTTTATTTATTTATTTTTCACATTACAAGATTTGGAAAATCTTGGGATGTGACAGGCTACCACCCTTAAAATAAATCTCGTCCCGAGATTTGGGGAGGCTAGGGGTTACAAGTTGGCTCAAAGCATCTAGGGTACTACAACCCTTAAAAAATTTCCATCTAGATTACATCTTGGCTTGATTGGGATCTTGTTGAGATCTCTCTGGACAAACATCTGCATAGTGTCCTTTATTTCCACACTTGAAACATGTGACTAGGCTGAGATCCTTCATAGGCTTTATCTTGTGCTTCATCTTTTCTGGACAATTGCTTGCATATTGTCCTGGTTCTTTGTATTTGAAACACATCACTTGGCTGATATCTTTCTTTCCCTTTGGTATCATTGCCTTTTGTTTGTTTCCTTGATCCTTCTTCTTTTCTGGGCATTCATTGGCATAGTGTCCCATCTCTTTGCAAGTGTAACATTGCACTTGGTTTTTATCCTTCTTCTTCTTGGGTTTCTCCAAAGCTAGGAGTGCTTCTAGTTCATGTTCTTCATATGTTATCTCAAAGGTAGGAATGTTTCCTGGTCTCCTTGACCTTTTCTTATTCCTTGTATAATACATATGTCTCCTCTTTGGTCCTTTAAATTCAGTCATATTGCATGGAGGTGCAAGCTGAGATTTTCCTTTGTCTTCATCCTTCTTGGTAGACTTGGCTCTCTCATGGTAGTCTACAATCAGTTGTTGCACTCCACCTTGTTTCCTTTGTTGAACTATGGAATAGATGGGGCATTGGATAGGGACATGATTATTTCCTTCACATAAGTAACAAGTATCTTGGGTTGTGGGGCATTGATTAGCTGGATGTTTCTCTTCACAGTTGGGGCATTGATCTTCATGCTCTTTGGAAGTGTGATCCTTGTCTCCACAAATATTGCAAGCTTGGGTTCCTTCTAGAATATCATCTTTGTCATCCTTGTGGTCACAAACTCCTTGGGAAGAGTTGTTTCCCATGTTGATCATTTGATCTGTCACCTTATGCAACAATTGGGTTTGGGTTTCCAAAAACCTTTGCATGGTTGGATCTACCTCACTGGTGTTGGCTATAAATTGAGCTGTCACTTGGTTCAACTGAGTTTGGGTTACTATGAGTTCTCTCATGTTGATCTCTTGGTTGTTGTTGTTGCCATCCTTGATGTTGGAGTTTCTTGGAGTAGTCATCTGTTTGGGTTGGGTTGGGTTTAGAATAGGCAAAAGATTTTCTAAGGAAATAATTCTAATCACACACATCACAATTCACACAAGCAATGTGCAAGAAATCACAAACAAACATTCCACTCAAACAACAAGTTTCAAACACATTTTTAGGCAACAAAATATTTTTGCTACACCCCATAAGTTGGTGGATTTGACTTAAACTAAATATGGTGGTCCAACTATATGGTTCATTTGAGATCATTCCTTCCTTCTTGGTTGATTCTTCTTGAACAAGATGTTTGTATCCTTGGGAAAATTCTTGGTCACAAAATCTTCAAAGGTGATGATGATTCCTTCTAAGTTGTGTTTCCTTAGCCTTCAAGTCTTGAGCAAGATTTCTTGTCTCACTTGTAGTCCTTAGTGATATCCAAGGTTGAAGTCTTTGTTGAGAATAAGGTTGCAATCACTTGAAGATGTTGAAGTCATTAGAGTTGATGAAGTCCTTTGCACATGGTGAAGTCTTTGGCCATGGGGTAGGCTTTATCCATCAAGTTGAAATAGAAGAGATGTAGAGTCAAAACCAAAATGGTTGAGGAAAGAGTTTACAGGATTCTTTGTAAATAAATTTTGGAACAAATACAACTCCTATTTTTCTAAGGGGTTTTGTCCATTTCCTAGGGTTACAATCATATAGGCAACACAATGCTCTGATACCATCTGTAAGGTTCCCAACCTTTAATAAGGTAGAGATCCCTATGTTTACAATGCTAGTCCCTGGATCAATACCTAGCATCCATAGTTAAGATGTAATATCAAGAAACATAGGTCATAATACAACTTTATAACCAGGAATAAAATAATTTATTACATCTTACATAGCTCATTTGGCTATCTCATTACAATGTAGCAGAATATAACAATAGCATGGGGTCCTTCATCTTCAAAGTGCCACAGGCAGACATGTTGGTTGTAGACTTGTAATCCTAATCATTAAACTTCACTAATATCAAACAAACCTGCAACATAACAAGTTACAACCACAAGGGTCAATACATTTGAATTGTATTGGCAAGTGATACTATGGTAGTATAGTGGAGTCTATCATCTATATGCATTTGGCTAAGTGGAGCTTAGGCTTGCTTTGCTCAAAATAGATTTTCCTTATCATTTGAAAACACTAAGTTTTTGCTTGACAAAATTTACCCAAGGCATCTCCCAATAGAAATTGGTGATCCTTAAACCCTTGTTCAACCACCAGTTTTTAACTTAGAAATTTGGATGAGGAGATTCTTGATAGCTTCCATGTCTTGATGCTCAAATTGTCCTTTGCCAGGGACATGGCTAAGTACTTAGATTTTACACTCTACAGAGGTTGTGCACTTTCCCCACAAGACTTGGTTTCACCAAGACAAGATCTTTCAGAAGCCTTCCCTTAGACCAGAATGGACGCGCTCCAACCTATCAAACCCCTACCACCAACTGTCCATTTGGCTAAGTTATTGCTACCTATATGATCAAGGTAGAGCCCATAATGCCAAGTGGCTGCACTTGAAGCTTCTCAACATTTGACATCTCAAATCTCTTTGTTCCTGGGTGGCCATCCACAAGTGATATACACAAGGTAAACCACAGAAATGGGCCTTGTGAACCACTCAACACAAACCATTCCTTCCATTCCACCTAGGTGATTCATTCAATTAGTTGTTTTATTAAACAAAACACAAGTCCACAGACTTAGAAGTTTTCCATAGTATGAATATATATTCCACCCTTGTTTTCTACTAGCTAAGCTAAGCATGATAGTAGTAGGAATCTTAACTTAGGAAATTTCTACTAAGGTTTCATCTACTAGGATTTCCCATGGCATATTTTATACTTAGCAAAAATTCCATGCAAGTCCTACTTAGAAATATCACTAATGCATAGTGAAAATGATGGGACAAAAGTATGAAGCATCACTTGCCTTTTTGGTAGAGAATATAGGTTCACTCCTTGATCTTGCATAAATCACACTCTTCAAGTCACTACAACTCAATCAAGCAAGCAATATTTCAATCTACCATTCAAGCAAAACATCACATAAAACAATAGAAACAAAACAATGCATGCAAGCATGTCAAACTTTTTTTATTTACAAAAGTGGTTTATAATAGGTATAAATATTCTAAAACACTTATTGGTCATTTTTATAAAGTGGCAAAACCATTTGCAAAATATTTTACTTATAAACCATTTTTAACCAAGTCATTATTTTATGTGGTGAAGAAATGCTTTTAATAAGGCAAAATTCTATATAGTTCACAAAATATGTTTTCAAACCATAAAACCTTGTGTTTAGGGTCAGAGAGTTTATTTACAAAACATTTCCCAAAGGTTTTCCTCCAAAATCATTTTTAACAACTAAACCATATTTTTATTTGACTAGAAATGGTTTAAATCAAAGATTTATTCTTTTGCTTCACCAAATACATTTTTGAAACCACCAATTGATTTCTAGGGTCAGTAGGTTCAAAACAAACCATTTGTCAAAGATTTTATCCCCAAAATCATTTTAGAACAAATTTTATATCCTAAACATGCATACATAAGTTTCTGTAAAAACAAACAATTTAACAGAAGATTTTTACTAAAAAAAGTGCATGGTTGGCTAGGGATTGTCTTGCTGAATCCATTGATATAAAATTTGCAAAATTTGGACATGTAGATTAAAAGTTATAGATTTTACAAAATCTAGCATCTAATAGATCAAATCTGTTTTAAATCAAACGGACAGGGACACGTGGCTTCTTGCTACTGGCTGGTACCGGTTCGTTCGGATCTGGCTCTATGAGGCGTTGGATCTAATTTACATCGCACGACACAGATTGCTTCTTACCCTTTCGTTCACGTTCTATCGCATCCGTCAGATCAAGATCTAGCGGCTGAGGGCATGTGACCAAAAGTCAGCGGCGCTCGACGGTGGCTGGCGGCGGTGACGCTCGGGCGGCATCGCTCTGGCTATTCCAGGAAGCTACGGGGAGAGAGGGTATGCTCACTGGGTTCGCCGGGACGTGCTGGAGCTCAACGTGCCCGTGGTTGGCGAAGGGGCGCACAGAGATGATCTGAATCGCTCGTCGGAGTTCTTGCTGCCGTCGGGTGCTCTCTGTTGAAGACGGTGGCGAGGCTACGGTGCACGCCAGAGAGAAATAAAGGTGGTGTTAGATGCGTAGGGTCGTGGCGAGTATGCGCGTGTGAAAGAGAGGGAGAGGGGAGGTCTGGTCTTACCAGCAGTGCTCGTCGGAGCAGTGATAGACGGCGGCGTGGTGTTGTGGTCGTCGTGGTCGAGGCTCTGGGGCGCGCGGGGACGAGCTGGCGCTATGGGGAGGTTCGCCAGGAGGTGGGGATCATGTGAGCGTGGTCGAGGAGGAAAGGGGTGACTTGGGTTCGCCGGAATCGGAGAAAATGGCTCGCCGGAGCCAGAGAGTTTCGAGACAAATTCAAGGTGGCCTAGGGGAGGAGAGGAGATGGTGTCTGGGGAGAAAGGTAGAGGGGAGCGTGGCGAGTTAACGGGAGTAATCGCGGGGTGTAATCTCTACAACATTAAGACGAATTCAAGCGAGGAATTAAAAAAGCAGGAACAGTGAGGTTTGGGGGAGAAACAGTCTCGCGGGTGGGAACGACGAACTGGTAAGTGGGGCCGTTTCGTCAACGAAGAGAGACAGGGGAGGTGGGGTCCATCGGTCAGCGACGCTGCGGGTTTCTTTCGCGGTGAAAAACGGTTCGTTCGGGTGAGGGAGGAGATGGGTTTGCTTGGCCAGGTGGGCTAGCTGGGCTGGGCTGCATCATTTCTTTTTTTTTGATCTGATTGTTCTTCTTTTTCCTTTTCTAATTTATGTTTTGGTTTTGTTTAATTAAATCAAACACTCATTTGAATTCAAACCTTTTCCATATTTTGTGAATAATCAAACACTGTTTATTACCATATTCTGATGTCAAATTTAGAATAAAACTTTTATTCCTTTAGTGCCTTTTTAATTATTTAAAGTAGGTCCTTGTATTAATCAAATAAGATTTAATAATATTTTCAAACACTACTTAAGTTTCTAAATTCTTCCAAATCTTTTTCAGTAAGTTTAATTTACTTAATAGGGTGTCAAAATATTCACCAAGGATCATTTGGAATAAATTCAATATGATTCATAAATCATTTGAATTGGGTATTTGTTTTATTTCCAATGGAATTAAATATAGTTTTAATTCCCTAAATTTTATTTGGAAGATTTATTTTATTTAAGTTAATTAAACAAGTTTTATTCCACTTGGGTAAATTCTATAATACTATTTTCTCATGAGTTATAGAATTATTCTTATTAGAGATTTGTCTCTATTAAAATAGGGATAGAATGGTTAATGCCATTTTACTTTATTTTGGAAATTCTTTATCCTTTTATTTTTATTTGGATTTGGATTATAATCATTCCATTTTCTTAATGGATTAGGCCAAGAAATTTGGTCTTTAAATATTCCGTATTTAATATTTCTTCCTTCATCTTATAAAATCCATATATTTTTATTTATAGATCCAAACTTGGTGATTCCAATTTATAAAATATTGTTTAATATTTGTTTATCTTTTTAAATACCTTTAGGATTATTTGTTCACCATTTTGTATGGATTTTAGATAAGTGATTTATTAGCTTTTAGAAATTTCTTTTCCTTATCTTATTTAAATTCATAAGATTTTATTTATGGTTCCAAATTAAGTGAAACCGATTTCTATGGTCTTATAATATTTCTATTGGTCTTTCTTGATCTTTTGTAAATTTTTGTTGACAAATTTTTATGTGGATCAAATCCATAGGCTCGGAGATAACTTGGAAATGGTTTTTATTCCATTAGGGTTTAGGGTTTGGATTTATTTTCCAAGTGTTTAAATTTCAAAATGCATCTTATGAGGAATGCATTTCTCTTGATTTGGATTTTGATGAATTCAAACTTTAATCAAAGTTTGTTCCAGATGGAATTTTAAGTTTCCATTTAGAAACAAAAGTTTCTTTTCACCCTAAAATTCAACAATAATTTATTTTATTTATTTATTTTTCACATTACAAGATTTGGAAAATCTTGGGATGTGACATTATGTTGCAGGTTTTTTTTATGTTAGTGAAGTGTGTTCATTAGGATTACAAGTCTACAACCAACATGATTGCCTGTGGCACTTTGAAGATGAAGGACTCCATGCTATATAGTTATTTCTGCTGCATTGTAATGAGATAGCCAAATGAGCTATGTAAGATGTAATGAATTATTTTATTCCTGGTTATAAAGTTGAATTATGACCTTTGTTTCTTGATATTACATCTTAAACTGTGGATGCTAGCTATTGATCCAGGGACTGGCATTGTAAACACAGGGATCTCTACCTTATCAGGTTGGGACCTTTACAAATGGTACCAAAGCATTGTGTTTCCTGTAGGATTGTAACCCTAGGATTGGAAAAAAACCCTTAGAAAAATAGGAGTTGTCTTTGTTCCAAAACTTATTTACAAACAATCTTGTAAACTCTTTCCTCAACCTTTTTGGTTTTGATACTACATCTCTTACTTTTTCAACTTGATGGACAAAGCCTCCACCATGACCAGTGACTTCAACTTTAATTTCACCAAGGATTTCAACTTAGACATCACTAAGGACCACAAATGAGAACCAAGAGACATTAGATTGCCTACCAACTAACTAAGACATTGATATCATGTTAGTGTATGGATCGTATTGACCTATGAGGTATGACTACACTAGGTTGATTGTTTCAAGAAAACTTGTTGTTTCCTTCAACTCATGAGCTAAGCTCATAAGTTGTTAAGTGAATAGTTTTTTGTTGATTGTTTGATTGAACTTGATTGTTTTGGGTGGTGTGTTAGGACTTCTTTAGATCTATCTATCATTACTTATCCCTATCAAACCAATAGATGCCTCCCCGTTGTGCCAACCCCAACCAAAACAACAACAACAACAACAACAACAACAACAACAACAACAACAACAACAACAACAACAACAACAACACTCCCGATATGCAGCAGTTGATGACATCTCAAGCTCAACTGATGTAGATGATGACGCAACAGCAAATCAAACAACAACAACAACAACAACAACAACAACAACAACAACAACAAATAAACAACAACAACAACAACAACAACAACAACAACAACAACAACAACAACAACAACAACAACAACAACAACAACAACAACAACAACAACAACAACAACAACAACAACAACAACAACAACAACAACAACAACAACAACAACAACAACAACAGCAACAGCAACAGCAACAACAACAACAACAGCAACAACAACAACAACAACAACAACAACAACAACAACAACAACAACAACAACAACAACAACAACAACAACAACAACAACAACAACAACAACAACAACAACAACAACAACAACAACAACAACAACAACAACAACAACAACAACAACAACAACAACAACAATCAGAATAATCCTCCAGCACTTGACATGCTCACCAGATTTCTAAAACTGAGTCATGCAAGGTTCTCTAGAACAACTGATCCAATGGTAGCCAATGACTGGTTACGTTTGGTGAACAAGGACTTAGTAACTGTTGGCTGCACCGACGAGGATAAAGTTAGGTTTACAGCATATCTGCTTGAAGGACCAACAGCAACATGGTGGGACAACTTTCAGATCACCACTCCCCTTGAGGATGTGACTTGGGCTATTTTTGAGGATGGTTTCCGTACAGCTCACATCTCATCCGAAGTGATGAACTTGAAGAAAAAGGAGTTCCACAACCTGAAACAGCATCACTGCAGTGTGGCTAAGTACATTGAGGAGTTCAACAATCTGGCATGCTATGCACCGGATGAAGTTGATACAGATTCTAAGAGGAAAGATAAATTCCTCGAAGGACTTAATGATGAGTTGAACCTACAGCTGTCTATTGCTTATGTCCCAACTTACCAATCACTTTGTGACAAAGCCACCATCTTGGAAAACAAGATGAATCAAGTTGAGAACAGAAAGAGGAAGCATAACCTCAAGTATCACTCAGGATCATCACAAAAGAAACGTTCATTCAAAAAGAGCAATGGAGATTCTGGACCACATCAGCATCACCACAACAACAATGGAAGTGATAATAATGGGAATGATACTGACAATGGAGATGACCTTGGTCAGAACCAACATGGCAATTCCAGGAAGAAAGACATTAGCCAGTTGCAGTGCTATAATTGTAAGGAACTTGGACACTATGCATCAGACTGTCCTGAGAAGAAAAAGAAAAAGGATGCTAGAATCTCCAATGGAAATGACTCCAATGTGGCCCAGAAGGGACATGTGAACCACATCGACATGTATGGAACCCTTGAAGAATTAGATGATGTCGATGACAGGAATTAGTTAACTCAGTTGAGTCAAATAAGGATTCCTTGTTTGGATATCAATTATTGAACCCATAGTCAAGTGAACCATCAATGTAACCCTACAACATTTTTTAAGGGTGGTAGTACCCTAGTTGCCTTGAAGCCAACTTGTAACCTCTAGCCTTCCCAAATCTCGGGACGAGATTTCTTTTAAGGGTGGTAGCCTGTCACATCCCAAAATTTTCCAAATTTTGAAATGTGAAAAATAAATAATTGTTGAAAATTATGGTGAAAAGAACTTTTTGATTCCAACTGGAAACATCAAAACCCATATTGATCAAAGTAATCCTAAAAGGATTTAAAAATATAAAGAAATATTAAATAAAAATATACAAATTGGAATCACCAATTTTGGATCTTTAAATAAAAAGATATGGATTTTATAAGGCAAAGAAATAAATAAATAAATAAATAAATAAGGAATATTTAAAAAGCCAAGTATTTTAAATAATAATTCAAGATGAATTATTTGCACTAAATAATAAATAAAACCTATTGAAAAAGGTTTGGTAAAAAATTAGAATTAAAATAGAGATTGAAAACATATTTAAATCTTATTTAAAATAAAGACAAATGTCTATTTTAAATAAATAATAGACCCTAAAAGAATAAAAGAAATATTCTAAAATGGACTTTAGAAAATATTAATAAACAGAATGAAATCCCTACTAAAAGTTGGGAAACATTTGAATTCAAACAAATGCTTGAACCATTTGAATAAATTCAAACAGAATAAAAGAAACAGAAAAAGAAAAAGATTCAGAATAAAAAAGGGAAACAAACCCAGCCCAGAAAAAAGGCCCAGTCCAGCCTAGCAAGCCCACTATCTCCCCCTCCCCCGCGAACCGTTTTTATAACTCGCAATCACACCCTCTCAGTCATTGACGCCTGGCCCCCTCGCGCACTCCCTCTCTCCCGCTCGCTGACAGCGCGACCCCACCTCCCTGTCATCGTCTTCAACCCGCGACGACCGTTCCCCCTATCACACCTCGTCGTTTCTGCCGTGATTCAATCCTCGTAAATTCTATTAAATGGTGACGTTAATCCCTCCAGAAACCATGCCATCTTAAGCGCCCTCCTCTTCTCTTCCTTTCCCCCCAGAGACCACTCCCTCTTGGCCCCTAGGCTGCCCGAATTTTGCGCTTGAACACCCGCGGCTCCGACGAGCTCATCGTCCGATTCCAGCGACGTCGACCCTCCCCTTGCCTCCCAGTACCCATGAGCCTACTCCCCATCTTCTTGCGCATCTCCCTGTACCACTCACTCACTCGCGCGCGCTCCGAACCGTCGGCAAGGACAAACCTCTGAACGCCGCCGTTGTCTGCCACTTCTTCGGCGAAGCCCCCTTGTAAAACCCAACCTCCCCTTCCCCTATCTTTGATGCTCTTGTTCTTGTGACACTCCTGCGCATCTAACAGTGCCCTCCACTTGTCTTAGCGAGCTTTCAATCTTCGCCTCCGACAACGAACAGACGAGCCCGATGACGCCACGAACTCCGACGAGCAATCACTGCTATTACCGAGCGCCCCTTGACGAACAGACACCACCTTGAGCTTCTCCTTGTCACGGCAAGTTCGGTAATGGTCTCCTCCCTCTCCCGCGCGTCTTGATTCATCGGCAACACCACCGCCAGAGCGTCGCCGCAGCCAGCGCCAGCGCCGCCCATCTGTGGTCATCGTGTTTAGAACCGTATGATGCATATCTGATGGCTAAGATTAAATTTAGACGAAGGGGTATCTTTTGATCAGCACCATACGTTGCCACTTAAAATATGACGGCTCGCGTCGATCGATCTGTGCGAACCAGTACCGGCCAATAGGAACACACCACATGGCCTGAGTCTGTCTGTTAAAATCCAGAAAATGATTTTGTTTGTTTAAACTTGCAAAAATCATAACTATTGTTCTACTTGGAAAATTTTTACAAATTTTATATCATTGGAATCACAAAAATACAAACTTTGCAACCATGCCATTTGTTTAATATTTTGCTACTGTAAAATTAGTTGTTTTTGCAGAAACTTGTTTAGGCCTATTTTGGTTATAAAATTTATTCTAAATATATTTTTAGAGTAAAATCTTTTGTAAAAGGTTTGTTTTGAACCTACTGACCACAAAAACCAACTTGTAGATTTAAAAATACATTTTGTGATGCTAAGGAATAAATCTTTGAATAAAAGCATTTCTAGTTAAATAAAAAATATTGATTTTGGTTTAAAAATGCTTTTAGACTAAAACCTTTGGAAAATGGTTTGATTTAAACTCTCTGACCCTAAACACCAAGTTTTAGGATTTTATAAAAATATATTTGATGAACCCTACTAAATGCTTACTTTGTTTAAAGACATTTCTAGCAAATAAAATATTGCTTTGAATTAAAAATGGGAATTTGGATGAAACCTTTTGCAAATGGATTAATATTAAACACTTTGACCATAAACACTAACATTTGTGTTTAAAGAATATATTTGGCTAAAACTACAAAATATTACTTTGATTTAAATCACTTCTAGCAAAACAAAAATGATTTAAATGGCCATTTTCACCAACTTGAATTTAAACGGTTTTACCACTTTTGTAATTGATCAATAGGAGCTTTAAAATGTTTAGAGCCTAATAGAAACCACTTTTCCAAATAAAACAATCTTTTGCATGCTTGCATGCATTGCTTGTTTTTATTGTTTTATGTGGTGAATTGTTTGAATGCTAGTTTGAATATGTTCTTGCTTGATTGAATTGTAGTGAAATTTGAAGAGTGTGAATTATTGCAAGATCAAGGAGTGAACCAATATTATCTACTAACAAGGCAAGTGACACTATCATCCATGTCCTAATATTTTCATTACACTTAGTGGTATTTTTGTAGTATGCATGATAGGGCTACTATGTTACTATGCAATGTTATGTCCTATTAGGAAATCCTTTATACCTTCCTTAGTGAAAACATCATAGTTGTAGTATGCTTAGCCCTGCTATAGACTTGGGATGGAATACATGATATGATTATATGCAGTGTTGGAAAAATATATATTTTATATAATAAAACAAGTACTCAATGAATCACCTGGGTTGAAAGAGGATACTCAATTGTGGATAAGGTGGCAACAAAGGGAACCATGTTTATATGGCTATCTTTTTGTATGTGCACTAGAAGAAAACCACCTAGGGACTTAGAGATTGAACATGTTTCTCATATAGTGGCTTCCGTGTACAGCCACATGCTAAATGGGCTCTGGCTTAGTCAACTACATAGTGGAAGACCCTTGCATTGGCATCTACTTAGGTTAACCGGATTCATGTATTGGAAATTTATCCTTACATTGGTTCCTGGTGGACAAGCTAGCATCATGTATTGGGAGGACTTCTATGGAAAGACTTTATCACATTCTCGATCTGTCGGTACTCCATTTGGTGTGTACTTATCTAGCGACCACTAGTGGCATCAAGACGGGATTGTGTCATGTGGGTAAAGTGTACAACTTCTGCAGAAGATCAAATTCTAAGTACTTAGCTGTGTTCCCGGTTATGGACAACTTTGAGCAACTAAGGCCTGAAGCTATGGAAGATCTTGACATTCCAATTTCTCAAAGTAAAACTTGATGGTGTCAACAAGGGATTAGAAGCACTTGGAGTTTTCCAAGGAGTTCATAAAGAGTGTCAAAATATCAAAACTATTTTGAAAAGACAGGATAAAACTATATTTCTTCCTGCAAATGAGCCTAAACCCTACTTAGCCAAATATGCATGTATTGATAGGATCCACTTATTTCTACATAGTAGTGAAACTTGCCAATACAATTCAAATGTATTGACCCTTGTGGCTGCAACTTATTATGTTGCAGGTTTCGTGGAGTTTTGATCGGGTGCCTAGGGTTTCTGCATTGGGGGCTTCTTATAGGCGAAGAGGCGAGGCTGGGAGGCGGCCAGAGGGCCCACACCCTGCCCAGGCGCGGGCCAGGCTTGGCCGCGCCTGGTGTGTGGTGGCCCTGGCTCACCCATGCGTCTCTCCTCTGGACTTTGTGTCGCCTACGGTAAAATATTGACTTTGGCTTTTGTCCCGTCCAATTCCGATAATATTGATTTTCTGCCTTTCTGGAACCAAAAACAGAAGAAAACAGGCAAATGGCACTGTGGCAACATGTTAATAGGTTAGTTCCAGAAAAGATATAAAAACACCTCAAAGTCTTAGACAAAGCAAAGCAAAGTAGATACTAAACAAGCATGGAACATCAAAAATTATAGATATGTTTCCGACATATCAAGCATCCCTAAGCTTAACTCATGCTCGTCCTCGAGTAGGTAAGTGATAAAAAGAATAATTTTTTAGGTGACATGCACCATCAAAACCAAGATCAAACCATTTTCAAGCATTGAAAGTTGGGATCAAAGAACTCTAAACATGTGCATGGAAGATGGAGTACTAACAATAATACAAAGTAACTATGCATGCAACATGAAAGGATACAAACAAATATCATGAATAGCATGCATTCAAAAACGTCTGTTTGTTTCATATACAGAAAACATAGCATAGTGGCAATCATCTTGTCCCTCATAGAGTATCTAATATATGCATAGGACACCTTCAAAGTTCATAAGAGTGACTAGATACAAGTATCACAAGAACAAGTAATATCACAATATGCATCAATCAATAAGTTTTGGGACACTGCACATAGAACTAAGAATGGCAACTATGCTCTCTTAACTGGTGCCTAAAGGTAGAAGGTGGAGACACAACATAATAGTGGAAGAAAGGCCCTTCATAAAGGGAAGCAGGGATTTCAAGTTTCAAAAAGAGCTTCCAAAAATTATGGTACTTGTTAGCTTTCAGCCCTCATTGCCCCTATCATAAGCATATTGAAGTGAATAAGGTTAAAATGACACAATGGTTCAAGTTTATTAGGGGCAAAGAATATAAAGTGTGCCATAAAGTTTGTGAGGGCATTAATCACTAAGTTTTCACATAACAAAATACTTTTTAATTGGAAGATAGCTGAAAACAAGAATATACTTGGAATGGTGTAACACACCATGCATAGGAATTTATAGTGGACACTTTGGAATAACTGGGTTTCTTGGGAGTTGGAAGCATGAGTAGAGCTTACTCATACAAGTGGAGGCTAGCAAAAGACTGGGAGCAACCAACTGATAGAGCAATAATGGCCATAATCATGCAGAGCGACAAAACATTACTAATCAAAGCATAGAGTGGTACTACAAGTCAGGGACTAAATGATCATAGAGACTATGGTGACTTGTCATAGTCATAACATGGTGTGAGCATGTGCCAAGTCAACTCAAACAAAGCATCAAAGGAGAATACCACAATACTATGCTTTTGCATGCTAAAACAATGCATAATTTATTCAAGGGACACTAAGCAATCCCAATTGTTTGGAACAAGACATGCTACAGCAATAATCACTAAGCATACGGTCAAAACAACACCTAGCATGTCATTCTAAAGTCTAAGTCACAGTTAACGCAAGCTCCTCTTGCACTTCCAAGCAAAAACTTTATACTCCTTTCCAACACCAAATGACTTATTTAAAACAACACAGCGAGAATGGGAGTCCAACTATTTTATTCAAGCAACCTAAACAAACTAATCAAAGCAAACGAAAACTAAGACGCTCCAAGAACAACACAACTATGTATGAAACAATAAAAACGAAGTGTCTAGACAGACATGAGCTTTTTATTGATGGAGAAGGGGATGCCTTGGGCATCCCCAAGCTTTGATGCTTGTACCTCTTGGATATTTCTTGGGGTGACACCGGGGTGGCATCCCCAAGCTTGAGCTTTTGTCCATTCTTCATCTCATTACATCATTCTCTCTCTACACCTAAAATTTTTCCTTCATACAAAACTTCACACAATCTTCATTAGCAACATTAGTGTATTCAAAATATAATAGACCTTTAGGCTAAGCTTTGGAACAGCAAAACTTTTCACTAAAAACACAAGCTACTGTAGTAACTCCTTCAAAAATCTCAATTCCCCAAAAAAGAACTTAAAAAGGAATCAATAAGAAGCAAATGCAAATAATGGCAGGAATCTGTCAAAACAGACTAGCAGGTAGAAACCGATTTTTTAGAAAATCTTATGTTACTCACATCAAAAAGTGTTGAACTAACGAAAGTTAGATAACATACTGGGTGATTTATTCGTAAATTGTCAGCTCAATCCGACTTACAGAGACTCCTCACAAATTTTTATGGTTGAGGCCAGAAATCTGTTTCGGGACAGCAACTCCCAAAATCTTACTTCCCTCTCATTAGAGGTCATTCTTGGCACAAAAAGCAAACAAAAAGGATAAGGAGAGGTCATTACTGAAGTAATAACTTCCAAGACTCAAGGAAAATCTTGGGTTATCTCCCAACAAGTACTTTTCTTTAACGCATTTAAGTTAAGCACAAGTAAGAAATCAAGTATTTTCAAATGAAGCATTAGCTCTCTTGTTCTTTCTTTTCTTACCTTTCTTATTATATTTAGGGAAAATATGATTGCTTACTAGAGGACAAAAATGCATAATGCCTTTTCCACATCTATTACTGCTCCAAGGTGTTTAAGTAGGGATCTTCCAAGTGTAATCTGTCCTTTACCTACACATTCAATAGCAAGATAATCAGTAGACACCATTTTCCCTGAGATTTTTGTAAACACATGTTCAACTATTCCAATGGGTAATAAAGTGGCATTATTGGTAAGAGAGATTTCCTCTCCTCCTTTAGAAAGCCCCCAAAGACTCAAAGATTAATAGATATCTTTAGGCATGAGGCAAAATTCAGACATGATATCACAACGAGCATCAAAAAGTGTAGTATTTATAGAGACTTTGATTGTGGTAAACCAATTTGAAGGCTCAGAGTTTATTGGAACATAATCATGGTACACCCTAAGCGTGTGATAGCAACTATTCATAGCAGCAATACTGGACTCAAGAGTGTTCAACCTGGCAAAAATATCTATGAAAGAGGAATCAGACTTGCCAGGAGTATTATAAATTATAATCAATTTCTTTATGGCATCAAAAGCTTCATCCTCAGTACATAGAAAAAATTTCTTTTTCAGCCACAGCATCCAAATCATATCTATAACGAAGAGCAATACCGCGGTAGAAATTATTAATAACCAAGCTAAGACTTATCTTAGGCTCAGTTTCCCTTTGTAAAGTAGAGATTCTAGACCAAGATTCTTTAAAACTCTCCTCACCTTTTTGCTTGAAAGAAAATATCTCTTCCATAGGTTTAATAGAGATTGGACCAAAACCAGACATGGTAGCAACTAGGGTAGGAACTAATTTTTTTGTGTTTTTGAATAGAGAAAGAAAACCAAACTAAACTAAATTTTTTTGGAGTTTTTGATAAAAAGAGGCAAACAAAACCAAGCAAAAGAAACTAAGAAAACTAAAAACAAAGTAAATAGAAATGAAGTGGAGGACTCCCCTTGCGAATACATCCTTAGCCTCCCCAGCAACGGCGCCAGAAATCTTGTTAATGGCTTAGTTGATGTGGAGCCTGTTGGGCATGCCCGTCATGGAGTCCCCAGCAACCCCCTCATGGAGTCCCTAGCAACTACTTGGCCAAGATATCTACTAACAAAGGAGAGCATGCAAGATCACAAAAAACACAAACATGATAGAATCAATAAGACAAAACCATTAATCAATCTGACATAGTAATCTCAATATCTATCAGATCCCCGCAAACACAACATGCATGATTACAAATAGATTAGATCTTGATCATGAACGGAGCTCACAAGATCTAGACATGAAATAACAAGGAGGAGATACAACCATCTAGCTACTACATGGACCCATAGTCCAAGGTGGAACTACTCACGCATCATACTAGATAAGAAGGCCTCTCGGATAATCTCCCCTCCGGCAGGGTGTCGAGAAGAACTTCAGATCCCCCGATCTAGGGACGTTGGTGGCGGCGGCTACAGACGGTTTCGTGGAGTTTTGATTGGGTGCCTAGGGTTTCTGCATCATGGTCTTCTTATAGGCGAAGAGGCGAGGCTGGGAGGCGGCCAGAGGGCCCACACCCTGCCCAGGCGTGGGCCAGGCTTGGCCACGCCTGGGGGGTGTGGCGGCCCTGGCTCGCCCCTCCGTCTCTCCTCTGGACTTCGTGTCGCCCATAGTAAAATATTGACTTTGGCTTTTGTCCCGTCCAATTCCAAGAATATTGATTTTCTGCCTTTCTGGAACCAAAAATAGAAGAAAACAGGCAACTGGCACTGTGGCAACTTGTTAATTGGTTAGTTCCAGAAAAGATTTAAAAACACCTCAAAGTGTAGACAAAGCAAAGCAAAGTAGATACTAAATAAGTATGGAACATAAAAAATTATAGATACATTTCCGAAGTATCATCCCTCTCACTAAATATCAAGTAATAAAGTGTTCATCCTTAGTAGGCATCGTTGCTAAGACTCGTCGTTTCGAAGCACCACGTGATGATTGGGTGTGATAGATTCTATGTGTGCATACAACGGGAGCAAGCCAGATTCGCTCATGCGGATACTAAGGTTAATCTTGACGATCCTAGCATGTACATACATGGTCTCGGAACACGGAATACTGAAAGGTAAAGCATGAGTCATATGATTGATATGATGAACATGTTGATTGTTCGCCTTTGAAGCTACATAATCTCTCCTGATGATCGGACTTGGCGTAGTGTATTTGGTTCGTATAATCACTAAAACAATGTCAGGGATGTTGTTTTTAGTGGGAGTTCACCTAGTTAATTTAAGTATTAAATATGAACTCAATTTGTCATAAACTTAGTCTAAAGTATTTGTAAATATTTTTTAGATCATGGTGTCCCCTACCATCAATTTTAATGCATTCCTAGCGAAAGAAAAGTTGAAAAACAATGGAAGAAACTTTTTGGATTGGTTTCGCAACTTGAGGATTGTCCTCAATACTGGTCAGTTGACCTATGTGCTGGATGCACCGCTGGGTGACTCACCTGCAGCTGATGCTATAGATGAGGTGAAGAATGTTTTCCTCACTCACAAGAATTAGTAATCCATATTTTAGTGTCCTATCTTGTATGGTTTGGAATTGGAGCTTCAGAAGAGGTTTGAGAACCGTGAGCCTTATGATATTATCCGTGAGCTCAAAATGATATTTGAGACTCATGCGGCAGTTGAAAGCTATGAAGCCTCCAAGAAGTTCTTTAAGTGCAAGATGGAAGAGGTCAGCTCCGTTAGCGAGCATGTGCTTAAGATGTATTGGCATGTAGATATACTCGTAGATTTGGGAATAATGATTCCTAATGCGTTGGGTATTCATCGTGTTCTCCAATCACTACCACCTAGTTACAAAAACTTTGTGATGAACTACAACATGCAGTGCATGCATAAGTCATTACCAGAACTCTTTTCTATATTGAAGTCTGCGGAAGTGGAGATCAAGAAAGAGCACCAAGTGTTGATGGTCAATAAGACCAACAATTTCAAGAAGCAAGGAAAGCCTAAGAAGAAGGGTAACTTCAAGAAGGGCGGCAAGAAAGTTGCTGCACCAGCAAAGAAACCCAAGGCTGGTCCTAAGCCTGATACTGAGTGCTTTTACTACAAGGGAGAAGGTCACTGGAAGCGGAATTGCCCCAAGTACTTGGCGGATATTAAGAACGGCAACATCAAGAAGAAAGGTATATTCAATATACATGTTATTGACGTCTATCTTACTAGTAGTCGTAGTAGTGCCTGGTTATTTGATACTGGTTCGGTTGCTCATATTTGTAAATCGAAACAGGTGCTGCAGAATAAACGAATACTAGCGAGATACGAGGTGATGATGTGCATTGGAAATGGCTCTAAGGTTGATGTGAACGTTGTCGGCACGCTCCCTCTTCATCTACCATCGGGATTAGTTTTATACTTAAATAATTGTTATTTGGTGCCTGCGTTAAGCATGAATATTATATCTGGATCTTGTTTATTGTGAGACGGTTATTTGTTTAAGTCCAAGAATAATGGTTGTTCGATTTATATGAGTAATATATTTTATGGTCATGCACCTATGATAGATGTTCTATTCTTATTGAATCTCAATAGTAGTGATGCACATGTTCATAATATAGATGCTAAACGTTTGAAATTGAATGATAATTCAACATACATGTGGAACTGTCTTCTTGGTCACATTGGAGTGAAGTGTATGAACAAACTCCATTCCGATGGACTTCTTGAATCACTTGAAAGATGTGAAGCATGTCTGATGGGAAAAATGACTAAGACTCCATTTTCTAGCATAATGAATCGAGCTACGGACTTATTGGAAATCATACATACCGATGTGTGTGTGGCCTGATGAGTGTGGCATCACGCGGTGGTTATGATTATGTTCTTACTTTCACGGATGACTTGAGTAGATATGGGTATATCTACTTCATGAAACATAAGTCCGAAAGTTTTGAGAAGTTTAAGGAAATTCAAAGTGAAGTAGAGAATCAGCATAACAAGAAGATTAAATTTCCGCGATCTGATCATGGAGGTGAGTATCTAAGTTAAGAGTTTGGTGAGAATTTGAATAAATGCATAATACTTTCACAATTAACACCGCCGGGAACACCACAACGTAATGGTGTGTCTGAATGTCGTAATCAAACTCTCTTAGATATTATTCGGTCTATGATGTCTCTTACAGATTTACCATTGTTATTTCGGGGTTATGCATTAGAAATAGCCGCATTCACTTTAAATAGGGCACCATCTAAATCCGTTGAAATGACACCGTATGAATTGTGGTTTGGGAAGAAACCTAAATTGTCGTTCCTTAAAGTTTGGGGATGTGAAGCTTATGTAAAGAAGTTACAGCCCGACAAGCTTGAACCCAAAGCGAAGAAATGCGTCTTCATAGGATACTCGAAGGAAACTATTGGGTATACCTTTTATCATAGATTCGAAGGCAAAATCTTCGTTGTCAAGAATGGATCCTTTCTAGAGAAGGGATTTCTCTCGAAAGAAGTGACTAGAAGGAAAGTAGAACTAGACGAGGTTGTCAAACCTTCTCTTGGATTTGAGAGTAGCGCAGTGTCCGAAGATGTTCATGTGCCACCTGCACCAATAAGATAGGAATCTAATGATAATGATCATGAAACTTCTAGCAAAGTTATGACGGAACCTCGCACATTGACAAGGACTTGTACCACTCCTAATTGGTATGATCATGTTATGAGTGTCATGTTGGTGGACAACATCGATGATCCTGCGACGTATGAGGAAGGAATGATGAGCCCATATTCCAACAAATGGCATGTAGCCATGAAATCCGAGATTGGATCCATGTACGAAAACCAAGTATGGACTTTGGTGGACTTAGCGGATGGCCGCAAGGCTATCGAGAACAAATGTATTTTCAAGAAGAAAATAGATGTTGATGGTAATCTAACAGTCTATAAAGCTCGACTTGTCGCAAAAGGGTTCCGACAAATTCAAGGAGTTGACTGCGATGAGACTTTCTCACCAGTAGCGAAGCTAAAGTCTGTGAGGATTTTGTTAGCAATCGCTGCATATTACGATTATAAGATATGGCAGATGGATGTCAAAACGGCATTCCTCAATGGTGACATTGATGAAGAGTTGTATATGGTACAACCCAAAGGTTTTGTCGATCCTAAAGATGCTAACAAGGTATGCAAACTTCAACGATCCATTTATGGATTGAAGCAACCATCCCGGAGCTGGAATCAACATTTTGATAAGGTGATCAAAAGCTTTGGATTGATACAAACTTATGTAGAAGCTTGTATTTACAAGAAAGTGAGTGGGAGATCTGTAGAATTCCTGGTAATATATGTGGATGAAATATTGTTGATTGAGAATGATATAAAACTTCTTAAAAGTGTCAAAGATTATTTGAATAATAGTTTTTCAATGAACGATCTTGGAGAAGCTACATACATTTTAGGCATCAAGATTTATAGATATAGATCAAGATGCTTAATAGCGCTTTCACAAAGTACATATTTGGACAAGGTTCTAAAGAGGTTTGGAATGGAAGATAGCAAGAAAGGGTTCTTGCCCATGTTTCCAAATACGACCTTGAGTAAAAATCAAAGTCCAACTACGACAGAAGATAGAGAGAAGATGAGCAAAACTCCCTGTGCCTCAGCCATAGGATATATCATGTATGACATGATGTGTATAAGACCAGATATTGCATATGTTGTTAGTTTGACTAGCACATATCAAAGTGATCCAGTAGTAGATCACTGGATAGTGGTCAAAAATATCCTAAAGTACTTAACAAGGACTAAGGATATGGTTCTTTATGGAGGTGATGAACATCTCGTTGTAAACGGTTAGACCAATGCTAGTTGGAACACTAATCCGGATGACTCTAAGTCGTAATCTGGATACGTATTTACTTTGAATGATGTAGCAGTGAGTTAGAGGAGTTCTAAGCAAAGCGTTGTGCCGAGATCTTCAACTGAATCGGAATACATAGCTACTTCGGAGGCTTCACAAGAGGTGATATGGATGAATAAGTTCATTACAGAGCTTGGCGTTGTTCCTAGTGTGTTGGATCCAATGGCCATCTACTGTGAAAACATGGGTGCCATAGCCAATGCACAGGAGCCAAGGTCACACAAGAAGATGAAGCATATCAAGCTACGTTTTCATGCTATTCGCGAGCATGTCCAAGATGGTGACATAAAGATTTACAAAGTACACACGGATATGAATGTGGTAGATCCGTTGACTAAACCTCTCCCTAGGGCAAAACATGACCAACACCAGAAAGCCATGAGTGTTAGATACATCACAATGTAATCTATATTATTGACTCTAGTGCAAGTGGGAGACTGTTGGAGATATGCCCAAGAGGCAATAATAAAATGGTTATTATTATATCTTTGTGTTTATGATAAATGTTTACATCCCATGCTATAATTTTATTAACCGTAAACAATAATACTTGTGTGTTTTGTAAACATAAAAGAAGTCCCTAGTAAAGCCTCTTGTTAAACTAGCTTGTTGATTAATAGATGATCATGGTTTCCTGATCATGGACATTAGATGTTATTAATAACAAGATCATGTCATTAGGAGAATGATATGATGGACACACTCCTATAGTAAGCGTAGCACAAGATGAAGTCATTTAGAAGTTCATTTTCTACAAGCTTTCAAGTACATAGTAATCTAATCCTTCGACCATGAGATCATGTTAATCACCATCACCGGATGAATGCTTTGATGACATCAAACACCACTCTGTAACTAGGTGGTTATAAACATGGTGTTAGGTACTCTGAAAGTATGTGTTGAGGCACATGGATCAAGAGTGGGATTTGTCCATCCATATGACAGATAGATATACTCTGGGCCCTCTCGGTGTAATGTCATCCACTTGGCTTGCAAGCATGTGACTAGGTCACAAGGGATCACATATCACGAAACGAGTAAAGAGTATTTATCGGTAACGAGGTTCAAATAGGTATAAGAGATACCTACGATCAAACCTCGGATAAGTAAAGTATCATGAGACAAAGGTAAATTGGTATCATATGTAAATGGTTCGTTCGATCACGAAGTATCATATAAATATGTGGGAGCCATATGAATTTATAGATTTCTATATTGGTTATTGATCAGAGAAGTGTCTCAATCATGTATGCATAATTAACGAACCGTAGGGAGACACACTTAAGGATTCGATGTTTTTTAGTAGATGTGGAAATGAGTTAGAGACCGAATGTTGTCTGGAGTCTCGGACTGGATCCAGGACTACACGAGGAGATCCAAAATAGTTTGGATAATAAGATTCATATAAGGAAAGTCCAATTCCATGGTTCGGAAATGTTTTCGGTGTTTTCACCAGAATCTTCTCGAAGGTTCTAGAAGGTCCACCACCCCGGAGGGGCTACATGAATGTCCCATGCCAATGTGGAATGGTTACATCATATCCTAGGTCACTTGGATAGACAGTGGGAAGAGAAATAATAGAACTCTAGTTTGAATAGTCAAACTCCAAATTGAAAAGTCAAATCCCAACATTGAAACTCAAAGTCCAAGTGGAGGGAGGAGAGGAAACCCTCTTGGGAGAGGATTCCATCTCCCTCCCTTTCGTCGACCAAGAAAGGGGAGTTGGGGGAGGACTCGCCTACCCTTTTAGCCTCTCCCTCCCATAAAAGGAGGGGAGGGGAGCCCCCTTGCCACCACCCCACAAACCCTAGGTCGTCTGCTGCTCCCAGCCGTCGGCGCCCTAAACCCTAGCTCCTCTAAACCACCGCCACCACCTAGCCCTAGTCTAGCCGTCGGTACCACCACCTCCTCCCCTTGGCGTCTAAACCCTAGCCACCGAGGGACTCTGTAAATCCACCATACTCTCTCCGTCTTAGGCGAATCCCTACCGGATCTACTCCTCCACCTCCACCACCACACTGTCGTGTTGCTGGAATCGCGAGGAGATCTACAACTTCTGCTGCCTGCTGGAACAAGGGAGAGGAAAGTCTTCATCGAGTACTAAATATGTGACCGACTGTGGAAGCGCTGCTGGAACACGGTGCCGGAAGTATCTTCTTCACGATCTTGAGATCGGCAAGTGAATGAATACATCAACCACGAGAATCGGATCTCGTTAAATGCTTTGGATCTTTGAGGGTTAGTACTCTATGAACGTGTTGCACCGATCTCGTAGATTAGATCTTGGATTTTGTGTGTTCATGCGATAGAATTATTTGTTTTCCATGCTATGAACCACTACAATAACATAACCTTGGCTAACATATTCATGCCCAAACAAGCCTTTCTTGTTCATTTGAGTGTTATTTTCATATCCTTGATGTTGCAGTCTGAATCAACACGGTTGCTGGCAGGACTTCATTTCCGTTTCTTTGATTTAGCACTCCGAATCATGTCGGTTTCTGAAGTAAATGAATGAAATGATCAGAAAAATCATAGGTGTACAAATATGCAAGGGTTGCACATGAATGACTGCACTAACTAGGTGTCATTAAGTAGGAATGTAAAGTACACCAACGTTTAGGAGATCTGAACTTCTTACACTTCATGCTGTCGAGATCTAATTCAAATACTCCCTCCTTCACCCATATAACCACCATTTCTCTATCCTCAAATGCACAGAGTAACCTTATTGAATCTTTCCCATCATATGCCCATGTTTTATCAAGGCCAAGGAGAGTATCCAACTCAACCTTTATATGAGGAACCCAAGCTTCCCTTTTCCCTGTTGATGATCTTGCACTAGACTACGTGCATAGAGTGGAATCTCTTATAACTGCAAGGGTAACATCTCCATTATGCCCCTTAGCAATGACAAAAAAAATTTGACCGCTCTACCGTAGGAGAGTCGCCTACAGTGTAATATTTATATTAAAGCCAATAGGCAAAGGTCCTGGAACTGTACAAATATTTACATCAAGCGGATAGCGATCACAAATTGCCTCTAGAAATATCATGTGTCTCATGTGGGTAATGACTTCAAGTGCACAGATCGTTTGTAGCTAGTTTTTAAATAAAGATATCGATCCCACAGGGAGCGGGAGTTTTGAAGTCTAATAACTTTTGAATTAAATACTGAAATAGTAATGCTAAATAATGTTCTAAGTAACAAGATAAAATGCGAGTGTTATGTAAAATGGTATTTTTGGATTTTTGTATAAGAGAACAATAAGTAAAGTAAAACAAACTGAATACATAAAGTAAGTATCACGTATGTAAAAGAGATATGAAACTGCAATGGGAAAAGGTGTTCTTAGGGAGTAGCGAATACACCTCTAGCATTACAAAGGGTTTAAGGTAAAGATTATTGTCATGAACATTCTCAACATGTATGTGTGGGAGGAACTCCATAATTGGACGAATAGGAAGCAATCACTGCTTACAACATCCTCATAACCACAACAGACAAGTAATCGACATCAATCAAATTACTGCGCTATTAAGGGACTTTATCTCATAGGATGTATCACATGGCATGGACAATGTTCTGTGAGTTTCCTCGGTTCCCAAGTTGATACGTAAGGGGTGATAACAGCTTTATACTCACCATAAGTGCTAGCACTCCTCCAACTACCAACAAGTAGTTCCCTCCATCAAGTCCCCACAAGAGGCAAATATTGAGAGGCCGACTTCTCTCAACATCAAGATGAAGACAACCTAACACATGGTCACAATGATGAATATCATAATAAACTTTATCTTATTTCAATCTCATGTTAGGGTTTATCCATCTCCCCAAGAACTAATGATCTACTTAGACATGGAGGCAATCAACATCATGGCAAAGACAATGGAATCTATCATAGATGAATAGTACTTGTATAAATCCACAACGAGTACGGAAATTACAACAAGATCTGGACAAGATGTAGATGATATGGATGGAGATGGTGGTGATGCAGCGGTTGAGATGAAGATCGATGCCTTAGCCTCCCGGATCTACATCGGGTGAAGATGGATCCCTGGTGGATGAGTTCCCCCCTCCAGATCCCTTCCAGAGGTGAGGTTTCTATGATTTATGGTTGTTTTGTATGTCATCTCCTTGATCCGGTTGCACGGGGCGAAACTATTTGAAGAGGCGGTGACGGCATCAACTATACGACGGGAACTATATGGTCGGAAAAAGTATTCCCACGGTATTGTTGGTGCTACGATCGCCTTGGGTTTTCTTCTTGTGCTATTTATATTTCCCAAATTAGCGATTTACATTGTTTTGACTCCTTTTCACTCCAATACAATTGGTCCGAGAATTGTGTCTGTATCCATCATATGTCTTGATCCTGGTGAAAATAGACATAAAAGATGCACGCGAACACGTAAAATACCAAGATCCTATCACTACAGTGAAAAATAATAATATAAAACATGATGCAAATATGCACTCATCAACTTAGCCAAGCTTAGACTCTTGCTCGTCCCGAGCAAGGTTAGCTTAATGGATGTGATCCTCATATTCATAAAGCTGAGTCGATAAAATAAATGAGACAGTTGCATCATGTGTTTATCATATATGATACATAGGGATAAGTTCATGAATAGTACCTTACTTGAACCATCCGAATAATATTAGCAGGCTTCCACACCTTAGCATTAACAGTTCACAAAAGATTACTCTCAATATGATGTAAAAGTGTTTCAGTTCGACCGAATGAGTTAGTGAGGTAGTCCCAAGGATTTTAGGAATTAACATATTCACTTGGGATTTAAAATCTCAAACGTTCCTTTGTCTCACCACAAGATAGTGGTGTATGCCTATTTGCTCTTTGCACATTTATTTTTCTGTTCCTTTTTTTATGATCACACTTTTGTTTAAGTGATGTGCAAAGGATCTAGCCATACATTCCACTTCATATAGGAATTCAAAGTTTAACGATCTCAATTACCAAATTCCACTAGTATATGAAGCATCTTTATAGCTTGAATACTCTACCTCGTCTTGTTCTCACTCTAATTTGATAGCACTTTTAATTTTCCTTTGTTCAAGGTTTCTTTCTCAACTTAACTGATTAGATATTTTTTTGTTTTGTAAATCAAACCATCAACTTACAACATATTGACCAAATTATCTTTGTATGTTCCATTAATACCAATAGTGTGGAACACTCCTATTGCTATCATCAAGTGCAAGTAAAATTATACTCAAGCCATTGATATATCTAATAAAGACAAGCACAAACTCAATAATGCTCCATATATGATAATAAACTCGGAATTTCATAAAAGGGATCGACTATTCCTGAAGGGAATTCTAATGATGCAAACTTTATTTCTAAGCTCAAATTAATGCAAAGCTAAAATAGTAATATAAAACTTATAAGATAGATTACAAGGTCTTAAATATCTCCCCAAGCTTGGAATCAAGCATCAAATAATCCCTCGTGATTATTTGATACCGTTATTATTATAGATCACTATGGCGCCATGGCATGTAACACCGTGGTGCGTAGCTTCTTGTGGGTATCCTCTAGGGAAGTGATGCGGCTATAGCACCTGCGCAAATTAGATTTCAAAGTGTCCACTTTATCTGCGAGTTTAGTCACCAATGGGAGAAGATCATCCTTCTTCTCTATCTCCTTGAGATGGTGACGGACTTCAACACGATGGAGTATATCCTGCTTATAATATATCTCTAGTGCTCGCATGCGGTCTTTGGTCCTAGGAACAACTTCTTCTTCCTCATCCATAATTGATGGATCAGGGAAGTAAAAACCATCCCTCCACTCTGTTGGGAATATGCCCTAGAGGAAATCAGGTATGATGATATTTCCCATTGTATTCATAAAGATATTAAAGTTGTCCTTGTATAAACATTTGATGTGGATCATTGAATATGTGACTCAGTTGTGGAACTATACATTCATGTTGTTTATACTAAATATCCTTGATCATCGAGGTTGTTCTGGACACACAACTTAGACCAATGTGAAAGTCGGCTTGATGACTCGGTTCCACTTGTGATGGGCATGGAGATGCCATTCCGACTTACACAGATTCGGCTAAAGAGTTTAGCGAGTCGGATTGACCCATATTGAGGTACAACGAACAAGTTGTCATTTGTATATCTCAATCAATGTAATCCTTAGACCTGAGTTTATTGCATAGTCTGAGTTGAGAATCACCGACTTAGGTTCTGTCAAACGCTGATCTGTAACTAGGAAGTTATAAAGGCAAAGTTCGGGTCGACTGAGAATCAAGCTACGTGATGTGAATAACCAAGATGGGATTTTGCCCCTCCACTTGGAGAGATATTCTCTGGGCCATCTCGGAAGATATGGTTCGGAAAGAATGGACATGCATGACTCAGTTAAGTGTTAATCGGGGCGATCGACTAAGAGTTAGTCAGGTGAATCACTTATCTCAGATCGAGAAGAGAGTCAGACTATTTAAGGGATGATAAATATTTGCCTATAGTCTGACAAGGTATATCGTGAGGCAAAACGGACTTGGACGTAAGTCGCATTGTAAAGGCAAGTCTTCATGACTCATTAGTACTTGGGAGTTGGCAAGTTTTGCTAGGAGCCACTACCGAATGATCGATTGAGAGTCGGACTCCAATTGTGTCCAAGTAGCAATGAGCCTGCAGGGTCACACACTTAAGAGCGGGAGCAAGTTCGGATTGGATCTGAACCGTAAATCTTGTTGGGTTGGACCCGAGCCGGATTTGCACTGAGTCAGTGAGTCGGACTCACATGGACTAATAATATATGGGCTTTAGTGAATGGGCCATGTGAGTGGAGCCCACGTTCACTCCCTATATATAGTGGAGCACAATAACCCAGAAGGGTTAATGGT
Source organism: Avena longiglumis (assembly GCA_030063025.1). Lineage (NCBI taxonomy): Eukaryota > Viridiplantae > Streptophyta > Magnoliopsida > Poales > Poaceae > Avena > Avena longiglumis. Next base: position 296,793,035 of record CP125978.1, read on the forward strand.
TGATTGGTTAGGTCATTTCTTGAGTTGGAAACCCTAGCTCCATAACAGTCCATCCGTTGTAACGAACCTAACAGTTCGCCACCGGTGCTTCCCCTTGTATGTGTGGATACCAGCAGAGGTGTTGTAGATCAGCACCAGGACGTTCGTGATTCGATTGGATTTTGAGGACTGCACTGCATCAACTGACGTGCTTCATCAGTAATCTGCAACTGCACATCTAGTGGTAAACCTCGTGGCCTTCTACCTCGGCTAGATCTTGGGATCACCACGTTAGAGGGAAAAAGGTTTTGTTTTATCCCTATGTGGCCCAACACACTCTTCTTGAGGCTTCACCCTTATACGAGTACCAATGGTAGGCTTCAATAGTGGCACCATCGCTTCCTTGCTAGCACCTACACCACTATTAGGAAATTTCTTACGCTTGAGCGGTCTGTGGTCCGTGGTGGTGAACTTGACTGTCTCCACACGTCCTTTTCCATGCGTCTTGTGACCTTCTCTCTCTTGTTGAGCTCTCTTCATTTCTTCCCAGTTGATCTCTGGGGATCATAGACATCACGGATGATGTATATGTCACTCCAATCTTCATTGGTATCGCTGTTGTAGAAGCTTGGCTCGACATATGATGAGCTCAGATCATTGTAGAGCTTCGTTGGGAAACCCCAAGAGGAAGGTGTGATGAGCACAACAGTAAGTTTTCCCTCAGTTATGAAACCAAGGTTATCGAACCAGTAGGAGTAAGGAAACAACTTCCAAGGTGTTCCCAGCAACTTGGAATCCTACACAACACAAACTCAAGACTTTGCCCCAACTTACAGTGAGGTTGTCAATCTCACTGATTTGCTCAAAACAAAGGATTAAACGTATAGTGTGGAAGGTGATGGTTGTTGATACGTCCAAAACGTATCTACTTTCCCGAACACTTTTTCTATTGTTTCTCCTCTAAACTTGTGTGATTTGGATACAACTAACATAGACTGACGCTATTTTCAGCAGAATTACCTTGGTGTCTAGTTTTTGTGCACAAAATCAACTATAGGGAAAAATCCTGGAAAATATGCCAAGAATCCTATTTCACCAGAAGATCCACGGAGCCAGAGTACGAGACAGAGTGGAGGCCTAGGGGGCCCACACCCCTGCCAGGCCTCGGGCCAGGTCTGGCCGCGCCTAGGGGGTGCGGCCACCCTAGGCACCCCTCGTCCTCCCTCTTCGCCTATAAGAAGCCTCCTGACCTAAAACCCGAGCGGGGTTCGATGTTTTTGCAGAAAGAGTTCCGCTACGCCGCCACCACCATAAACCAAGATTCGGATCCAGAAACTCCGTTCTGGCACCCTGCCAAGACGGGGAATTTGGGGAGGATCATCGCCATCATCATAACCAAAGCCTCTCCATCAACCATCAATGTTTCCCTCATCCATGAGTGAGTAATCCCCCGCTGTAGGCTACGGGGGTGGTAGGGATTGGATGAGTTATATCATGTAATCGAATAAGATTATTAGGGCATAGTGGCTAGTATCTTTATTAGTGCTATTTGACTTTGTTGCAACTTGTTGTGCTTAATGCTTGTCACTAGGGCCCGAGTGCCATGATCTTAGATCTGAACTTATTATTGAATCATTATGATAGTATTGTTTGTGATCTTATCTGCAAGTTGTGTACACATATCATTGTCCAGATCCAAAGGCCCCAAAGTGACAGAAATTGGGACAACCGGAGGGGATGGCTGTGGTGTGAGGATCACATGTGTTCACGGAGTGTTAATGCTCTACTCTGGTGCTCTATTAAAAGGAGCACCTTAATTGCCAGTAGTTCCCTAGATGCCCCGCTGCAACGGGCTGGCTGGACAGAAGATGTTGTGCAAGTTCTCATTGCGAGCACGCATGACTATATATGGAGCACATGCCTAGGATTGTTTAGTACTTGGATGCTTATTCTTATTTATCTGCAATGCCCTAGATCTTGAACTTATATGTTTAGACTCATTCATGCAACGCTCGTCCATCCATCCCTATGCCTACGCACTCGAATCCTACTGTTTGCTACTACTGTTACTATTGCTCATGTTTCACTGCTGCTATTGCTTTGTTGTTGATACTACAAACTGTTGCTACTAATAAACTTCTGTGAGCAAGAACTATTTCTAGGTGCAGCTGAATTGACAACTCAGTTGTTAAGGCTTGCAAGTATTCTTTGGCTCCCCTTGTGTCGAATCAATAAACTGGGCAATACTACCCGCGAAGACTGTTGTGATCCCCTATACTTGTGGGTCATCAGTTGCTTGTAGAGAGTAAATGGTAACAGTAGATGATGTATCAATGGTAAAGATTGGACTGGGGTCCACAGTTCACTAGAGGTGTTCTCCTTAAGAAAGATAACATAACATGTTGGGTAAACAAATTACAGCGGGGCAATTGAGAGGAACTAAGCAAGGCATAATAATGCAAATACTAGACATTCTTTATCCTATGAGATTTGATTGGGCATTACAACAATATACATAAACTGCAATCCAATTGCATCTATGACTATAATCCACCTTCTGGTTATCATCCGAACCCCCTCCAGTATTAAGTTGCAAGCAATGGATAACTGCATTAAGCAATGTGTGTAAAGTAAACAATACAATTGTTCCATGAACAAAAGATTGTTGTTTTCTCCCTAGTAGCAACAACACATCTACAACCTTAGAGATTTCTAGCACTTCCCCAAATTCAATAGAGGCATGAACCCACTATCGAGCATAAATACTCCCTCTTGCGGTCACTAGCATCTACTAGCCAAGATAGCTACTAGAAGCGGAGAGCATGCAAGATCTCAAACAACACAGACATGATAGAATCAATAATCAATAAGACATGATAGAATCAATAATCAATTTGACATAGTATCTCAATATCCATTAGATCCCCGCAAACACATGTATGATTACAAATAGATGATCTTGATCATGAACGGGGCTCACAAGATCTAAACATGATAGCACAAAGGAGGAGAAACAACCATCTAGCTACTGTATGGACCCATAGTCCACGAGTGAACTACTCACGCATCATACCGGAGGCTGGCATGGTGATGAAGAAGGCCTTCGCGATGATCTCTCCCCTCCTGCAGGATGCCGGGAAGAGCTTCAGATCCCCCCGGTCTAGGGACGATGGTGGCGGCGGATACAGACTGTTTCATGGAGATCTGATCGGGTACTTAGGGTTTTGGCATCAGGGGGCTTATATAGGTGAAGAAGCGAGGCAGGAGGGCGGCCAGGGGGCCCACACCCTGCCCAGGTGCGGCCCCGGGTGGGCCCGTGTGTGGGGGGTGGCCACCCTGTGGCTCCCCTCCGAACGCCCTTCGGTCTATGTGTTCTCCTCGGTGAAATATTGACTTTGGCTTTTGTCCCGTCCAATTCCCTTACTAGATTTTCTGAAACCAAAAACAGCAGAAAATAGCAACTAGGAATGTGGCATCTTGTTAATAGGTTAGTCCCAGAAAATTCATAAAATACCTCAAAGTGTACACAAAGCAAAGAAAAATTGATACTAAACAAGCATGGAACATCAAAAATTATAGATAAGTTTATGACGTATCAAGGTACTCCTTGTACCTTGGGATAAACCTTGATACGTCCAATTTGCATCACCATTCTATATCATAATTTTCCTCTATTCATTGATATATTTCATATTAACAGGTGTTACTTGTGTATTTTCATCTATTTTTGCATGTTGGATGATTCTTGGAGGATGAACTGCTAGAGTCAGGATTCTGATGGAAAAAGCGGTGTTTTGATGCAATTTCGCGAAGATCAGAAAAATACCATACAAACTACAGAAAATTATATTTCCCCAAAAAACGAAGGATGCCAGAAGGGGAGGCGGAGTTGGGCCACACCCCTCCAGGCGTGGGCCACTGTCGGGGATATACCCCCGGGTACCCCAGAGTTAATCTATAAATAAATTAATAAGAGACATGAGTAAAGGGAAGAGTAATTAATAAGAGGATGTTAAGCAGAATAGAAAAGGAAAAGGACAAGAAATAGCAACTGGGCCGAGTAAAGGCAATTTCGGCCCAGTCCACACTCTCCATGGCCAAATTAAATACAAAGAAGGAGAAATAACCCCGGGTGGGCCGACCTAAGCCTAAGTCGGCCCACCACGGACCTCCTACCCGACGCCCACTCCTCAATCCCGCTGAACCAACGTCGCCAGGATCCCAGCAGGGCGACCTCTCCTCCCCATCGATCGTCAGCTGAGCATTCCCGCCTGGGCCGGCCAAGGCCAATCTCGGCCCAGACGGCAGCCCACCATGGGCCTCTTCAACCCGGCCACCATCCCAGGCCACAGGCCGAGTCACAGGAAAACCCGGCTGGGCTCCTCACCTCGCTGTCCCGCGTGGGCCGAGAGAGGGAGACCTCGGCTGGGACGCCATCTCCTCGCCTGGGCCGAACTAGGCCCCAGGCCGGCTCCTCCTCCGAATAACCAATAACCCGGTGGGCCACCAAACAATCCAGTGGGCCCTTGTTTCCTGCAATCAAGACCAGCCGAGTCAAGGAAGCAGCCGAATCATCGTTTAATGCAGGCGTCTGGGCCGAGTTATTTCACCCCGTACGCCCTCTTATTTACCTCCAGATGTGCTCCTAACCTTTACAGGTACACGCCATTTATCCAGGACAACTCCACAAGCGTCGTGCCAGTCTTGGGACGCCTCTGGCTCAGACTGGCACATGGCATAAGGAATATGCCATCGGCATCCAAGAATATGCTAAGGAATATGCCTTGGCATCTCCAAAGATGCCAAGGCATATGCTGAGCATCTCCAGAAGATGCCCGGAATATGCTGAGAAGATGCCAATCGTAGAGAGCAAGATTAGTCCCCTGGGCTCCCCTTTATAAGGAGCACCAGGGGGATCGTTCTAGAGAGGCCCCGAAGGGCTCCTCCCCTCTCTGCTCACTAGGAGCTCTCCTTCTTCCCCTTCCTCCACTCTCATAGAGAGATTAGATAGAAGCATAGGGGATACAGCTCAAGGAGCATGATTGTAGCCACGAGTATGGCAAGATTATAAGGGATTAGATGTATAGAATGAGGTGTTATCTCCACTTGAGAGCTTCAATCCAATATACATTGTATTTCTCTTTGTTCATACGAGTGCGGTATTCACTGCATCATCCCTCCCCGGATTCCTCCACGTCCATCGGCCCCAACTTTAGCCTACCCATGGCATATGCCGTGATACCACCACGACATTTGGCGCCCACCGTGGGGCCTTCTAGTGGCGTTGGTTGGGTTTCCATCCGGACGGGAGCATCTTCATCAACTTCTTCCTCATAGGGCTCATTCAGCTTCACCAAGTCAACAGAGAATAACTCAAGCTTACTGTAAGACTCAGCAAGTCAACAGAGAACAAGTCTGACTCATCAAAGCTGGTAAGACTCAGCAGGAAGGATTCAAGCACTACTCCAAGATTACTGTAAGTACCAAGTAACTCAGCAAGGCAGGTATGACCTAGCAAAACTCACCCAAACACTTCTCCAAGTATGCTGTAAGTGCCAGGTAACTCAGCCACCTACACTCAATCCTTCATCCCAGGGAGAGAATAACTCAACCCGGGGACTAGTAAACTTATCCGTAGAGTCACCTTTAGATTAAAAGAGCATTATGTTGATTTGGATCTATACTCCAGCCAGCTTATCTGTTAACTCGGCCATAAGTTGAATCATCTTATTTGTGATTCAGATAGATTTTGAGTCAGTTAGTTTATGTTTTGGATTACCCATTAACTCAGCTCACCAGCCAGCTTATCTGTTAACTCGGCCATAAGTTGAATCATCTTATTTGTGATTCAGGTTGATTTTGAGTTAGTTTATTTATGCTTTGGATTGTCCTCTAACTCAGCTTACCAGCCAGCTTATTGTTGATTCAGATATAACTTGAAGTCAATTTGTTTATGCTTTGAATTAACCTTTAACTCAGCTCAGTAAATTGTCTCTGATTCGGACTAACATTTGATTCAGCTTGCCAGGGTACTTTATAATTCGGATTGGTATTCAGACTCGGCGTACTAATTGTATCTCTGATTCAGGCCGAAGCTTTATTCAGTTCACCAGATTGCCAGGTTATGTTATGACTCGGATTGATATCTCACCATCTTGCCAGGTTATCCCATATCTCGGATGACTATTGGCCAGCTTATCATATCTCAAGTCAATATCTCATCTCGAATCGGATCTCTCAGCGGTTAGCCCTATTATCATATCCCAAAGCTTAATCTCGGATCTATATCTCGGATCCATATCAAAGGCATGTTATCGCCATCTCGCCAAATCAAGCTATATCATGGCAAATAGATGACTCAGATTCAGGATGCAAGTCAAAATTGAGTAAAGTAACTCGGATTTAGGATGAGTTAACTCGGATTTGAGTCAGATGACTCAGATTCGGGATGCAAGTCAAAATTGAGTAAAGTAACTCGGATTTAGGATGAGTTAACTCGGATTTAAGTCAGATGACTCAGATTCGGGATGCAAGTCAAAATTGACTAAAGTAACTCGGATTTAGGATGAGTTAACTCGGATTTAAGTCAGATGACTCAGATTCGGGATGCAAGTCAAAATTGAGTAAAGTAACTCGGATTTAGGATGAGTTAACTCGGATTTGAGTCAGATGACTCAGATTCGGGATGCAAGTCAAAATTGAGTAAAGTAACTCGGATTTAGGATGAGTTAACTCGGATTTGAGTCAGATGACTCAGATATGTGATGCAAGTCAAAATTAAGTAAAGTAACTCGGATTTTGGATGAGTTAACTCGGATTTGAGTCAGATGACTCAGATTTGGGATGCAAGTCAAAATTGAGTAAAGTAACTCGGATTTAGGATGAGTTAACTCGGATTTGAGTAATGTCACTCAGATTTGAGCCAGATGACTCAGACTTACATATGAGTCAATTTTGAGTAAAGTAACTCGGATTTGGGATGAGTTAACTCGGATTTGAGTCATATAACTCGGATTTGAGTCAGATGACTCAAGACATAAAGTCAGAATCGAGTAAAGTAACTCGGATTTGGGATAAGTTAACCCGGATTTAATCATGTAACTCGGATTTGAGTCAAATGACTCAGACTTAGGCATCAAGTCAATTTTGAGTAAGGAAACTCGGATTGGGAATCAGATGACTAGGATAAAAACTTACCCCAAAGAGGTTAAAAGAGCAATGCACAATAAGGCCAGAACTCACAAATTACCCAAAGAGGTTAAAGGAGCAGTGCCCAATAAGGCCAGAACTCACCAATTACCCAAGGAGGTTAAAAGAGCAGTGCCCAATAAGGCAAGAGCTCATAAACTTGCCCAATTGGGTTAAAAGAGCAATGCCCAATAAGTCAGGAGCTCATAAACTTACCCAATGGGGTTAAAAGAGCAATGCCTAATAAGGCAAAAACTCATAACTTACCCAATGAGGTTAAAAGAGCAATGCCCAATAAGGCAAAGAGCTCATAACTTACCCAATGAGGTTAAAAGAGCAATGCCCAAGAAGGCAGGAACTCATAACTTACCCAATGGGGTTAAAAGAGCAATGCCTAATAAGGCCAAAACTCATAACTTACCCAATGAGGTTATAAGAGCAATGCCTAAGAAGGCAAGAACTCATAAACTCACCCGACGGGGTTAAAAGAGCAATGCCTAATAAGGCCAAAACTCAAAACTTACCTAATGGGGTTAAAAGAGCAATGCCCAAGAAGGCAGGAACTCATAAATTACCCAATGGGGTTTAAAGAGCAATGCCCAAAGAAGGCAGGAACTCAAAAACTTACCCAAAAGGGTTAAGAACAGTGCCCATGAAGGCCAAAAGTCCAAAAATTTACCCAAAGAGGTTATGACCAGTGCCCATGAAGGCCAGAAGTCACAAACTTACCCAAGAGGATAATGGGACCAAGAAATATATGAGAAAGAAGTTATATGTTGGGAAACAACTCTAGGGATATAATTAATATGAAGCCTATGTGCGACTTTGCAAGTCCCGCATAGCCTCGGGGACTAATGTCGGGGATATACCCCCGGGTACCCCAGAGTTAATCTATAAATAAATTAATAAGAGACATGAGTAAAGGGAAGAGTAATTAATAAGAGGATGTTAAGCAGAATAGAAAAGGAAAAAGACAAGAAAGAGCAACTGGGCCGAGTAAAGGCAATTTCGGCCCAGTCCACACTCTCCATGGCCAAATTAAATATATAGAAGGAGAAATAACCTCGGGTGGGCCGACCTAAGCCTAAGTCGGCCCACCACGGACCTCCTACCCGGCGCCCACTCCTCAATCCCGCTGAACCAACGTCGCCAGGATCCCAGCAGGGCGACCTCTCCTCCCCATCGATCGTCAGCTGAGCATTCCCGCCTGGGCCGGCCAAGGCCAATCTCGGCCCAGACGGGCCGCAGCCACCATGGGCCTCTTCAACCCGGCCACCATCCCAGGCCACAGGCCGAGTCACAGGAAAACCCGGCTGGGCTCCTCACCTCGCTGTCCCGCGTGGGCCGAGAGAGGGAGACCTTGGCTGGGACGCCATCTCCTCTCCTGGGCCGAACTAGGCCCGTGCCGCCTCTCCAGGCCGAATAACCAATAACCCGGCTGGGCCACCAAACAATCCGGCTGGGCCCTTGTTTCCTGCAATCAAGACCAGGCCGAGTCAGCTAGGAAGCAGGCCGAATCACTGTTTCGTCTAGGGCCTTTGGGCCGAGTTATTTCACCCCGTACGCCCTCTTATTTACCTCCAGATGTGCTCCTAACCTTTACAGGTACACGCCATTTATCCAGGACAACTCCTGGCGTCGTGCCGGTCTTGGGACGCCTCTGGCTCAGACCGCACATGGCATAAGGAATATGCCATCGGCATCCAAGAATATGCTAGAATATGCCTTGGCATCTCCAAGATGCCAAGGCATATGCTTGAGCATCTCGAAGATGCCCGGAATATGCTGAGAAGATGCCAATCGTAGAGAGCAAGATTAGTCCCCTGGGCTCCCCTTTATAAGGAGCACCAGGGGGATCGTTCTAGAGAGGCCCCGAAGGGCTCCTCCCCTCTCTGCTCACTAGGAGCTCTCCTTCTTCCCCTTCCTCCACTCTCACAGAGAGATTAGATAGAAGCATAGGGGATAAAGCTCAAGGAGCATGATTGTAGCCACGAGTATGGCAAGATTATAAGGGATTAGATGTATAGAATGAGGTGTTATCTCCACTTGAGATCTTCAATCCAATATACATTGTATTTCTCTTTGTTCATACGAGTGCGGTCTTCACTGCATCATCCCTCCCCGGATTCCTCCACGTCCATCGGCCCCAACTTTAGCCTACCCATGGCATATGCCGTGATACCACCACGACAGCCACCCTGGGTCGCGCCTACGGGGGGTGTGGCCACCCTGGACCACCTCTGGCTCCGCCCTCTCACCTATATCTTCTCCTCGAAACCCTAAAGTCGGGGAGAGCGACCACAGAAAGATTTCGCTGCCTCTGCGGGGCGGAAAATACAGAGAAAGAGCTCTCCGGCAGATAGATTTCTGTCGAGGAAATTCCTTCCCGGAGAGGGGAGATCGTCGCCATTAACACCACCATCAAGCTATACTTCATCAGGATCATCATCATCATCCACACCACCATATCCACCAGCACCATCATCACCACTCCATCCCGCTATAACAATTGTGTTGAATCTTGCATAGTTCTTAGGGGAAACTTTCCCAGTGTTGATTACTATTGTAGTTGATGCTTGTAAGTGGAACCATTGAATTATTGTTTATGTTTAGATTGTTATCCATCATCATATCATCTCTGATCTTGATCCATATGATGTCTCGTGAGTAGTTCGTTTAGTTCTTGAGGACATGGGAGAAATCATGTTGTTAGTAGTGGAATAGTGTTGAGGTATTATTCAATGGTTTAATATTTAAGTTGTGGTGCTATTCTTCTAGTGGTGTCATGTGAACGTCGACTACATGATACTTCACCATTTATGGGCCTAGGGGAATTCATTGTGTATTGATGCTACACTCAACAGGGAGGAAGAGTGCTTCGTTGGAAAACCCCAAGAGCAAGGTATGAAGAGTACAGCAACAAGATTTCCCTCAGTAGAAACCAAGGTTATCGAACCATAAGGAGGAAGGAAACGTCACACAGGTGTTGGAAGCAACGTGGAGACCTGCACAACACAAACTCAAGACTCTGTACCAACGAATCAGTGAGGTTTTCAAGCTCACCGGTTTGCTGTAACAAAGGATTAAACATATGGTGTGGAAGGTAATGGTTTGCAGCAAGTAAACAAGTAACCGTGGAATATGTATCAATGGTAAAGATTGGACCGGGGTCCATAGTTCACTAGAGGTGCTCTCCTTAGATAAACAACATGGCATGAAGGGTAAACAAATTACAGCAGGGCAATTGACAGGAACTGAGCAAGGCATTACAATGCAATTACTAGCTAGAAAGATCCTATGAGGTTGATTGGGCAATACAACAATATACATAGACCATAATCCAAATGCATCTATGACTAGAAGTCCACCTTCAGGTTATCATCCGAACCCCCTCTAGTATTAAGTTGCAAGCAACAGACAACTGCTTAAAGCAAAGTGTTTAAGGTAAACAGTCCACATGTTCCATGAACAAGAGACCGTTGTTTTATCCCTAGTAGCAATAACACATCTACATCCAAAGAGATTATTGTCACTTCCCTTGGAAACTAGAGGCATGAACCCACTATCGAGCATAAATACTCCCTCTTGGAGTCACTAGCAACTACTTGGCCAAGATAACCACTAGCAACGGAGAGCATGCAATATCACAAACAACACATACATGATAGAATCATAAAGATAGAACCATTAATCAAACCAACATAATAATCTCAATATCCATCGGATCCCCGCAAACACAACATGCATGATTACAAATATATTAGATCTTGATCATGAATGGAGCTCACAAGATATATAAATGAAAGCACAAAGGAGGAGATACAACCATCTAGCTACTACATGGACCCATAGTCCAAGGTGGAACTACTCACGAATCATACCGGAGAGAAGGGCCCCCTGGCCGGCCTCCTCGTCTCTCCTATGGACTTCTTGTTCCCCACGGGAAGTTATTCACTTTGTCCTTCGTCCCGTCCAATTCCGAGAATATTTATTTACTAACTTTTCTAAGACCAAAAACAGTAGAAAACAGGCATCTAGCACTATTGCAACTTGTTAATAGGTTAGTACTAGAAAACATGTAAAAAGCACCTCAAAGTGTAGACAAGTAAAGCAAAGTAGATACAAAAAAGGCATGGAGAATCAAACATTATAGATACGTTTCCAACGTATCAGCATCCCCAAGCTTAACTCCTGCTTGTCCTCGAGTAGGTAAGTGATAAAAAGAATAATTTTTTAGGTGACATGCACCCTCACAATAAATATCCAACCATTTGCAGACATTGAAAGCTGGGATCAAAGAACTCTAAACATGTGCATGAAAGATGGAGTTCTAACAATAGGACATAGTAATTATGCATGCAAGATGGCAAGCTACAAACAAAGATCATGAATAATATGTATTGAAAAACGTTTGTTTGTTTCACATGCAGAAAACATAGCATAGTGGCAATCAGCATGTCCCTCATAGAGTAGCAATATAGATGCATAGGAAACCTGCAAAGTTCACAAGGGTGACAAGAAACAAATAGCACAAGAGCAAGTAATAACACAATATGCATCAATTAATAAGCTTTGGAACTCTACACACAGAATGACAACTATGCTCTTTTAATGGTGCCTAAAGGTAGAAGGTGGAGACTCAATAATGATGGAAGAAAGGCCTTTTTGTAAAGGAAGCAGGGACTACAAGTTTCAAAAAGAGCTTCCAAAAATTATGGTACTAGTTAGCTTTCAGCCCTCATTGCCCCTATCACAAGCATCTTGAAGTGGTTAGGTTTAAGTGGCAAAACTTGAGTATATGCTTGACAAAGTATAAGTTGGCAATATCAAGTCCCTTGACTATGAGGGCTACACCTCATGGATACTCAACTTAGGGCCCAAGCAAGTTCTTGTCAATGTAAGTATTTGCATATCATTGAGAACCGCCAACGGGGTACCCCTTGCACATGGTACAGGAGCTTTCCCATAACCAAAATGACAAGGCAAGCAGACAATGAGCATCTTAGCAATTCTTCTTATGTACCACGGGAATATGGTTCTTTTATCTCTTTCCTCTTTTCTCAATGTGTCTCTCTTTTTTTATAAGAAGAATGCTTCATAGATGTCACTATGGTGATGCTGCAAGTTTCCACCATGATTAGGCATGGATTAGGCTAGCGGCCCAGGCGTTTCTCTAACACAGAATAAAAACTCCATGGACTTACAAGTTCCCACTTCATTTCACACTGGTAACATCCATAGACAAAAGAGCATGATGTCAACGGAGTACAAAAAGTAGAAGTGCAATGTTGAAAACGTTCCCCGTGATAGCACGTTTATGCTAATCCCAACTTATAAGTGCAATCATATACAACAAAGTTGCCTCAATGGTTCAAGTTTATTAGGGGCAAAGAATAAAATGTGCCATCAAGTTCGTGAGGGCTTTAATCACTAAGTTTTCACATAAATAGTTTTTAATTGGAAGATAGTTGAAAACAAGAATATACTTGGAATGGTGTAACACACCATACATAGGAGTTTATAGTGGACACTTTGGAATAACTTGGTTTCTTGGGAGTTTGAAGCATGAGTAGAACTTACTCATACAAGTGGAGGCTAGCAGAAGACTGGGAGCAGCCAACTAAGAGAGCAATAATGGCCATTATTATGCAATGCAACAAAGGAAACTAATCAAAGCAAAGAGTGGTACTACAAGTCAAGGACTAAATGATCATAGAGGCTAATGGTGGTTTTTCATAGTCATAACATGGTGTAATCATGTGCCAAGTCAACCCAAGCAAAACATCAAAGGAGAATACCACAATACTATGCTTTTGCATGCTAAAACAACGCATAATTTCTTCAAGGCACACTAAGCAATCTCGATTGTTTGGAACAAGACATGCTACAGCAATAATCACTAAGCATAATGCTAAAACAACACCTAGCATTTCATGCTAAAGTCTAAGTCACAGTCAATGCAAGCTCCTCTTGCACTTCAAGCAAGAACTTAATACTCCTTTCCAAACACCAAGCAAACTTATTTGCAAAACAACACAGCGAGAACGGGGGTACAAACTACTAAAGCAAACTAAACAAACTAAGCAAAGCAAACGAAAACTAACACGCTCCAAGAACAATACAACTGTGCATGAAACAATAAAAGTGAAGTGTCTAGACAGACCTGAGCTTTTTATTGATGAAGAAGGGGATGCCTTGGACATCCCCAAGATTTGACGCTTGTACCTCTTGGATATTTCTTGGGGTGACACCATGGTGGAATCCCCAAGCTTGAGCTTGTGTCCATTCTTCATATCATTGCGTCATTCTCTCTCTACACCTGAAATTTTTCCTTCATACAAAACTTCACATAATCTTCATTAGCAACATTAGCTTATTCAAAATATATTAGACCACTAGAAAAGCTTTGGAACAGCAAGGCTTTTCACTAAAAACACAAGCAACTGTATTAAATCCTTCAAAGAAACTCAATTTACCTGAAGAGAGCTCAAAAAGGAATCAATAAGAAGCAAATGCAAATAATGGCAGAAATCTGTCAAAACAGACCAGCAAGTATAAATGAATTTTTTTCTAACATTTTCTGTTGCTCAAATAAAAAAGTGTTGAACTAACGAAACTTAGCCAACATACTAGGGTATTTATTCGTAAATTTTGAGCTCAATCCGAGTTATAGAGCCTCCTCATGGATTGTTTTGGTGGAGGACAGAAATCTGTTTCGGGGCAGCAACTCCCCAAATCTTACTTCCCTCTCATTATAGGTCACTCTTGGCACAAAAAGCAAATAAAAAAGGATAAGGAGAGGTCATTACTGAAGTAATAACTTCCAAGACTCAAAGAAACTCTTGGGTTATCTCCCAACAAGTACTTTTCTTTAACGCCTTTAAGTTAGGCTTGATAGCTTGAGAAGATGCTCACATAAAACTATGAGTTGAAGTAAGAGAGAGCATCAAGAAGCAAATTCAAAACACATTTGAGTATAACCCACTTACTATGCATAGGAATCTTGTAAGAAAATAAATCAAAGAAGCACATAGTAACAAGAATGGGAAAACAAAACAAGTGCAACTTCAAGATTTTCAACATGAAGAGGGGAAACTTAATATTGTTGAGATACATAAGACCATGTTTCCCTCTCTCATAATAACTTTCAGTAGCATCATGAAAAACTCAACAATATAACTATCACATAAAGCAGGCTTTTCATGATCTACAAACACATAATTTCTATCAAGCTCAAAAATAGTGGTATTAAAACCTTCACAGGTTCTATCCAAAGTAGATATTTCAAAAGGATCCACGGGAACATAACAGTCCTTCTTTGGCAAGCATGGGGGACAATCAAATAATATAAGAGGTAAAGAGTTACTCTCATTATAAGGTAGGCATGGGTAGATCCATTCTTCCTCCTTTTGTTCATCACTCTCCTCCTCTTTTTCATCTAGTGAGCTTCCAGTTTCAACAATTTCTTCTTCCATAGGCTCCTTCAAGGCATTAGTCTCTTCCATTTGTGGAAAGCATCTATTAAAATATTCAAGAATATATCCATTTGCTTCCTTGTAATTATCAAAGCAGAATTTTAGTATCTCATAAACCTCATGTTCATAAGGTGCATCATTAGCATTTTCAAGCAAACTAGCAAGTTCAAATGCACCCTTGAAAGCAATAAATTCTTCAATCTGTTCCGCATCATAAAAGTAATAATCTCCCTTAACATAAGAAGATATGGTAACATTATCATTATACTCACATTGAAAAGGCAGGTGTTTATACCTCCTACAGCAACAAGACTTATCAAAGCAATAAGTAGCATTATAAGTAGAGCACACGTCTCTAGCAATAGTATTCAACTTATCAATTTGTTCCCATAAGTGTTTCCCTTTTTGTGACAAACGGTGTTCCTTATAATAATACTTTTGTTCTTCTGTGAACCCACTTGCCAATAAGAACTAGTTTCAAAGAAACCATCCATTAATAGAAAGCATGATTAAGCAAGCCAACAGACCAACAACTAGAGTAGGAACTATTTTTTTTGTGTGTTTTTGAATGAAGCAAGCAAACCAAACTAGACTAATTTTTGGGGGTTTTTTTTGGAAAGAGGTAAACAAAACCAAGCAAAAGAAACAAAGAAAACTAAACACAAAGTAAAGAGAAAGGAACTGAAGGACTCCCCTAGTGAAGACGTCCTTAGCCTCCCTGGCAACAGCGCCAGAAATTACTTGATGCTACACTCAACAAGGAGGAAGAGTGCTTCGTTGGAAACCCCAAGAGCAAAGTATGAAGAGTACAGCAGCAAGATTTCCCTCAGTAGAAACCAAGGTTATCGAACCAGAAGGAGGAAGGAAATGTCACAAAGGTGTTGGAAGCAACATGGAGACCTGCACAACACAAACTCAAGACTCTGTCCCAACGAATCAGTGAGGTTTTCAAGCTCACCGGTTTGTTATAGCAAAGTATTAAACGTATGGTGTGGAAGGTAATGGTTTGCAGTAAGTAAACAAGTAACAGTGGAAGATGTATCAATGGTAAAGATTGGACCGGGGTCCATAGTTCACTAGAGGTGCTCTCCTTAGATAAACAACATGGCATGAAGGGTAAACAAATTACAGCGGGGCAATTGATAGCAACTGAGCAAGTCATAACAATGCAATTACTAGCCAGAAAGATCCTATGAGGTTCATTGGGCAATACAACAATATCCAACTGCATCTATGACTAGAAGTTCACCTTCAGGTTATCATCCGAACCCCCTCCAGTATTAAGTTGCAAGCAACAGACAACTGCTTAAAGCAAAGTGTTTAAGGTAAACAGTCCACATGTTCCATGAACAAGAGACCGTTGTTTTCTCCCTAGTAGCAATAACACATCTACAACCGAAGAGATTATTGTCACTTCCCTTGGAAACTAGAGGCATGAACCCACTATCGAGCATAAATACTCCCTCTTGGAGTCACTAGCAACTACTTGGCCAAGATAACCACTAGCAACGGAGAGCATGCAAGATCACAAACAACACATACATGATAGAATCATAAAGATAGAACCATTAATCAAACCAACATAATAATCTCAATATCCATCGGATCCCCGCAAACACAACATGCATGATTACAAATAGATTAGATCCTGATCATGAACGGAGCTCACAAGATCTATACATGAAAGCACAAAGGAGGAGATACAACCTTCTAGCTACTATATGGACCCATAGTCCAAGGTGGAACTACTCACGAATCATACTGGAGAGAAGGCCTCCTGGATGATCTCCCCTCCGGCAGGGTACCAGGAAGAGCTTCAGATCCCCCCCCCCCCGATCTAGGGACGATGGTGACGGCGGCTACAGACGGTTTCGTGGATTTCTGATCGGGTGCTGAGAGTTTATGCATTGGGGGCTTCTTATAGGCGAAGGGGGATACTGAGGCGGCCGCCAGGGCAGGCAAACCCTACCCATGCGCCGCGTAGGTCCCACCCATGCCTGGGGTGGGTCTGGCACCCCTGGCCTACCTCCTCATCTCTCCTCTGGACTTCTTGTTCCCCACGAAAAGTTATTGACTTTGTCCTTTGTCCCGTCCAATTCCGGGAATATTTCTTTACTAACTTTTCTAAAACCAAAAACAGCAGAAAACAGGCATCTGGCACTGTTGCAACTTGTTAATAGGTTAGTACCAGAAAAAATGTAAAAAGCACCTCAAAGTGTAGACAAGTAAAGCAAAGTAGATACAAAACAAGCATGGAGAATCAAAAATTATAGATATGTTTCTAACGTATCATGTATTTGACTACTAATTGTGGGGTTGCAGGAGTGACAGAAACCTGAACCTCGTTAGGAAACCTTTGCACAAGGGAGTGTAGGATCTCAAAGTTTAAGGCTGTGGTTAGGTTTTATCTCAATTGATTTCTTGTATTTGCGGATGCTTGCAAGGGGTTTAATCACAAGTTTGTATTAGTCCAAGTAAGTTCGGTACATTAGCATAGGTTCACCCACACAACACTTATAAAACCAAAGAAGATTAATCAGCTATATGAAACTAAAGCACTTGACAGTATTCCTAGGTGTCCTCGAGAATGTTTGGTCCTCATAAGTATTTACTCCGGCTTGTCCTTTGCTAAGAAAGGATTGGGCCACTTGTTGCAATTATTTGTTGTCTTTACTTACTTGCACTTTATTCCCTTGTTTTATCAAAAAACCCTAAAAATTCGTTTGCTGAGTATTTATAGATAACTCTTGAGCCAGTGCCACTAGTCAGCACCTTCTGCTCCTCGTTGGGATCGACACTCCTATTTATCGAAAGTACTACGATACACCCCCTATACTTGTGGGTCATCAAACCTCTCCACATCATCGTTGCCATCCTCCATGGACGGGCTATGAGAGCGGTCCCTGGAAGGAGCAATGAGACCCATGGGTTTTCCATGGCCTAGGACGGGATAAAGCATGGCTAGATTGGTTCCTGATGATTATGATTTAGAGAGAAACACAATGGAAGTATATAAGGGGGTCAGAGGTCGGTAAAACTCATGATAAACACCAAAGTTACGCCCAAGAAAAGAATCTTAACGAAACTAGGAAAGAAATCACAGATTTGGAAAAGTCCACCTGCATAACGACCAACTATACGGGCGCGGCCCGTATAGTTCCGGTCGTATAGTTGGTTCCGGGCAGATATTTCCAAATATTTCGAGTCTAGGTCGGTTAGGTTACTGACTTGGAACCGACAAACCCCTCTTTTTTTAGATGAATAAAACGAAGAATAACGGAGACGCGATTTAACAACCAACTATATGGCAGGAGCAAATTTTCCAGCCATATAGTTGCGGCCATATAGTTTCTAGACATCGAAAAAATTCATGAAGGGACTACCAAAGGTTTAACGACCAACTATACGGCGGGAGGATTTCCTCCGGCCATATAGTTGCGGTCGTATAGTTGGTCAAAACCCTTAGAAACTTCATAAAAACATGAGGAATTCATAGGTAAAGATTCCAGGAGTATAAATTGTGAAAACAAATCACTTATTTAGAGAAATAAAACTTACCTTGCACTTACCGTTTATTTAGTCGGGGATGACAAGCTCCTCCAACAACAAGGACTTCTTCTCTTTTGGAGGAATTGACCTTAGCTCATCTAATAATTCTCGTAAATGAAAATCACCAGGACTAAAGTTCCTCTCAATAAGAGTGGTGCCTTGCTGGGCAAATATGGATACTGCATCCAATATTTTATTTCTTGCCTCTGCATAATCTGCAACTCGAATTCTTGAAGTAAAAGGATCCAATGGATCAATATTGTCTTATGATTTTTCCTCTCAAGGAGTTCTTTTAAACCATCACGATCCATATGAACTCTTACTTTTGCATCCACTATATAAGAACGAAATTTACCGCAAGAGAAAAATACAGCAAAAAGTTATGTTTCTTCCTTAGGATAATTCTTTTGAGCACTATTAAGAGCTCTACTAGCATGATGTATAATATTAAATTTTTGACCTATATGTTGTCCCAGAGTCATATCCCATATAGGTGGTTTAATGATAGGAGCATGGGATAAAGCATATTTAATTTTATCAAAGGCAATAAGGCATTTACCATTAAAATTAAATCTTACTCCCTTTTTCAAAAGGTTAGTTAAAGGTTTAGAAATTCCTAATGAACCTTATATAAAAACCCACATGACCAAGAAAACTTCTTATACCTTTTATATCCCTAGGTTGTGGCATTCTCTCTATTGCTTCGACCTTAGCTCTGTCTACTTCAATACCCTTAACTTATATCGTATGTCCAAGGACTATACCTTCTTTGACCATGAAATGGCACTTCTCCCATTTTAGAACAATATTGGTTTCTTCACAATGCAATTCACTTTCTTTTACAGGATAGATTATACCTGCATCTAATATGCATACTATTTCTTTTCTTACCACTTCCTTCATTTCGGGCATCAGCCGTCTATTAAATTCTGCAACTGGTTTAGCACCTTCCTCCATGAATATTCGATGAAAGGATATCATGGGACTAATACCCTTCAAATCATCCATTGAGTACCCAAAGGTCATGCGATGCTCCTTAAGTACTTTCATGAGTTCTTCTTCTTCATCCCCTAAAAGTTTAGCACTAATAATAACAGGGAATTTGTTTGTATTGTCCAAAAATCTATATTTAATATTATCTGGTAAAGTATTCAGTTTTGGGGGTGGTAATTCCCCATCCCCTCTCTTTTCTGGCTCTTCAAAAGCCTCATCAGTTGGAGGCCCTAAAATGGGAAGCGAATCGAATTCACTTTCTAATTCCTCTAGATACTTGTCCTCCATAATTATTTCTTTGTAATTTGAGTCTTCATTAGCTTCTTATACTTGATTTCTAAAGAATAGAGCTGCCATCTCGTCGATAGTTTTTACTTTCTCTTCTTCTTGTATTTGTAGAGGTATGTCTTTAAATTTTGAAAAGTGGAATTTTTTCCCGCTTCCCCAAGCTTAAGAGACACAATCTCCTTCTTGAAATCAACTTTGGCACCTAAATCATTCAAAAAGTTTCTTCCAAATATAATTGGGCAAAGATTTCCAGCTGGCATATCAACAACTACAAAATCAATAGGAAAATTTTCATTACCAATTGTGATAGTTACATCTTCAGCTACTCCCATTGGAACTCTAAGAGTTTAATTGGCTAACATGATTGTCATATCATTATTCTCTATTGTAGCCGGTACTATCTCTTCTCTTATTTCTAAATAAAAATCATAAGATATAACATTAACTACAGTGCCAAGATGACATAAACCATAATGTGAGGTTTCTTTAAATATGTAGGGAAGAATAGGCATACCCACATATATTACCTTAATTTTACATTCAACCAGTATGGAAGTCTCTTTATCAAGTTCAACTATGTTGCAAATACATAGACATAATTTCTTCCTTGGTTACCTCTTCATATTAGGTTTCATCAAAATATTCTTCAATTTCTGGCACACTTTCCTCTTCATTCATCTGTTGTACTGCTTTAACCTATTCATATTCCAAAATATGTTTCTGCGTAGTGTTAGGGAAAGGTATCTCATACATTGGTTCTAGGGAGGCTAGTGTTGCTTTAACTTCTCTTTTCTTCTCAGGTTTGGGTGGTGGATCATACTTGACCTAACCCTCTTTTGGTTCTTTGATATGTTCCGTAAAAGCTTTAACAACATGCAACACAAGATCTGAATCCAAATAATGTTCTTTAGATAATTCATTAACATTTCCCTTTTTTCATAGTAATGAATACAATCATAATATCTTTTTTATGCCTCCTTCGCTTCCTAGACCAAAATTCCAAGAAAGTCTATGATCACGAATTCTATTAAGTAAACCCCACGTTTTATTTATAGGAAGATTCATAAAAGCTCATCTCGCGAAAGAGTCTAGTTCTTATTTATTAGGTTCAACTAAACCGCCATAAAAGATATGAAATAAATACCATTCAGGCAAATCACGATGATGACATTGATTAAGTAAATGTTTAAATCGTATATAAGCTCTTACTAGTCCTTCATTAGGATGGTTCCTCCAAGTCATTATAAGACGCACGATTCCAAAAGATTTTTATAAAGGATACTACTTAGCTAGAAACTCACAAGCTAAATTATTCCATGTAGTAGTGGCTTCTAGGGTTAAAGATCTCTACCATGAGAGAGTTGTGCTAGTCAAAGTCTGGCTAAAGAGTTTTAGCCTTACCACATTAGCAGTATACCCCGGTAATTGGAAAGTGCCACATATATCCTTGAAGCATGCAATATGCTCATATGGATTAGGTTTTTCTTCATATCCAGTAAATTTATTTTTGTGTAAAATACCAAGTAGTAGAGGATATATTTCAAACCCCCTTGTCTTCTTGTTGGAGTTGTCTCTTTTATTAATATCATAGGGCTTCCCAAATTGGCTGAGTGGGTTAGCACTAGTCAAATGCTCAAACTCCATCATGTTGGTGGGACCCTGTAACTCAAAGCAAAACTTAGCAAGACTAAAATAAATAAGCAAAAACTAAAAAACCTACATCGCTTATCTCCCTAGTAACGGCGCCCAAAAATAGCTTGATGACTGCATGTGCACAGATCGTTTGTAGCTAGTTTCAAAATAAAGATGTCGATCCCACAGGGAGCGGGAGTTCTGAAGTCTAATAACTTTTGAATTAAATACTGAAATAGTAATGCTAAATAACGTTATAAGTAACAAGATAAAATGCGAGTGTTGTGTAAAAAGGTATTTTTGGGTTTTTGTATAAGAGAACAATGTGTAAAGTAAAACAAACTGAATACAGAAAATAAGTATCATGTATGTAAAAGAGATATGAAACTGCAATGGGAAAAAGTGTTCTCAGGGAGTAGCGGATACACCTCTAGCATTATAAAGGGTTCAAGGTAAAGATTATTATCATGAACATTCTCAACTATGTATGTGTGGGAGGAACTTCGTAATTGGATGAATAGGCAGCACCACTGATCACATCATCCTCATAACCATAGCAGACAAGTAATCGACATCAATCGAATTACTGCGCTATTAAGGGATTTTATCTCATAGGATGTATCCCATGGCATGGACAATGTTCCGTGAGTTTACTCGGTTCCCAAGTTGATACGTAAGGGGTGATAACAGATTTATACTCACCTTAAGTGCTAGCACTCCTCCGACTACCAACAAGTAGTTCCCTCCATCAAGTCCCCACAAGAGGCAAATATTGAGAGGTCGACTTCTCTCAACATCAAGATGAAGACAATCTAACACATGGTCACAACGATGAATATCATAATAAACTTTATCTTATTTCAATCTCATGCTAGGGTTTCTCCATCTCCCAAGAACTAATGATATACTTAGACATGGAGGCAATCAACATCATGGCAAAGACAATGGAATCTATCATAGATGAATAGTACTTGTATAAATCCACAACGAGTACGAAAATTACAATAAGATCTAGACAAGATGTAGATGAGATGGATGGATATGGTGGTGATGCAGCGGTTGATGATGAAGATCGATGCCTTAGCCTCCCGGATCTACGTCGGGTGAAGATGGGTCCCCGGTGGATGAGTTCCCCCTCCAAATCCCTTCTGGAGGTAAGGTTTCTGCGATTTCTGGTTGTTCTGTATGTCGTCTCCTCGATCCAATTGCACGGGGCGAAACTATTTGAAGAGGCGGTGGCGGCGCCAACTATACGGCGGGAACTATATGGTTGAAAAAAGTATTCCTGACGTATAGTTGGTCGTTAAACTTTCTGGTTACTGCAATCTCCTCGGGTTTTCTTCTAGTGTTATTGATATTTCCCAAATTAGCGATTTATGCTGTTTTTTACACCTTTTCGCTCCAATACAATTGGTCCAAGAATTGTGTCCATGGTATCCATGATCTATCCTGATCCTGGTGAAAATAGACATAAAAGATGTGCGCGAACACCGTAAAATACCAATATGCTACCACTATAGTATAAAATAATAATATAAAACTTGATGCAAAATATGCACTCATCAGTGGGCACTCAATATAACATAGTTTTGTTGTCATGTTGTCGAAGGAAATTATATATCTGGACTTCATTGTTGGCCAGTACAAAATGCCCCCTATGAGAGTTGCCGGCATGTTATCAGTCTTAGCCAGCATCTCAGTACGTTCAATCCAGTCCTCCCATTTTCCAAACTCTGATGAGTACCTCTAGACCAGTGCTTGGTTACCATTGGTTACTATCCAAACAACCCATAAATTTCTACAATAGTGTGAAGACAATTGCCCATGGTTTCTCGAACAGAGAATTGTCCCACTATCATACTCACGTTTCCGCCAAATTGGTGGTTCTGGTATAACTGTTTCACTTCCACTGATTGGATCCCAAACCATTATTATGTTAGAACCTTGCGGACACCCTACCATTACGATATCCGAGTACATATGGTTTGAAGGCTTTATGTACTTTCACTAGGTTGTTCAGCTTTTGGAAGATGGCTTGGTCAAGATTATGATCTGTTATGGATCGAGCGTCCTCGGAGTTGTTGGTGAAAAATCCAAGTAGCAGCATTCCTCTATTGTGTGACAGGGTTAGATTTTTAAAATCGTTGCTTCCCATGAAGTCCATCCAATGTGTTTGGGCGACTGATGCCCTCAGTATGCAGGATTGGTGCGGAGGAAGCCTGAAAAGAATCTGACCGACTTCATCGCTTGGCAAGTCGTTGATTGTTGCATATTTTATTCCACTGAAGCTGGTAGGATGATGCAAATAGCACAAGTGTATCATCAGAATCAAGTAAACTGCAAATGGCACGATGCACAACCCTAAAAAATAATTAAGTAAACACCACAATGCATCATATAATTTGAGAGGAAAATTTATCATCGAAATTTCATAAATTGCACGCATACGAAAAACTACCTAAATAGCAGAGTGTGTCAAAAAATACCTAAACATCACAAGGAATCAACTAGAATAGTACAAAAGCACCAAAATGCTTCACCATGTCAGAACAGGGTAAAAGGAATGAAGAACATTTTTTTCAAAGGTCACCGGAGAGGACAGAAAGGCCCCCACCTGAATTATCTCGTTCTATCATAAAAAAAGGGGAGAACAAACGGATGCAACTTCAGTGACTTGGTGAACCCAGGTATCACCGTGACTTGCCCCAAGATCCACCTTCCATCTTAGATTCAAGGTATGATAGTAGCTTAGATTTTAAACTACAAAGTAAAACTATTCAAAAAAACTGACCAAAAATCAGTAATCATAGGTGCCTAGGTTTGAATCCTGTGAAAGTTTCATCCCATTCGAATCGCTAGTTTGTAATGAAATATATTTTATGTTCCCAATACTAGTAGTTTAAACCAATATGCACTGCTTCCAGAAAAAACCTGGAGCGGAATACATAAAAGAGGGAGGGAGTCAGGGAGACAACATCCAACACAGAACTTACAAAGGGGTCGATGAGTTCTGAGCAGATGGAGCCGACGCCTCATAGCTGTGAGATTTGACACATTTTTTATGGTTTCTATTGATGGTTTTCGTTTGGATTTGATGGTTTTCTAGATTTACCTAATGCTAATACTTAGGTAGCAAAGAAAACTTGGTTTTTAATGTGTGTTTCAGGTTCCAAATATCAACAGAGGGTTTCAACAGCAAAAACATAATATTCAGACGAAAAAAAGCAAGTCCCTTTTTGGAAGCAATCAAGAGGGGCATACCGTAGCTTTAACGAGCAACTATACAGCGTGAATATTTTTTCTGCCGTATAGTTTCCATTGCCTCCGTATTGTTAAAAGGGAAAACTTTCGTGAAGAGGCCAAGGACAAAAACAGAACACACGAGCCGCCATCCCATCAAGAAGGGACAAAGAAGAGATCCGGAGCAGAAGGAGAAGACGTTCTTCATCTCGCTCCACGATCTTCGACCTCCTAACGACCACACCTCCATAGCCATTACTTGTACTTGAGAGAGAGAGAGATCACCTTCCAAGACTAGGGTTTGAGATTGTTCTTACCATCTTGAATTGTGTTGGATTTATTTCTATTCTTATTGTGGATCTCCACGGTAATATCAAGAACTCCCTTTATTTAATTATATCGATGATGCTTTCTTCTCTGATGTGTGAGTAAGTTCCCTTGGGCGTGGGATATGTAAGGGATTGGTGAGATGTGATGTGCCTATACAATTTCCATTAAGATTGTGGTTGATTTTAATTACTATAATATGTGTGCTTGACTATCTGTGGGATGTCTAATGCTTATTGTCCAATTAAGGGCCCAGACAACATGATGCTTTGTTCTACATAGTTAGGATCTTGTTCGCTAGTAGACCGGTGACCCCCGAGTGACTCGGGGATATCAATGGGAAACTATTTTGACTCGAGGATCACGAGGAACCACTGTGCTTATTGCATTAGTTCGATCCAAGGAGCTTAATTTCTAAGCAACCTGAAGGATCTTAATCGTCTAGTGACTGACCATGCAGGCTAGTAGGATTATTGAAGTTGGGATGAAATCTACCAAGAGGAGTTCCGGCTAATTATGGATTGCTCGCCTACACATATACTTATAATATTATAATTTTTACACTTATCACTCACCCACCTGGCACATTCACTATCACCATGAACTGAATCTCCCCGCGCCTACATTGCCATCTACAAAAAACAACAAACAAGCAATCATTCTTTACTTTTATGCTTTTTTTTCTAAAGTTTACATTTTAGTTTTATTTAAATGCATTCTTTTAATCCAAATTCTATTCTTATTTCAACACTTGTAGTCAATTCACTTGAATACCTGTGACAACTTTGAGCGTAACAGAGACTTCACCCATAAACACTTACCTTTGGGCTTCCTGTGGGATCAACATCTTAACTTCAAAACTAGCTACAAATGATCTGTGCACTTGCAGCCATCAGCACCGCCGAAGAATGATGAGCCACAGTCGCTGAAGCTGAAGAAGCACGACCACGAGCTGACGCATTCCTAGCATCCTATGCAGCCGTCACTTTAGCAGCAACAGCCAATATAGCCGAATTTGATCCAGCAGCAGCCGACGAGGATCTCGACTGCGCCTCCACCGCTTTCCACGCATCACTCAACACTAACCAAGATTCCAATGCAATACAAGCATCAGCCTCCGCATCTACTTCACATGTATCCGCTGGTGCTGGTTCAGCATCCACCTCTACTTTACAAGCGTCCACCGATGCAGCAAAAGCATCCACCGACGCTGATTCCATTTCCTGGAAACGCCACCAGATTATTTACTTCGCAGTGAGCAAAATAAATGTATTCTATCCATCAAAATCATGTAATCTCTGGAGGTTGGGGACATACGTACCAGCGAACGGCAGTGCGGTGGTGCTCAATGGTGGAGCGGCGGGGACGGTTCGGTCGAGGGAGAGTGGCTAGACAAAGGAGATGTCTCGATGCGTTTGAGGGAGGGCTTCCTCGAAACTAACTTTCTCCCCGCTATATTTTTTTGTGAACCTCGCTTTATTTTTGTGGAAAACCCCTGCTATTTTAATAAAAGCAACCACACGAGGCCCAGTTCTTTTGGAGCTTTTGGACAGCTTCGGCATCCGTAATGTATAAGATGAAGTTTTGCCATAAGATAGGAGCCACATGGCTTATGGAAAATGTCACAATGTATAAGGTCAACAATTGCCACAAGGTAGGACCCACATAACTTGTCATATTTCTCCATGCAAAAGAGAGTAGAGAGGGAAAATTATTTTCTATTTCTTATGGGCAACCCACAAGTTTGAGGTGCACCTTAGGCTTAAAGACATGCTTATTTTCTCCACAATGTATAAGGTGAACCTTAGGACGTTGTGGATGGCCAGCTTAAGGCAAAAAGAACTCGATTTTAAGACGTTTCTCGGGACAGCAAGCTGGGGTACCCCAGCTTCTCGCAGCTTCCCGCCTTGCGGTGCTCACTTACCCACGAGTTTTGTACTGTATTCGTATGATACAATGAATTGCTTGGTATAAAATGTTCCAGGTGGTAGAAGCCTGCCGTTATAGATGACATCAAGTTCTAGTTCAAACATCGACCTGGAATTCCAATCTACAAATAAAAGTTTTGGTTTACTACTAGATACATGCTTAGAGAAATTCCAGCAGCGCCCCTATATTTTCTCCCATGTATATGTATGTAGGGGCCTCCCCTAAAATGATTCTTTCTTTAAATTTGGCTTACTCGAGCAGCTACCCTAAATTATCTCCCCTATATCATAAAGAGATATATTTTAATAGAGGAGGGCCCACTTTATCAGTTTTTTACCCAACAACTCACTCATCCATATAGAGCCAACATATCGTCGGTGTGAGTTTCCAACTATCAGGAAAGAACATTCTAAATTTCTTGAGTAGTGACGAGATTGTTCTTTTTCGTAAAGAAAGTCCAAATAATATGGATATAAATGCCACAAGCCAAGCTTCTAGACATATTAAGTGGACCAACACATGTTTCACTTACCATTCCTATTTTAAATTTTATGAGTTTTTAAACTTCGTCCTAGCTAAATCTGCCCACTTGAATGTCTTTATGCATACTTATCCAAATTAGGTCAAATTTGAACTATAATAAAATTGTAGGCTTGGTTTGAAAGTTTTGCGATTTTTTGAGGTAACCATCTGGAGGGGGCCATTTAATACATCACAAGCCACCACCGAGAGTTTTTACACCAGGTTCAAATTCTTGCTAAAATTTTGCATCCTGATACTTTAACGAAATTAGGTCAAACTCGAGCTACCAGTAAGCGTGATAGATTGCTCTTGAATTACTAGTTGTATTTTCGAAGGTAGATGGGTGCATATACTTTCTAGTAAACAATGCCATCGGTGTGAGTATCCAACTATTAGGAAATAATATTCTTAATTATCCGAGTAGTGACGATGATGAGATTGTTCCTTTCCATAAAGAAAGTCTGAAGAATATGGATCTGAATGCTAGAAGCAGACCTTTCAAATATTTATAGTGGACCCACATGTTGTACTTATGATTCCCATGCTTTATGATTTTTTAAACTTCAGCCTAGCTAAATCTGCCCACTTGAATGACTTTATGCCGATTTATCGAAATTAGGTCAATATTCAACTACAGGAAAATTGTAGGTTGCTTTGAAAGTTCTGCGATTTTCTTGAGGTAACCATCGGGGGGTCATTTATTATATCACGAACCACCACCGAGAGTTTTGAAAAAATGTTCAACTTCTTGCTAAGATTTTTCATCTCGACAACTTAACAAATTAGGTCAAACTTGAGATACGAATAAGAACGATAGATTGCCCTTGACTTAATTGAATTTTCAAAGGTAGATGGGTGCACCTTATTTTAGTAAACAACATCGTCGGTGTGAGTTTCTAACTGTGAGGAAAGAACATTCTTGATTTTTCGAGTGATGACGATATCGTTCCTTTCCGTGAAGAAAGTCTAAAGAATATGGATTCGAATGCCATAAGTAGACCCTTCAAATATTTATAGTGGACCAACATGCCGTACTTACGATTCCCATGTTTTATGTTTTTTCAAACTTTGGCCTAGCTAACTCTTCCCACTTGAATGACTTTATGTCGATTTACTGAAATTAGGTCAATCTTGAACTACAGGAAAATTGTAGGTTGCTTTGAAAGTTGTGCGATTTTTTTGAGGTAACCATCGGGGGGTCATTTAATATATCACAAACCACCACCGAGAATTTTGAAAACAGGTTGAACTTCTTGCTAAGATTTTTCATCTTCACAACGTAACGAAATTAGGTTAAATAACTTGAGGTACGAGTAAGCGCGATGGATTGCTCTTGAATAAATTGTCTTTTCGGAGGTAGATGGGTGCATCCTTTTTAGTAAACAATGTTGTCGATGTGAGTTTTAAACTTTTAGGAAAGAACATTCTCAATTTTCCGAGTGATGAAAAGAATGTTCCTTTTTGAAAAGGAAGTCCGGAGAATATTGGATCTGAATATGCCACAAGCCAAGATTTCATACATATGTATTGGACCGGCAAGTTTTACTACTTGTGATTCCCATATTTCATGAGTTTTCAAACTTCGCCCTTTCTAACTCTGCCCACTTGAATGACTTTATACCGATTTATCGAAATTAGGTCAAATTTGAACTACAGGAAAACTGTAGGCTACTTTGAAAGTTTTGTGATTTTTTTGGAGGTAACCATCGGGGGCTCATTAAATATATCACAAACCACCACTGAGAGTTTTGAAAATAGGTTCCACTTCTTGCTAAGATTTTGCATCTTGACAATTTAACGAAATTAGGGCAAACTTGAGCTACCAGTAAGCACGATAGATTGCTCTCAAATTAAATAGCATTTCAGAGATAGATGGTTACATCTTTGTTTAGTAAACAATGCCATCGGTGTGAGCTTCCAACTATCCGAAAAGAACATTCTCAATTTTACAAGTGATGGACTTGGATGTCATTTTCATTTTCTATAAGGTCATTGATGCAACATGTACTTCCACCGACTGTGTTAACTCAAGCTCACTGCTCCCACGAGACCCGTGTCAGTTAAAAGAAAATGTCACCGCCCAAATTTTCATACAAAGTGGACCTTGCTTTCTTACAATCCCCAAGTTTTTAGACGGATTTTTCAATATTACTCTAGCAAACCTGGTACACTTAAATGAATTTATATAGATTTAACTAAATTAGGTCAAAATGATCTTCTATGTAAATAATATAGCTCAAAATAGAGGGGAAAGTCGAAGAACGAGAATAGATTATGCATGGAAATTGTTGAGAAAATACGGTGTGTAAGAGAAACTTATTTTGGGTCTCTTTATATGGTTGTTGGTCATTACTAATAGATAGGTGGAATTTCGCAAAAAAATCGAGTCTAGCACGGTGGCGAGGAGAGTACAAGGCACAAGGGTCTAAAGGGAAAAGCAAATACTGGGCCCCACTTGGTAGTGTATGACCAAGATGTAAAACAACTATGTAAAAGTTAGCATCTTCAGTTTAGTAGGTCCCACGAATTGTCTCGTATAGACATTATCTAAACGGTAAAGCTTAGGGCATCACCTATGTATATGGCCAAACCTATGTTCAAGATGGGACCCACTTGCTAATACCAAGCTAGTTGATTGAACCACAATGTATCTAGTCAGACTTGTCCATAAGATAGGACCCACATGTAAGCCCTACCCTCTCGCAGTTTTGTGATTAAAATTTGTTTTCGATTGCTATGTGTTAGATTGTGGTCAGGAAAGAGGGAAGAAGCAAAGAGAAAAGTTATGATGGGTTCTTGACACGAGTTACTCCTGCCGCCTTACAGTTATAGTGTGCACTCTACTAGTAGTACCTATGCATGCAAAAAGTGTGTTTTCTCTCTACTTCGCTGCCTCTCATCTCTCCACCCCTCTCCCCTCGTGCACCGGTCCGGCCGATCTCTCCCTCGTCCAGAGCGTGGCATTGCGCGTGTGTGCCTTGGTATGGTGGCTCTGTTTCTTTCTTTCTTTTTTGAGAGGGCGGATTTGTTTCCCTGGCGTGTTCGATAGCCGTGTTGGTGTGGAGTAGGAGTAGTACATACTCTAGGAAGGAAACCACTTCGGTCCTCGGCCGCAAGAAAATTCAAACTTTTCTGGTTTCAAAATTTTTACTTGCTTCCCAAACATCGGGAGGGAAAGTTATTCAAAAGATCGAATATTCGCAGTAGTACTCCCTCTACCCCAAATTAGGACGCATGTAGTTTTTGGTCAAAGTTAAACTTTTCCAAATTTGACCAACTATGTAGAAAAAAGTGTCAACATTTATAATATCAAAACAGTACTGTTAGAACCTTCATGAAATATATTTTTATATTACATGCATTTGGTATAGTAGATGTATATATTTTTTCAATATAGTCTGTCAAACTTTGATATTTTTTACTTTGACTAAAAACTATATGCGTCCTAATTTGGGATAGAGGGAATACTTCTTATCTTATATTATCTTGTATTATCTCTTACAATATCATACCACTATATAGTGTACGGATAACTTTGAATATGGACTATTGAATCAAGGCTGGCAAATCCAAACATTGCTAATTGTTGGACCTTCTTTTCCATTCCTAGCACCTAGAAGATTCTACTGATAGACTTTAGCATAATGAACGCTAGTATGCGCAAACATAAAAACACACTTCCTTGCTTAGTTCCAGGGACCTTCTGCTAAATGCAACCCTCCTAATCATCACACAAAGTGGACCACGGTTTGTTATATAATTCCATTTTTCAAGCTTCCAAGCTAAATTTGCACACTTGACACTTATTTGTCGATTCAGCGAAATTAGGCAAAACTTGAGCTATAAGTAAGCGCGGTAGATTAATTTCTCTTGAATTAAATGTAATTCCAGAGGTAGATGGGTGCATCTTCTTGTAGTAAACAATATCATCAGCGTGAGTTTCCAACTATCAGTAACGAACATTCTTAATTTCCCGAGTAATTATGAGATTGTTCTTTTTCATAAAGAAAGTCCAAAGAATATGGATCTAAATGCCATAAGCCAAGCTTTGAGACATATTAAGTGGACCAACATGTTTTACTTACGATTCCTATGTTTAATCTTACTAGTTTTCAAACTTCGTCTAGCTAACTCTGCCCACTTGAATGACTTTAAGACGAATTATCAAAATTAGGTGAAATTTGAACTACAAGCAAATTGTACGTTTGGTTTAAAAGTTTTGCAATTTGTTTGAGGTAACCATCGGGGGAGGAGTATTTAATATATCACGAACCACCACTGAGAGTTTCGAAAACGGGTTCAACTTCTTGCTAAGTTTTTGCGTCTTGACAATTTAAAGAAATTAGGTCAAACTTGAGCTACTAGTAAGCGTGATAGATTGCTCTCGAATTAAATATCATTTCAGAGGTAGATGTGTAGGCATAAATTATTTTAGTAAACAATGTCATTGTTATGAGTTTCCAACTATCAGGAAATAACTATGTCAATTTTCTGAGTGATGATGATATTGTTTTTATTTTGTAAAGAAAGGCCAAAGAATATTGGATCTAAATGCCACAATGCAAGTTTTTAGACCTATATAGCGACCGGCATGGTGTACTTATTATACCCATGTTTTATGAGTTTTCAAACTTCATCTTAGCTAACTCTGCCCACTTCAATGACTTATGTCGATGTATCGAAATTAGGTCAAATTTGAACTACAAGTAAATTGTAGGTTGCGTTGAAATTTTAATGAAAAATCATTTGTAGGTACCCATGTGGCTCTCAATTTTTATATCAAAAACCACCGAGAGTTTTGACGACTTGTAGGACTTATTAATATGATTTCATCTTTACAAATTTGAATCCGTTTTGAAAATGATGACATGAAATAAAGGAAAAACAAAAGATTTACGCAAGATGTCCTATCCTGTCGCGAGCACTACATGTCATGAAAACGGTAACCATGGGATTACATAAGCTTTGGAAAAATGGTTTTATAATATTGGCCTACCATGTGTATGGACATTATTGGGTTTTAACCCGAAGGACAAAGGTTGTCAAGGCCATCTCGACATTATAGTTTACGATTTGATAGATTTCTCACATTAGTTTTGTAGATGGGTGCATCTTGGCATAGTAAGCATTGTTACTTGTAGCAGTTTCCAATAATTAGGAAAAAATACATTTAATTTTTCCTATCGATGATAGTGTTTTTTCTTTACAAAAAGTCCAAATAATATAGTTCACAATGCCACGAGCCAATGATTTTAGACATAGTGGATCATGCTTCCTACCTAACTTCGGCACTTAAATGGCTTTATGTGGATTTATAGAAACTAGGTCAATATAATTTGAAGTACAAGTAAATGGTAGATTTCTCTTAAGATTTTATATAGGGTCTTTGAAGGTATTGTACCCATCAGGAAATCAATATACGAGAACTTCCAAGAGTTTTGAAACATTCATCTTCTTGCTAATAAGTTGCGTGCTGACAATGTTGACCCTATTTTGAAATCAATTTAAGAAAATAAAGAAAAATCCTAAAAACGAAGACTTACACATGGCGTACTTTTGTGTGTATTAACTGCCATGAAAAATGGTAAACATGAGTTTTGATAACTTTGGAAAAACATACCTCTCAAAATTGTCCTAGCATGTATGTGCACAAGTTTCAAGCTGAAAGAGGAAATACCAAGGTAATGGCCATATCCAACATGATGTTTATGATAATTTTCTCATATTTAGTAGATTGGTGCATCTTGGCATGGTAAACAATGTTGACAAGGGAAGTTTCAAACAAGTATTAGGAAAAGAGACAACATCAATTTTATTAGTGAGAAGAATGTTTTTTTGTAAATCAAGTAGTACCAGTACAATGAAGAATATGGCTCGAAATGGAGGGGAATATCAAAGAGCGAGAAGAAACTGTGAGCACACGTAGGCAGTGCGAGAGGATTTGAAGGCGGTGCGATGTCACCTGATACTAGTACACCTACTCCACCTCTCGATTTTCTCTCTCCTTCGCCCCCTCTCACTATACATCCTCCATTTCTCCTTCAATTCCTTCCCATGTAAGTTTTCACGCAATATTAACTTCTAGTCTAAGATGCAGCGGTGCACAAAAAGACGGAGCCCACACCATATCACCATCAATCAAGTCCGGTGATACAACTTTGTGTAGAGTACACTAATGCACTATAGATAAGCATATAGAGACACATAATTTTGATCGGCGGAGGTATGAGACATCGAGCAATTCAGCATAATTATCATGATTCTCTTTGTTTTTGGATAAAACGGGCGCCTCCTAAATTCCTTGGGCTAAGAAAAATCAAGAATCGACGAGTCTAGTATAATCCATTTTTTTTGGTGGGACAAGTCTGGTATAATCTATTTATGATATTTTGGGATACTTTTCAGGAAATTAATACAAGCACGATGTAAATAGACATTATAAATTGCAACAGTACACGCCCCTCCTTTCACCCAAAACACCCAACTTGTCGTTGCTTAGAACTCGATCTATCTTTATTTCCTTCCAAAATGTCGTATGGCAACTCTCTCCAGAACACGTCGATCGACCTGACAAACGAGAATGGCCCCGAAAGTCCGCATAGAAGCCCAGACTCTGTAACATCCCAAAAATATTGAACTAGAATCATCAAACTCTAATCATCAAAATTAAAGTTAACAAAAACTTTTCTAAATAAAAATATGAAAGCATTCATGTGTGTATGCATCCCATTTTGAATTATTTTGAATTGCCTTGTTTATGTGTTTCTTTGCTTGTAAAAGTATTCTTAGGTGAAATAAACATCATCTAAACAATCCCCACACTTTTCCCAAAGACAAATAAATCAAAACAAACAAAATGAGTGAATGGTCATTTTGACCAATTTAACTCCCATGCCTACTTTGGTTGTCTCAAACTTTCAGAACTTAACAAAAACTTGTTTGGATCTTTACACCCCTTGATAGTACTCATAAAAAAGTATCAAGTCCCACCTTGTGATCATCCAGAAACATTCAAATGCATAGTTTAAATGACAGTTTAAAATTGAATCTATTTTATATGGGAAGATCCCACTTTTTCAAAAACCACTCAAACAAGCTCAACTTTCAAAACCCAAGCTTCTACAGACTCACCAGCACCTGCCTAGCACACCCACCAAAAATCTTTTCAAAATTCAAAACTTGAGTTCATGCGGTCATTCATGAAACACCTTGCAGATGCAAATCAAACAAAATCAAAACACTATTTTGAGCAGTGTTTCTGGCCTAACTTGTTCCCTCTCTGGACACCACTAGCCTTAGTAGATCATCTAACAACCTAAACTAATCTCTAGCACTACTGTAAGCTAGCCATTGTCATCAATGGTGAGCAGGCCGAGTGCACCCTTGCCACCCACATGTCGACAGCGAGCTAGGAGAAGCACCAAGCCTAGCCAACATGTCTGGGAGCAAGCTAACACCCCACCGCCACTCCCTGTCCAGTGCTCGAACCTTGCTAGCCCCTGGACCACACGCACAGACCGTTCCCAGCTCGCCAGCAACCATGTCGAGAGCGCGCCCCGTGCGCCACGCTCGACAGACGCGCCCGCCCGCCGTGCATACGTGATCACCACCGTCCCAAAGAACCCAGAGACACGTCCGTTGCCCGCGTCACGAACCACGCAGCGAGTCGCCATAAAACTTCCGTCCGGGCACGCGCAGAGCACCGCGTTCGACCGATCAACACCGCCCCACGCCACCATGTCGTTGAGCTTAGGGAGCACAAAGATCGTCGCCCACACCGATAGCCCTCTGTGTCGTCGACCACGACTAGCTCACCTTGCACCCGTCGGTCCCACACCATATCACTCCCCTCTCACCCAGAACCACCCCCTCGGTCCGGCGAAGCCGAAATTTGGCGGAGTCCGTCGCCGGAGAAGAAGGGAGCGATTGAGCCGCCTAGGAAGCTGCTGGTACCAGGAGGTTCGCCATCGTCGACTTCATCGTTCGCCAAGATCGCCGACCTCGCTCGAGCCCCGTGAGCCCGACCCCACCGCCGCGTTAGGGTTCTGTCTCGCCGGCGCTGCCCGACGTGGACGATGAACCAGGGCCGTTAGATTAGAACAAGATCCCACGGCTCACATTTCCCCGTACCGCTTCGCATCCCCTCGTCTCATTGACGTGTGGGGAAGCAACTTAACCAGCACGCGTAACCGCTGTGCTTAGCAGGCCGGCCTAGTATCGTTTCCCGCGTAGCCCACTCGTTTGAATTCAACTTTTTACATTTAAGTTCAAACCTAGTTCTGTACCCATTTTCAAAAATCAACCCAGCTCGATTCAGTAAACCAAATTGAATGAAACCAATTTTGTTAGAAAGGTCTTGAAATGCTGAATCCAAGCCCGTTGGATTTAAATCATTTGGATCTGTAGATCATCCTTGGTAAAAATAACAAGGCAGAATCTTTTCTGCATTCAAACATTTTTCAAATTTAAACCATAATAGCTTTTGAGTTGATTCCAACTCTCAAAAATCACATTTGATCATACCTTTCAGAATATATAAAAACATTTGGGTTTACTTACAGAAATATTGTCAAGTAATAAAAGAATGCCACATAGGCATTTCTAGCCACTTTATTTATATTTAAAATAAAAGGTTAAACCTTATTAAATTGTGACACCACTTTAAATCACATTCCCATAGACTAAAATATGTGGTGATGACATGTGTCAACATGAACCCATGTTTGGTTTGGAGAATATTAAATCTTAAGTAGTTTTTCAATGAGTAGAAATTACTTTTCTAAAAATAAAAGAAATTACACCAAGCTTTAATCTTGTAATGTTAGTGATGATGCTAGATAATCTATAGAACCCTTGTGTGTGATGATTGAAAGTATTTAAGTATTGTTTGGTGATTCTGTACCTCATATTTATTTACAGACGCTAGTACCGACCAAGGATACGAGGAAGAAGGAGGATACTACGAAGAAGAAGCCGAGGAGAACTTCAACCACTGCTCTGCACAAGGCAAGCTAACACTTGCAATTATGAAAGTTAGATAACCTATGCAATGCCCTAAGCATGCTTGGTTAGACACATATGATGATACCCAATCCCAGTTTTACTTACAAGCTTTATACTTTATTTCTTTATCAAAGCTTTTACTTAGAGTTTACTTAAGTGAATTGTAGATTCTAGATAGACAATTTAAGGTTGCATAAAGAGCATAAAACTTGGCCTAAGCTAGATAATCTTTATGTCACCCCAAGGCATGAGATTGTATTTAGTTGAAACTCCACTTGTTTACCACCCCTCATTAGTACTAACCCCCACTTGTAGATGCTAGTGCTAAGCATAAAACTTGATCAACTTTAGATGTGAATACTTGGTGGAAAAATGGTTATGAAAACCTTGGAATGATGGATCATTCTACTGAAATGTTTTGGACATGTGTTTCAGAACACCAGACGATTTTTGGTGATGAAAATGTTGAGGCATGAGACTTATCCCTTTATAAAACTGATGGTTGTCTGGATGCGATACCATTCCAATTTTACCGTACAACCACAATACCCAAGAATTGGGTAGGGCTTGACCGGAAACTTATATACCTTAGATTAGTTCCCTCACGGCCAAGGTCTGAGCTGAGGCTACCTTGTGAAGATTGTCCACCTGTGCAGTACCCAAGATGACATTTGGTCATGGTTGGGAGGCCAAACTCTCAGGAGAGGTGCTTATACTAGGGCGTGTAATTGAAAGGTTAGGATTGATTATCCGCATACTGAGTATGGTGAATTCAGGATTTGTTCTTGACGGATGTATCGAATGTTGTGGTGAAAGTGTACAATCTCTGTAGAGTGTTAAACTATTCGAATAGCCGCGTCCGCGGTTATGGACAGTTGGAGTGGCCATACTGTTCCCCCGTCAGATGTTTTCAAAATGACTTGTGAAATGAATTGAGATTTTGACTTGACCACAACAGAGTTGTGATATGAAATACAAGTTCCCACTTAGGTGTTATAAAACTTCAACTAGCATTCGTTGTTTCTAAACTTAGTAGATGTAAATCTGGATTTTTGCAAAACAACCCTAGAGCTTAGTGTCCTATTACAAAAAACCCCTTCACTTGTTAGTATTAGTTTGCGAGTACTTAAAGAGTACTCATGGCTTTGTCCCTGGCTATTCCCATGGCCAGACTATGAAGAGGAGTACCTGGAGGATGGACCCCAGGAAGGTTACGACAACTAGGATCATCTCCCATCGTCAGCATTGCCTATGACCCCGAAGATGGAGCTTCGCCTACGCTACCGTTATTATTACGTATTTCCGCTGCTTGAGTTGTATTAAGAACTGGATCATGAGATCCTTATTTGTGTAAGACCTTATGTATGGTTTGTAATGGATGATGTACTGTGGTATCCAATTCTGTTATGTCTCGCAAAAATGGTAATCCTGGGATTGCGATGTATGGCATAACAGGCATCTGGGATTAAAAATCCGGGTGTTGACAGACTCGTTCGACGGGACATGGCTTCCACTGTTTTCTGACTCCTCATATGAAGAAGATAGCCACTAGAAACGCTTCGAAGGGACGCCGCCACCAACGCCAAGTGAATCTGATAAGATGGACGATGAGATAGTGGAAGAGGAGTTTGAGGACAACAATGAGGAGGAGGAGGCCGAGGAAAACGATGAGGATTGTTCACATTTCAAGCCAAGTTACCAATGTCAAGGTCATATCTACATAACTCATCCCGTTTATTTTCTATAAATTAAAGAATGTAATAAAAAAGTTAAGCACTTGCATATGGTGTCCTCTTTCGTAAATGATAAACATGAATCATGATAAGGTTTAAAGACATTTGCTTCACAATATAACCAACAATGTGTTAACATACTTGTGTTTAAAGATAAATAATGACCAAAGTTCATGGCCATTATCTATATAGTTTATAATAACGCGTCCATTTCTGGTAGATGAGTGCATCTTGGCATGACATACTAATGTTGTTAATGTGACTTTTCAAATTTTATGTTTTCAAGCATTTTCAAATAATTCTAGAAGTGCCACATGTAAATGTTTTTTAAAAAGATAGTGCAAAGAGTATGGCTCTGAATGCCACAACACAATAAATTTCAGACAAAATAGAGTATGTTTTATGGTTAACAAGTTTTGTGAATTTTCAAGCTTTCTATCTAATTTGTCACGATTAAATAAGTTTTTTTCAATTGACCAAAGTAGGTAAAATTTGAAGTCCAAGTGGGAAATTTATCCGAAATTCATATATAATTATTGTACCCATGTAGTCATACTAAAAACAAACGACTATTTTGAAAGATACAACTTCTTTGTATGAATTTTGATGCCGACACATCTGACCATGTTTCAAAAAATTCTAAGAAAATATGGAATAATTGCAAAAATGAGCAAGGTCGTTTTTTTCTTTTCTTTCGAAAAGGGGAGTAGAACCCTGTCCTGTGCATCGGTTGATACACACAACCTTTTATTAAAAATTCATAGTAAAATAGTAAAAATGATGTTTTCAATATAAGGGACATGGGCACCTTCACCGGACCTCCACAATTAACCTTTATTTCTCTTCTCCCCTACTCCTTTACGACTTTGCAGCTATGGCTCCGAAGACCAGAGCTATCCAGGGGAAGAAGAAGAATATCCAGGTGGCGGCGGCAAAAGCCAAGGAGAAAAATAAGACATGTCGCCGGCTTCCGAATCCTGATATGGCCACTGCAGGTCGCAGTCTCACACCAGGCAGGCACAGGAAGAAGCAAGTGACGAGGTTCGTCAAGGCCGGGCTGCATTTCCCCGTCGTCCGGATCGGGCGCTACCTCAAGAAGGGTCGGTACTCCCAACGCATAGGCTTCGGGGCTCCCGTCTACCTCGCGGCCGTTCTCGAGTACCTCATCGCCGAGGTGCTGGAGCTCGCCGGGCAAGCCGCCAAGGATAGGAATAAGATCCACATCATCCTGAGGCACGTGATGCTCGGCATCATGCGCGACGAGGAGCTCGGCAAGCTATTGGTCGGCATCACCATCGCACACGGCGGCGTGTTTCCCAACATCCATGAGTCGTTGTTTGGCGATGGTACCGCGGAGGACGTAGCCAGGTTACCCGCGGAGGATGCTGCCAAGTTATGCGAGAAAACCATGGAGCCCCCCTAGAAGTCGTTAAGTGGTAATGTACTCCGTATGAGGTTGGGTTTGCTCTATTTGCAGTTTGGCTAATCATCAGTCTCAATGTAATAATGTTCGGATCATGGTCTAAGCAAAATCTTGTGAGGATTCTAAAAATGTGTAATAATGTTCAGATCACTGTTAATGTAATAATGTTCCAGACATATTAAGTGGACCAACAATACTAATGATTCCTATGTTTTATGAGTTTTCAAACTTTCTAGCTAACTCTGCCCACTTGAATGATTTTATGTATATTTATCGAAATTAGGTCAAATTTGAACTTTAAGTAAAATTTAGGTTGCTTTGAAAGTTTCAAGAAAAATCTTTTGGAGGTAGCTCATTTTGAGAGCATTTTTTACCATACTACAAGAGTTCGAGAGTATTCCAGTTTTGGTTCCTTTTACCAATGGAAGTACTTGTTTTGAATGTTCCTGCACTCTCTGCCATGACCATTCATTTGACAGGACAGTACAAATCCATGGTGTGCTAGGCTAGCTATGTTGTAGTGAAGGCAAGACCTACTCCCGTCGGTACGATTTCAATCAATTTATTCTACTTCTAGTAGTATTTTCCTTTGCTCTTCGTCCTCTTCCTCCCCATCTTCTCGCTGATCCCCACTCTCCCTCGCCCACCTTAGTGCACGCCAATGCTGCCATGCCGTATTTGGATCATCTCCGGAGCCCAGTTCGATAGGCATAGTAGATTTAGCAGAGAGAAAGAAGGCACACTTAGATTTATTTCAACACGTATTTCTCCTTTCCCTCGATCTCCATCCTCACTTCACCTCCAACATACCGGTGATGGACATTCCCACTCGCACTCCAATACAGTCACCGCCAACGCCGCGATGTCGCTTTAGGATCAGCTCCGGTGACCAGTTTGATAGATTGTTTTCCATGTCGCCCTGCCAGTTGTCGCTCGCTCTCTCCTCCAAAACCCCAATCCAAACCAAAGACCATAATCCCCCAACATCTCGAGATATTCCTCGTGATGGCCCAATTGATCGATGATAGTGACACTTCTAGGGTGTTTTTCGATGGTCACTTGAAGAAATCTCAGCCAGATGCAACGTCATCACAGCCGCGAGCCTCGTCGCCTGCTGCAAATGTTATCTTTACTCAGCAACACATAGCGCTTCCCTGGAAAAATCTCTTTTGTTTGGTCTCCCATGTGTTCTTCACTCTCACCCAACTGAGCTACCGTGTGAGTACAATGTCTTCTACCGCGATAATCGCAATAATCAGTTCTACAGGGGAAGCTACTATTGTAGCAGGGGCAAGCAGAAGCCACGGCAGAAGTTCATCTGGACCTTGTGCGAGCTGATGCCGCTGGATAGGTCCTCCTCCGATGTTGTGATGCCAGACTATGAGGGTAAGAAGTGGGCAGGCGTGAATGGAGATTGGATCGCCACTGTTGGCCTCACCTGGAACTGTGAGCTTGTGAATGTGTTCACTCATCGCCGGATTCATCTACCAGCAATCTTCGACTTTGATGCCACCTCCAAGGTTCTTAAGTTTGTGGCCGCTGGTCAGCCTACTAATCTACCGAAGATAGCCATTTGCCAAGTTACCACAGCTGTTGGGAACTATAAGGATTTCTCTGTGCTGGCCATCTTCGACACTGTAATTACCTTTCTTGATTGTCCTCATGGTATCTAGATGGTTCTTGAGAACCTGTTCAACATGTTCAGCTACCGCGATGCAATTATCCATAAGGGAGTTGTCTATGTCGTAACTCAGATTGGCAATGTGTTTATGCATGGGATCCTCGGGCATGGGGTAAAATTTCCATCCTTAAATGTTTTAGCTTCATCATTCTAATTTTGGCAACCGGACCTGTGAATGTTCTTTCGTTGCAAGGTCACATGCGTCTTCTAGGGCCACCAGTTTCTTATGGTAATTGTGAGTACAGTCCTGATCTGTGGTGGTTAGCTAGATCTCCTGATGGTGATAGCCTTATTCTAATCAATACTAAGGGTGTTAGTGATAGGCGGTATGACAGTACTTATGGTGGTTATCATGTCACTGACAATATAGCTTATCATCACGGCCGCACTATTCACACCTATTCTACTAGGTTTTGCTGCCATGTTTTCTCGATTGACACTAGTAGGTTACTTCCACTAAGGCAATGGTGGAGGGTTTTTAACCTTGGAGTGTTTTCTATCTTCCTTGGATTAAACTATCCTATCACTATTCCAGTTGCCGCTGCAAGACTTGTCCCTGGAGATATAACGAGGAGCAACTATGTATACACCTTCCCGCATGCAGTTAGCCTCGATGGATTTAGTTCTCGTCCTGAAATATGCCGCTTTAGTATGAATGTTCAAGACGCCTAAGTTGGTTTCTCAACAAACATTGGCTGGAATTGGCGGCAGACTTCGTTGTGGTTCATCCCAAGCTTGGCCAACGTGAAGGATTGGAACCGGCATAATGAACAGTTCAAGGAAGATGGGTTGAACGTAGCAATCATATGGAATAGAGATTTACGTATCTTGAATAATTATTTTTGCCTCATTTGTATGGCATGGCCCTTAGCCATTAACTTGCGGTACTCAAACCTTTCATTTCGCCGCAATGTATGTGCAAGGCGTGCAATTTGATCAAACTCCTTTTGTATGCAAGCCATAGCCTTCGTCAGTGTGTGTCGATTATTCTGCAACTCGTTGCGCTCGCACCCCTTTATTATTTGTTGCACTTTCGAGTTCTCAAAAAATGTGAAACAAAACAGGAACATTGGATATGATGTTGCTCATGCATCTACAATACCCGTTTCCGTAATATGATCTTACGTGACCTGTGTATAAAATAAAAAACCTAATCGAACGATATCTTATGTTCATTTGTTAATTTTATGGTGGCCAGACCATGTAATAGTTTTGCTAGAAATTCACAGATGAACTATATATGACATGTTCATGATTTATTTACATTTTATGAAAAACTTAGAAGTGCGATATGCAACAACTAGTTGCGGGTGCAACTAGTGGAAAATTGTAATTTCTGTCGTGGACATATCTAGTGGCTTCAAGCGCATGATGCAGGTAGTTTCTCACTGTCAAGTGGGGCCGATCTAAATAGGACACGCTTGTGTGTGATTTAAATTCATGCACGTTAAATCTTGTGTCCGTGCACATAGCACACTTCTCTCATTTTGTTGCGCGGTTGCATGCTGGGCATGTGTAATTCCATGTATATATAAACACATGCAACATGCAGAAATTACCACGGACACACTCGTATGTGCATTATATCTAGTGTATATATTTTCGGTTGTTGTACTACAACTTCTGCATGTAGGGGAAGAAGGTGAAAGTATATGTGTCCATGTCGTGGCTACTACTAGTAGTAGTAGTTCGTCCTCCTATTTTCCATTGAAAATACTATGTTGAAATGAAAGTTTTTCGACTAGACCATACTGATACGTAGGATAGCTCCATGACGTGCTAGTCTAACATATAGTGAATTCTAGGCAGCGGTAACGTCCTCGATGCTGCTGTTGGCAGAGCTGGCAAGTAAAATCTCCCTCCTCTTATTTTTTTCTTTGCCTCTCCATCTTCTTCCCCAGTCCTCATTCCCCACTCCCCACACCGCCCACAATCTCCCACACGCTCTCTCTTCTCACCCGTTTTTTCCATAACGCTCCCCCTCCTCCTCCAGAAAACCCCAATCGCACGTGCATCCGCCTACTCTGCCTAAATCCATCTGGACGTGATGGCTGATTTCAAGCTTAGCGGGCAATGCAAGTGGGATCAACTCAGCGCGGACGTTGTCGAACTCATCGTTTAGTATATGGAAATTTCCAGCACCGTTAGGCTAGTCGCATGCTGCAAGATGACGTACGATCGTATCAGCAACGACGAAGGTACGAAATGGACTTTGCACCATTGGAATGAACCCGGCCTACTAATGCCTCAGCCTGCTCATTGGTTCGATGAGCACTATGACGAGATGATGGTAAATCGTCTGCATGACACAGTGTACGACGTAGTGCCCCTTGACCATCCTAGGCGCACCGCCATCCTACCCTTCATGCATGAAAAATTCTGGGTGGGCATGAACGTAGGCTGGCTTCATGGACCCGAGAGGGGTATGGTTCCTAGCGAACATCTACACCTATTGAGTAATCA
Organism: Avena longiglumis; assembly: GCA_030063025.1. Lineage (NCBI taxonomy): Eukaryota > Viridiplantae > Streptophyta > Magnoliopsida > Poales > Poaceae > Avena > Avena longiglumis. The sequence continues at coordinate 296,836,460 of CP125978.1, forward strand.
ACCTTCCGTCGATGGATACTTGTGGCATTGAGTGCAAGTAATGCTAGTAGCCAGCCAGGGTTCCCGCAGTTACCTATAGTCTTTTCTATACCCATGTATATTTCAAAATTTTGTTTTTTTGGCGAATCCACAGCTATGAGAAAAGTATGAAAAGTCGTGGGATGGATGTCTTGACCTGCTGAAGATCGTAATCTGCAGAGTGCCCACAGAAGCTGGGGTTACACAGACTACAAGCTCCTCGTGTTGTTCGACAGTGAAATCGCCTACTTGGAAGGCGGTAGCGAAGTTTGGAGATGTCTGGACCATTCAGGTCATGGAATGTGATAGTACCATGATGCCATTGAACACGGTGGCCTCATTTTTTTGGTCGCAAGAGAAGGCTGCACCTACTGCTGGGATCCCACATTGGAAGGTAATTCTAGTTCCATGATACATTGTGAGTGAATTACTAAAGTTATTCCTTAACTACCTTGCTTATGTTTTACCTTTCATATGACTGAATGAGCACACTCTTTATGTCCTAAAAAATATGCATGAACAATTGCTACTAATGAATTAGTACCAGTAATAAGTCTTTAAAAATTATAGTGTATGACGGCATCCCTGCACTAGTAAGTTCGTCCATTGTTAGAATATGAAAAGTATTAACTAGCATCTCTAATGTGAGGGCAACACACTGAAGACGGGTTTCTTGATTTTTTGTACTTTTAGGACCTCCTCAGGTTGTAGGAATCACATATGATTTTTGTAGGACACCAATCTTTTCCTTTGGATCAGCGTAGGATTTTTGTAGGATTTGGATCCTTAGATTTTATTCTATAAATGCTATTTGATTCAGAAGAGTATAATCCTTATGAATTCCTTCAAAGGATTTGAACTCTATTTTGGAGGAAAATTTCCATCCACTCCAACCTCTTTGTACAATTATTTCGGATTTCCTGTGCAATCAAACACTACACTTGATCCAAAACCTTTTAGGTATCTAATCCTATAGGATTCAAGTGGACATGCCTCTATATCAATAAAAAGTGGCGCTGATAGCATTTTTTCTCATTAATATGTTCATGTGATCCAAAGAGTCCCTCATTTTTTAAATAACTGAATGATCGGTCCCTCTTTTAAAACATACAGAAACTAGAAAAGTAAGATATGGAAGAAATCGAAATATCTGGAATAGAAGAATAAGAAAAATCAATTACTAATCAGGATTTTCCTATTAACACGGTTAGCACGAACATTGAAGAATGCTGGTGCTAGAATATGTATGTGATACGTCGCAAACGTATCTATAATTTTTGATGTTCCATACTTGTTTAGTATCTACTTTGCTATGTTTTGTCCACACTTTGAGGTATTTTTATACACTTTCTGGAACTAACCTATTGACAAGATGCCAAAGTGCCAGTTGCCTGTTTTCTGCTGTTTTTGGTTTCAGAAAGCTAAAAAATGAATATTTTCGGAATTGTACGGGACAAAATCCAAAGTTCATATTTCTCCTTGAACGATAAGGATAATCAAAGATGACACGGAGGAGGACACCAGGGTGGCCACACCCTAGGTGGGCATGGGCCCACCCTGCCCACGCCCACGGGGGGTGTGGGCCCCCTGGCCCTCAACCGACCTTGCCTCCTTCTCCTATAAGAATCCTCCGACCCAGAAACCCAAAAGAATCGAAAAAAAAGCCACAAAAAGTTCTGTTGCGCCGCCGCCACCGAAGGGGAGATTCGGGGGACAGAAAGTCTTTGTTCCGACACACTGTCTGGACGGTGAAGTTCCCCCGGAGCCATCTCCATCGATCTCCACCACCATCTTCATCATCGTTGCTGATTCCCATGATGAGGAGGGAGTAGTTCTTCCTTGAGGCTAAGGGCTCTACCGGTAGCTATGTGTTCATCTCTCTATCTATGCATGATCTTGTTGTGGTCATGAGCTTTGTAATCTAGTAGATCTACCTTCCTACTCAAGTGCTTCAATAGATCTCTACTCTCCCCATGTGTGTGAAAGTGACAGCATGCACACCATGGTGGCACTTAGGCTAGAGTCTACATAAATACTCATCGTGCTTTAATAGATCTATGCTTTTCCCCATGTGTGTGAAAGTGACAGCGTGCACACCATGTGTGGCACTTAAGCTAGGTTATATATATATTTATCATGAGTTATATCTGGAGTTGGATGTCTTTATGAAATTGTGGTGTTTGTTGGAACCATCTAGCGCTCAAGGTGACAGTGTGGGGTTATCTATATGGGGAAGGCGGACTTTGAGGAGTGTTGTTATAGCCCTACAATGGATTAGAGTGTCCAACTAGAGAGTAGTTAAGAGTAGTACCATGAAGAGAAGATATTTATATGAGAGAGTGTTCACTAGTAAAAGTATGATCCCTAGGCCTTGTTTCTAAGCATTGAAACACCGTTCACAACTAGATTTGTTGCATGTTTGCTTGATTCCATCTTTATTTCAGTTTTCCTTTAGTTTCTCCCATGTCAACAACAAGTCAGAAGCTCTTTTCTGGCACCGTTACCACTTGTATTTCACTATTTCTTCGCTGAACTAGTGCACCTATACACCTGACAAGTGTATTGGGTGTGTTTTGGACACAAGAGACTTCTTGTATCTTGATTGCAGGGTTGCTTGAGAGGGATACCTTTGACCACTTCCTTCCTGAGTTCGATAAACCTTGGGTAATCCCCATAAGGGAAACTTGTTGATGTTCTATAAACCTCTGCACTTGGAGGCCCAACAATTGTCTACAAGAATAGAAATGCATAGACATCAGTATGCCAATAACACACTTTTTGTCTCCAATTCGGATGTTGCAGGAAACAAGGAGCTGGCGTTTGTAATCCCAGCACCTATTCTGAATAATCGGCTAGTCATGTGGTTCCTCGCTCGATCAGATGATGGCGAATGCTTGATGATCATAATTACGACATATGGCATGGGGTTGCCCATGGCGAAGAGGCTAAAGTCATTCCCCATGCTCAAAATGGGACTAACTTACGCCTATATCCATCCGCTCGTGTCTATGTTTTTAAAACACGATGCTAGCTATACTAGGCCTCCAGGGGTCATTGTTTGGGCGACAACTCTTTGTTTCTTGGTCTCAATTATCCAATAATTGACAAGATGACGAAGAAACGCGGATGTCAGGCTCCTGATGGCACATTGTTCCCCTTCATGAGGAAAAATTGTGTGTACACAACATACAGGAGGTTTCGCGGAATAAAATTCCCTCAGATTAAACGCTGTAACCTGCAGCCAACCGAAGGTGAGCCTGTGGCAGTTATCAGCCTTCCCAAAGATGGTTGGAACAGTGTGCGACAGGCGGAAATTTGGTTTACGCCTAGTTTAGGTGTGGTAGGCTCGTTGTTCCATTTTTAGACTGAGTTGTGCATCCTTCTCGTGTATCGTTGTGTCATCTTTTTTGCATCGTGGTTTAACAGTTAACTGTTAGTACACTGGTTTTATTGGCTAGTTTGAATCAGTTTATATGATCCCTGACATGCTTTTGTAATTAGTATTTCCTTCCACGTTATAATCCATGTAGCGGTGCTTATGTCGCGGCGTCATTTCTATACTATATTTATCAATACTCTTACTGTGCAACTTTGTGTTTTCAGAGGAATATTCCTTATGGACATAAAAGGTAGGCCACCATGGCTAGGAAACAGGCTTTAACTGGGTCGTAATTGATCTATGATCGGTACGCCAAAGCAGGCACTAAATGTTTATGTAGATTTTCTAAAAAAAACATTGTTTATGCAGACCCGTCCAAAAAATAAATGCTTACGCAGAACCCATATTGTCACTGATACATGGCATACTTTTGGCGCGAGGATGAAACCTTTTCGCGCTACCATGAAATTACTTCTTCAATATGTATCCTCGATCATCCTTCCACAGTCCACCACCCCCAAATAAAATCCCCTACCCCATCTCACCACCACACACACACCACTCCCTGTACCAAGCATCGCCATCACTTCCATGTCGACCCCCTTCGACGGCTCGAAAGCACTTTGGCGTGGCAATCCCGAGCTCTGTCCTGATCTTTGGCATTGTGTTCTATTGATAAATGCTAGCATGTTGGCGTAGGACTGCGAGTATGTCAGGTTAGCCCTCATGGCTACCATGGAAGGTCATCGGATGACCTAGCGAAAGCTCTAGAGGCTATCCACGGCATCCGGTCTCGTGCATTGCTCGTTGAAGGAACCTTCACATGTGCTGAAGGTACTCTTTGTTGAATTTTCGGTGCATGAATCGATAATGGCCGACGGCATACTGCAGTCTCCATTTGAGAGGTCAAGGCCTATGTTCAAGCATCGTGTGCTCGTCCATGTTCAACACATGCTCCACGACAATACTCACAATGGCAGATGTCATGTTATTTTGCATGACATCTTACCTATGTTGATCGGAAGGGTGGACGGCATAGTACCTGCTCATGTTCGTGATGGTGGCCACAACTTCTATGGCTCAATGGGTCAGTCTGGGGGTCTGATTCTGCATAATTTTAGGTAAGGCATTTGGTACTGAATCTGCTCCAGTGTATGTGAAATGAACAAGTCAAGCTCTGATGTGCTGACATTGTAATGTGATGTGCTAGTGTACAAACTGGTTGTATTATTGTGTTCAAAACTGTGAACTAAATGTGTGAATTCTTTGCTTTTTTGTATGATGACAGTGCCACATGTTGGTGTTAATTGCGACATGTATTAATTTGATCGTACTGAAGCATACAACTTAGAGTGATCAGTATAAGCTGGTGCTTACCTGAGCTGTCTGAAGCTGGGCAAGTCAAGGCCATTGTGTCTCTACCACCTACAGTTTAAATGGCATGATTACATGGCTTTGAGTACATCAAATCGATTAGGCAGATTCAAAGCCACTCAAACCATCTCGAAATATAACTTTCCTAAAAAGATGATCCTTCACTGTAAGACTTGAATATGACACGATTTTATGTCAATCCGTAACACTCCCTCCAGTACTTTCCATGTTCGAATACTGTGCTGCCAAAGTTCTTTGCTAGCTAGGCCATATCAAGTCTTACAATATCGTTCAATTTTGTCCCATTCCAACTGCATTCTTTTGTGTGTCGCGTTGGTACAGCCAGGTCAGGTGGACCATCGACCTTCAGTATAATATATTTTTACTACTCAGCCTATGGAAATGAATTTTTTAAACCCACTTTCGACAAAAAATTCCCATAATCTTGTTTCAAAAAAATCTTCCCTTAATTAGCCTTTGGTGGTGAGCAGAGCCGCCAAACCCCAATACATTTAACCAACTACATTGAATTTTCACTAAGGATCTAACAAAAATATTAGACATTCGACCCAAGTCTGGCCCAAAACATTGCAATTCTATGAGGAGCTCATTAGAAAATAGTACTTTCGACCCAACTCTGGCCAAAAATCTCGCTAATTTATCCATTATGGGGTCAGGTTGGCTGTGGGCCGGCAACCCTCAACACATTGTTACTTTTTTAAAGCATGAAGGACACTGAAGAAGCCCATGATAATAAGCCCATTTATTCACAAGATTGGACCCCAAATTTTTTGTATCGCCCAAAATCTTCTTAATTTAGAATTTTCCGCTCCATTCTGATAAACTATAATGTATGACTGCCCATGTTTTATTTATACATACCATGTAGTATTTTTTATGGTAATGGTTAGGATCGTTGCCTTTTCATTTTAAGTGATTTCAACATTTCTAAACCTAGTATATTATCATAGTTAGTTCTGGCGTAGTGAAAGCGCATGTAGTTTTCATTTGTTGAAGCCTTGAGTTCGATTCTAATCCTAGGTTTATCAACATATATATAATTCCTATCATACACGTTTTTTGCACAGAGACGGATGACATCTTGGACCTAGCAACCAAGCTCAAAACAGGGGCGCGACCGAAAAAAATGTCCAACACACACGTGTCCTCTATAGAGGAGGCTGACATATGGGACCCACTAGAGAGACCTAATATAGAGGAGGCATCGAGAAATGTTACCAAGTTCCAAACAGGGAGGCACGAACGGGTAAAAAGTCCAGCATGTAGACGTTTCTTGTACTTAGAGGCTGACATGGGGACCCACCAGCCTATATAAACGGCTGATGTATCGAGCAACGTTGCCAAGTTTGAAACATAGAGGCACGAGCGTGAGAAAACTCTAGCATGCACATGTTTCTTTCTAATGAGAAGTTGATATGTGGGACCCAACAGCGTGACCAAACGGCAGATTCGTCGGGCAACGCTATCTAGTTAGGAATAGGGTAGCGCTAGAGAAGAAAAAATTTCAATCATATACACACGATTCTTCTAATGAGATGCTGACATATGGGACCCACCGGCCTAAATAAATGGCTGATCTAGCAAGCAACGCTATCAAGTTAAGACGGAGGTACAACCGAGGGCAAAAAATCCAGCATACATACGTTTCTTCTAATGAGATGATGGCATGTGGGCCCAGCTGCGTGATTAAATGGTAGATGTATCTAGCAGCGTAATCAAGTTCGGAACAGGGTAGTGGGATTGAAGGAAAAAATTCCATCATACACACGATTCTTCTAATGAGAGGCTGGCATGTGAGACCAATCAGTGCGACTAATGACAGATAGATCAAGCAACGTTATCAAGTTTAAATTAGGGAGATACGAGCCAAGGAAAAAATCATCATGCACATGTTTCTTCTAATGTGAGATGACATGTGGGGACTAGCTATGTGATTAAACTGTAGATGCATATAGAAGCACTATCAAGTTCGAAACAGCGTAGCGGGAGCGAAGGAAAAAATTCCATCATACACATGATTCTTCTAATAAGAGGCCGGCATGTGGGACCTAGCATCGTGATTAACGGCAGATAGATCGAGCAATGTTATTGAGTTTATATCGGGGAGGCACAAGCCAAGGAAAAAATCCATCATGCGCATGTTTCTTCTAGTGTGAGGATGACATGTGGGACCCAACAGCCTGATTAAACGTTAGATGCATCGAGCGACGCTATCAAGTTCGGAACATGGAAGGGGAAAAATTCCATCATACACACGATCCCTCTAATATGAGGCATACATGCGAGACCCAGCAACCTGACTAAATGAAATAGGCATAGAACAACGTTACTGAGTTTAAATCAGGGAGGCGTGACCGAAAAGTTTGGTCCACTAGAGTCATTGACATTTGGGACCCACAAGCAAAAAATACTTCGACGAGTCAACATCTCGTGAGGAAGCGGAAATATTATTTCTGCCACGCGTCCATCGAGTTTTGTCCATGTTTTTAGCGGTTTTGTCGTAGTAGAGGAGCATGAAACCAGAAAAAAATATTTACATCAGCCACGGACGAGCCGAGATTTTCGTCACGGAAGATGCGGAAGGGAACATTTCTTGTAGTGCTTAGTGCTTGAAACATGGTAGAAACATAGAGTAGTAAGCCTGATACTCTCGGCACGTGGCTAGCAGAGACAATGCAAGGCTGGAGCGTGTGATTCCCGATAAAGGTCTCGGGTCTAGTCCCATCCATCGTCCATGGTCATGGCGCAGGTTTGTCAGCGGGTGGAGTAGAGGTGTTGCATGGGTCCTGATGCTCGCCTCCCTGCAACGACTGTGTGTGGATGCGCCCGACTACCTTCCTATACCACATGGAGCAAGGGGTCCTAGGGCGCCATTCTTGTTGTGCTCCTTCATGAACCCTATATGTGTTCCCCGACCACCGCCTTTTGAGACAAGCTATTCAAAGAAAATTTGTCTCTCTTCTATTCCAAAAGGAAATCTTTTGGATCCAGTTGAATAATTATAAATTTCAAGAACCACCTAGGAGAAAGCCTCATTAGGGCCAATATAATATTATGAGGTTTGATTAATAATTGTCTTGACCATGATTTACCACCTTGGTATGTTCTGCATATTTTCTATGGAGGACTAAGTGAAGCTAATAGAACTAAAGTCGACTTATCTTCAGGTGTAAATTTTATAGACTATTTTATTTCAAGGTTGGTAATAATTAGAGAGAATTCATTGTAACAGTGAATATTGGTCTTTTGACTTGGGCGGTGAAGGAGGCTAGAAACTGATTATGATTGTATCCATGCTTTCTAGAAAACTAGAAAAGTAGATGATTTGGATAATGATCTCCATCCCGACTCTTATATTGTTCTACATGTTCTTAAATCTTTTACAGAGCGCATCGAAGCACCCAAAAATGGGTTGGATATAATATGTACCACCTCTCTTAAAGAAAGTTCACACTATTATTGAAGCACCATTGGAGCCAAGGAGGGAAGGACCATCTTATCTGGAACTTGTTCTGTTCCCAAGAACTTTGTGAAAGCAACTCCTGCACAAAAATAAGCAGATCATCTGGATGACAAAAAAATGTACTAGAAGAAGCAAAGGAGGAAGTGGAAGCTAAAATGGAACCTATAGAATAAGTTGAGGAGGAAGGAATAACTAAAGAATAGGTAATGGCCATATTTTCACTCTAATATGGTTGAACCTGATACCGAAGCCTCCATATTTGTCCAAGGAAAGGTAAAAGATAATAATGTGGGTAAGCCTATTTTATACTTTTGGATGATCTTAATGTTATACCTCGCCAATTCTATAGAGAAATAAAAGATGAGTTAGAACTAACTGAGTACAAGGATAAAAATAATTCTAGTTGATAAAACTCTTAGTATCCCACTGGAAGTTACATTCGTATTGATCCCTATGAGTTCCCCATAGATTTGTAGTAGTCGATATGCCCACTAATTATTGTTTCCCAATTATTTTTCGAAAAACCTTTTTAAATATAGCAGAGGCAAAGAACGATTACAAGAAAAAAACTATATCTCTTGAGATCATCTACACTCGTCTCCCATAACCCGGCTGATGTTTGGCCTTATGGAGGGCAACTACTTCCCAAGGCTCCTTGTCGCCCTATTCTTCACTATAGGCATTGACTTCTTCGTGTGTGTATGCATGGTTGGAGCCATCATTGATGATGTCGGCCATGACAGAGTCGCCATTCGACATACTGCCGAACAGTCTGCCAGCACCCTGACTGTTGTTGCTTGCGGCTAACTAGTGAAAGCCAGCCTGTGGTGGAGGCATGGCGCCATTGAAGATAGGACAATAGAGGGTCGGTGAGGTAGAGGCGTGGTCGGCGATGAAGGTGTTCGGGTTGAAACCGTCAAGCGGATCGAAGTTATTGTAGCCTAGCGAGAAACATGAGAGCTGCGGCGCAGTGTTCATTTGGCTCTCGTGGAACATTGTTGGGAATGCTGGTGACACGCTTAATGACGAGGGAAACGAGACATTGCCTTTCCTCCCCCACGCATCAGGAATGTATTGGCCAGCATTAGGAGGCGACACCATCCTCAACATGGCCACGAACATATGCGTCATTGCAGCCACGGCCTCCTGCGCCTCCACGGCTTTTCATAGCCTTGACTTCTGATCCCTCTACCGATGGCCAGCGTTCTCAACCTTCCGGAGCTAGATGTCCAAATCGCATTCGGCATTGGTCATCCCCTTTGGCGTTTCTATCGGAGATTTGTCCCACAAAGGAAACTAGGGTCCAACGATCCCTTGGTTTGAGAGGGGGTTGAACACGCAGTTCCAAGGGGCCTCGATGATGGTGGCAACGGTGGAGCAAAGCACATGACGGAGAGGTGACACGGGGATTTTTACTCAGGTTTGGGACCCTCGTGAGGAGGTAAAGCCCCTACTCCTGCTTTGTTGTATTGCTCGCTTGCTTCGCGAGGGTACAATGGTGGCTGTAAGTCTAGGATTTTAGATCGCTGAGGATCGACTTGTTCTAAGTTAGGAGGAGGGATCCTTATATAGGGCGGCGTTGGACCTCTTCCCCAAAATATTAGGCGGGAAGGGTTACCACGGCGCCACTCTTCGAGGACCCAGTCTATGAGACTGCTTTACATGGAGCGAGTCTACCCCTCCCCCTGGCCTTTAGTCCTGCGCCGAGCTTCTGTCACCCCTTACGTCTTGGCGCGCCTCCTTTTGTCTTGATGTGCCAAAGCGAGGGAGCCGTCCGTCCGGTTGGGCCCTGTTTGCCCCGCCTTTGACCGGACCCTTGCCTCGGGACTGCTTTGGGGCGGCATCCAATTCCACCATTGAACTTTTTGTATTCCCTTGAGAGACCCGGCATGTTGCGTCAGGGAGATATTTCTGATCCGGACCCTCTCGAGGGAAGCGGTCCGTCCCGACCCTTCCTCACCTTGTCCTCCCGAGGTAGTATTGCACGGTGATCCTCTCAAGGGGGCCTCCTGCCCCCTCGTGAGGCCTAACTAGCCATCATTAGGCAAGCCAGTCGTGGAAGAATGTAACATCCCAGCATTTAGGAACCAACGAAGGGTAGATTTGGGAATTTGTGATATTGCATGCATTCATCTGTGAAAATGTGGGTAAATTTTTAGCCAAATAAAAATCCAAAGTGATCAAAGTTTCTTTCATACTTTGAGATTAGGTATAGTCTTGAGGGATGATTGTTATGGACTTTGATATGATCTTTGTGGACTTATGTGTTTTGGGAAATGAAATTTGAATTTAAACTTAAGTGTTTAATTTATAGTTCAAAAGAATTTAAAGTTATGTTTTAGTATTATGCTTTAGTCAAGAGTTAATAATTAGTAGTTCAAACTTTATATAAAGAAAACAATTAAGAATAAGAATCTTTATTTGAAAATTATATTCAATAAATAAGTTACACAAATGTAACTTATGTAAATGAGCAACAAACTTTACAATAGTAAAGAAATAAAAGAATAATCTTTATTTATTGAATAATAGTACAATCTTTATTACAAAAGAATAAAAATAAAAAGTACAAAGGAATAAATTAAAGATTACAATTGAATCAGAGGGATATTACAAGTGACTATTCTATAAAGAAAAAAGAAAAACCTAAACTAAAGTCTTGATCTTCAAATCTGGTACCTGCAAAATAAACAGAAACTTAAAAATAAAGTTAGGATTAGAATTATTTTACTCTCAGAATTGACAGTGAAGTGCACTGTTCAAAATTTCATCATTGAGTAATGTTTTAAAGGGGCAAGTTTCACCAATAGGAAAGAATATATCTTTCATAATTTTAAGCCATAAGTCAAATAAACAGCAAGGAGGGGCAAGTTTCACCAGCCAAGTAAATGGTAACCTGATAAAAGTAACTTTCAAATTCAGAAGATATCCACAACCTGTGCAGCAGGCACATAGGCAGCACACACACCAAACTGCATGGTGTGTGCTGTCAACACCACAGCAACAGCATAATCAAACAAAACCATCAACACAGTCATGGGAGGCCAATCCCCACACCATTCCATTGTTCTTACACAACAAGCACAACAGCCACCAGCTAAACCAAGCCAAAGCCAAGCTAGATCACACCAATCAAAACCCTGGATCACATCACCAAAATGGTGACATAAGGAGGGCGTAGATCAGGTGGATAGCAAGGACAGGATCAAGCCATTAGGACCAGGAGGTGAAGGGCTAGATCAAGGACACGCCAGGGGCTGGAAACACCAGGAGAGCACCAGATTAAGCTACCACAAGATCAACCACTAGCAAACCCAACATAAAATCAGTGTGGTGAGTAAAATAGACCATCACATGATCTATCTGTTTAGGATTAGACAAGAATTCATGATCTGTCTATTGCTCAAATTCTCAGAAAGCACCCAAGTGGGGTGAATCCATCACTGAAGTTTGTAAATACTAAAATAATTCAGAAAAGTATAAGGATCTAACTAAGATCTCAGGACAACATCATTGATCTAAGCAATCAAGCTATATTTCAATTCAAGAATGAATATAGCTAAGATTTAAACTTCTAGGCACATCTCTAAGACAAGAGTAGCACCTTAGAATTTAATATTATGGATCTATATAAGTTATCAAGTCACAATCAATTTTCCCCAACTTTGTTTCAAGAAACAGTAGCTGGTATCACTACCAGAATCAATTCATGAGAAACAACAATACAAAGGTCTAATCCCTATACTTCATACCAACATCATGGGTTCTAGGGATGCAAGGAAAGAGAATTCCACTTATCTATAATGCCAAGCCAATTTTAAGATTGAGCAAGACCAAACCAAGTAATATAATCTAATCTTGTGTGCCATACAAGAATGGTGTCACAAAAACAGTTCTAATCTAAGCAGGTTAAGCATTCAATCTTCACAAATACAACAACCAACTATAAATCATCTTCCTGACATCACAGGACACATAATCAGAAAAATCCATCTACTTATCTGCACTATAGGAGATCATATGATCTCAAGTTGTATATGAATTGTTAATCCAACAGTACTAATACAGTGACTTCATCACACAACACTCACTATCATTAACCAAGTAATGACAGTGGTGAGATATTAAAACCACTAGCTTTCCCAAGTATTGTTTCTAGAGCAACGTTACCATCTGAATCATATAAAATTAATCCATAGAATCATCTGGTAAACCACTAGCATCACCACAGCTAATCATAAGCAGCAACCCACAGCTAACAACCATTTAGCATTCTTAGGGACCATCAAAACTTGATCCCAAATCATTAGTTATCTAATCCATAGCAGGGTATGAACCCTAGGCAGAACAAACCATCTCAATCAGGACAGGACAGTAACTAGGAAGGTCATTACCAACATCTAGCATAGGATGGCCTAGCACAGAGAGCACGAGGGGAGAGGAATAACTTACCGAAGGTCCTCGTTGTAGATTAGAAGAGGAAGCAGAGAAGGCCGACGACCACGGCAGCATGGGGAGCACCCCCAAGGGGGCGCTGCAACCCACACAACGCCACGGAGGCTACCATAGCCACGCCTGGGGGCGAAGATCATCCCCACAGCACATGACAGCAGCGGCGGCGTCAGCACAAACGCCAACCCCAAACCCTAGGGTTTGAAACGGCATCGATCTGGCCACAGGAGGGCTCCAGATCCAAATCCAATTGGACAGAGGGGTAGAGCGGGGCCGACAACCTCATCATGTACCACGGCGGCATCCAGGGAGGTCCACGGCGGTGTGAATCGCCGGTGGTGACACCACTGACCACAGGGTCGGGGAAGGAGAGGGAGAGAGGTGATCTCAAGAGAGAGACAGAGAGTGTTGGGTTGGGTTGGGCCAATACCCCTTTGGGGTATTGTTTTGACTATGTCCTACTGGGCCACAAGGGCCCAATAAACCCAAGCAGAAAGCCCAAATCTTTTAGAGCCTGTTTTAATAATTGAAAAAAGACTAAAATGCCCCTGAACGTAAATAAATTCTAGAAAATAAAATAAAAGTCCAAAATTATAAATAAAATATTTTTAGATTCACAATAATCCAAAATATCCAAATAAATTAAGAGATAAAATTTTAGACATATAAATTTTATTAAGAATTTTATAATATATATATTCCTTATGAAATTTTACAAAATTATTGAAAGATGATAAAAAATAAAAATCACTCTCGTTATATATTAATATTGTAGTATTTTAGAAAAATACTAAACAAATATTTAATATCCATTTTTGGTATTTAATGATAATTCTTAAAGGAATTATTAATTAAATGAAATACAAATAAAAAGGAAATAAAATAAAAGAGTACAATATTCAATAAATATTAAAAAAAAATATTTATAAATTCTTTATTATTAAAAGAATTTCTATAATTTAAATAAATGGGGGAGAATACATATAAAGCTAAATGATGCATTACATTACTTTACATAATCATTTTGCTTCTTTAAATATTGTCCTTACCGGGCAATAATGATGTTTTTTGTAGACATAGAAGCTCAAGGTCCAGTGCAAGCATCAGACTTCACTACCTTGCCATCACAAGGCAAGTTCATCACTTGCTCATGTCCTTTGAAGAGTCTTTATCAAAGTATTTGTGAATTGTGTGTTATCATCTATATTATAGAAAAATAAAACAATATTTTCTCAAGATACTAAATCTTAGATATCATCCTAAGTGATGATATGATGGAGCAATAGAACTTAGAGTTCTAATTGCACTAATGATGAACAATTAGGGATTAATAACCCATGACATCAGTGATTATAGCGCCGTATATTAAGCGTTAACCATGAGATTTGGAATGGTACGGAGAAGTCAGTTGTATCCTGTTCCTCTTGTATGGAGGCAACACGACCTTAACGTGACGTTGTGATTCCTTATGTGGATCCAACATATGGGTGGGCACCCTTACGACCCACACTTTTGGTGTCTAGATTATCTATGAATGGTTTTTAGGGAGATAGTCCATCTAAATGGTACTATTCCGGGCATCACTAGGTCATAGAGTCTTCGGTAACTCATCAGGGTTTTAGCCTGCCCGAAAGGGGTTTAAGGAAGGTGAGTCAGACCCGAAGGATCGTGCAGACATATGAGGTCGCAGAGAGGGCAGTGATTGGCTTGGACCAACTACTGGGCCCCACATCATGGAATTGTGGACGGGAAAGTATGCCCGGTTGTGCAACAAGGAGTTGATCTCTCATGGGAAAAGTAATGCACCTCTGCAGAGTGTAAGAATTGTAACTTGTTACTCCCTGTTCCGGGAAGGAGCTACAAATGCGGCAGGAAAGGAACTCCATGAAAGTTCTGGTCAACCTGTGAAGGCTGATGGTCATAGATTTTTTAAAATAAAATCAACCTTGAAGAAAGATTTACGAAAATTTCATAGTGCCAAAGACTGATAGTCCGAGGTGGTAGATAGAGCATCAAACTTCCTACCTTGCATATAATGAATTTGCTGAGTAACGTTGTTACTCATCCTTTCCTTTGAATCCTTGCTTAGACTCTAAGAATCCCGAAGATACTCCAATGTATGCATATGAGAGTCAAGAGGAGGTCTTCTATGAAGAGCCTAACCTATATGGAGCCGTAGAAGGGGAGGACTACGACATCGTCTATGGAGGAGAATTCCAAGAGTCCGAATAATTACTATAGTTCTAGTAGCCACTTGAGCCGAGCATCATGAACTATATATCACTGGCGGAGCTTCACGAGGGCAAACCCGGGCCGTGGCCCGCACAGTCCAGTTCAGAAAACATTATTTATACCTATGCCACCGTACCGCAGCCCGGGGCAAATTAGATTTGTTTCGTTGTTTCGATTCAGCTCGTTGGTCGATGCTTCGTTTTTCCTTCTCGCGTTCTCCGCTGCTCGTACTGGTCGCATCTATAGAGGCATGGCGTGACTGAGCAGTGGAGGTAGCAGCCGCCAGCCGACTGCCGATGCCGGAGACACTCGATCCGGCGAGCGGCGATCGTCTAGAACAGCGCCCACTGTTCAGACCCCAAATCCCCAAGCGTCAAGTCCAAGTCAGGTGACCCAGCCCACAAGATCTTCGTGTCTTTCTCCGATTTCGATGCTGCTACCTGCAAGTGCAAGCCTGTAGCAGTGCAGCTGCTACAATTCCTCATAGGCAAAAGCAAACGGCAGAATTGTGGTATTTCTCTCTACCCAAATCACTTCATGACAACATAATTTTTTCTTTTGAAATTTTACCGATCTATTAAAAATTATCACATTATAAAATAGTATAAAAAGGCTTAAAAATAATAAAAAATTCAAATAAATCACCGACCGGATTCGGCGCCGCCACCAGGAGGAGGCCGAACGTGAGGCCGCCCGCAGAGCTCACCGAGAGCTTGCCTACTAGGGTGTGTCACTCATTGTCCTTGACAACGACGACGTCGGCCACTCGTCCCAGCTATGTCGGTACGACGACGATGACGACGGCAAGGCGGACCTCGACTACACGGCGTTCTACCGTAACTTCGGCATGTGAGTAGCGTCCAGCGACATCGGCATCGGCTATTTCTAAGTTTTTTTGTTTTTTTAGCCTAGTGAAGTCAAAATTCAGGTGTTTGTCCAAATTTCATGTAATATGTACGAACTAGACCGATACTAATGAAATCTTCTATATTTCTCCAAAATTCACTGAGTTGGAATAAAATTTTGCCAAGCCCGAAACTCGGCCTGAGAAGGCGAGTGGGAAACTAGTCGTTCCCAGACCGAAAGTTACATAAGTCTGGCCCTATTTAGCGTCGGATTTTGGCCTGGGAACGCTCGAAATGAGTGGAGGTGCTCTAGTGCCTACTTACCTACTGAAGTATATGGTTTACAATTGCAATTTTTGTGCTCTTCTTTCGGCTTGGCCCGCCCAAGATTTTCCTTCAAGCTCCGCCACTGCTATATATAGCAATAAGTTGCTGAGCTCAATTTGGAGTTTAAGTTTTAAATTTGAAACTTCCGCTGAAACACTTATATTTTGGTTTGTAAGTTGAATCTTTTGGAAGTCTTGAACTTCAGGTATTGTAATAATAATAACGTGTGTATGTTTGTAATATGGACCCGCAATGTTTCTGTTGTACCACTCTGAGGGATGTGATATTTACGGAACAGTGTTCTATGAATGTCATGTCAATGACTATAGTGTACTACACATGTAGTGGTATGCTGGGTCACCGTAGTTGGTATCAGAGCAAATTGCTTTGACCTTAGGTTGGAAACCTAGTAAAGGGTATTACCTGTAGGAGAGTGTAGCAACGATAAAGAATTCTCTAAAAGAAATATAATGGGTATTCAAATAAGAATAATTCGTTATATGTTTTAGTGCGATAATTCTTTGTTATGATGCAATATATTATTGGTTACTAATAAAAATATTTTTCTGATATACAGAGCTATGGCACCAAAGTTTCCAAAACAGACTTTGGTAAGGAAAGAGGAGACTCTTGATGATTATCAAGGATCATTCACAGACCAACTTCGTGAACTTTTAAAGATTTTTAGTTGTCCAACTAGAATTCCAGTGAACACTATAGCCTACCATGATGGTCGGATGTTATCCAAGTATCGTGTGAGTATCCAAATCCCTGAGGAGCTTGGATTATATCACGATCTACCTATAGGTGAAGGTAGGAGTCACTTAGCAGCATATCATGTTGCTGTTGTGGAGGCGATAGCTAATATCCGGGAGCATAAAGGCAAGGAGTTAGAAGGTAGCACATTTTCTGTGATACCTCATGATTCTATAGACTCGGAGCCTATACCGGATCATCTTACTTTGGTTAAGAAGCATCCTAAGTTAGCTTCCAAGTTTATGGATAGATATCGAACAATCGTTGCATCTTTTTATAAGACACATCAAGTGATTGTCGAAGATAAAAATGACATGTTAGAGGATCTAACTGATCCGGAAAGGAGGAAGCAGTTAGCATTCCAGTTAGAGAAGGAAGCAAGTAGTAGTGCAACACCTATCTTTAAGGATATACCTATAGATCCTGAATATTCTATATCATATCCTTATTCACCAAGTCCTGAACCTATACATGATCCTACTATGGATACGAGGTATGCAGTACCATAGGGTTCAGAGGATGGTTCTGACTCAGAACTTCCTATTGAGAATTCTGATGGTTGGAGAAGGGGATCATATGAAGGATCTTACGAACACCATATGTCCACAGATGGTTCTAACAGAAATGTTAGACAATCTAGCTGGATGGGTGCAAGAATTAATCCTAGAAATAGTAGTAGAAATGCCATGTCGATAGATAATCAGGATGAAGAAGAAGATCCTTAGGAGAGAGTGTTTGAATCATCAACATCTTCTCAAAACCCAGGGAATATACATTATCCAGTGTTTAACTATCTTGCCCAAAGGAGCACCTGGGGATCATCAGGATATGCGTATCCTATTGACAACTCAAGGAATGAAGCTCAGGAGATGTAGGAAGGAGATAATGTTGAATATGTTTCTGAAGACTTTTCAGCTGAGCTGGAGGGAGTCAATGCGCTCAGGTTGAGTAATGACTCAAGTCCTGACACTTCAGATACTGAGTATGTTCCCTCTGGAAGGCCATTTATTTCACAAACTGTGCGATGAACGACACGTCATCACGGTTGGACTTCAGGCATGTATGATGAGCGTAGTTACTACTAGAAGTAGGCAACTATTTAGAAGTATCAAGTACCGTGTATTGTACTCTAAGAAATAAGATAGTTAGATAAATAAGGTAGTGTTGTGATTATACCCATATGGTATATGTTGTAATGACTTTGTATTATTATGATATTATGTATAATATGTGAAAGGCATATTTGGATTTTCTTTGGATCTTCGTTGTGTGACTAGTTATGTGCGTAAAGTCGAGCTCAGAACACATGTGCATGATGTAATTATGAGTATTCTATTTATGTTGCAGGACTAGAGGGTCATGGATATGGGGTAGAAACCGAAGCTGAATAGCAGCGGATGGAACGTGAGGCCAAGGAGAAGGTCGATGCAGATGCAGCAAGTCAGGGAGCATTACCACCACCACCACCAATGAGGCTGTTAATGGAGAAGAACTTTATGCAGTGTATGCAAATGATGCAAGAGACCCAGAACAAGTTCATGGAGGAGTTGCTGGGACAAGCAAATCAGAGGGCACCTGAAGGTGGAGGAGTGAGTTTATTTGATTTCCAGAATGCAAGGCCGTTACCTTTTGCATCAACTCCTGAACCAATGGATGCGGAAGATTGACTAGCAGATACAGAAAGAAAGCTGAAGACTGTAGGTTGCAATTAGGAGGAGAAATTGAGGTATGCAACTCATTTTCTGACAGGACTTGTAGCATCTTGGTGGGAGAATCAGTTGGCCATGCAACAACCAGGAAGGGAGTATACCTGGGAAGAGTTTAAACAGAGATTCCGTGAATATCATGTTCCGGAGAGTGTTATGGAATTGAAGCAAAGAGAATTTGAAGAGCTGCAGCAGGGATATACTAGTGTTATGAAGTATATCCGGGAGTTTAGTCAACTGTCTCGTTATGCTGAGGAAGAAGTTAATACGGAGGAAAAGAGGAAGAAGCGTTTCATGCGTGGATTAAATCCATTTGTGAGGATGCAGTTAAGGTTGGCTAATAAGCAGACTTATCAGCAGTTGCTAGATGCAGTTATTACCTTTGAAGATGACTACAAGAATGTCCAAGAGGATAGAAGGAAGAGAGCTAAGAAGGAAACCAAGAGGATACAAGCAAGCAAGCCCGAGCCCAATCTGGAATTCAAACCAAGGAATAAGCCTTATAACAACAACAATTCCAATCGGAGTGCAAATCCAAATGCAAAGAATATTATATGCCACAATTGCAAGCTTCCAGGGCATATGAGCAGGGATTGCCCGAAACCAGTAATTGTATGCCATGCTTGTGGTCAGAGAGGTCACATCAAGCCCAATTGTCCAAGCAAACCACAAGGAGGTTAGCCAGTTTGAGATGGAAGGAAAACCAATGGAGGACATGGACAGCCCAATAAGGGAGGAAATAATGGCAAGAACAACAATGGCAAGAGGAACAAACCTACGGGAAGTTGAATTGCACAACCCTCGAGGAGGTGGATAATTCGGAGCATGCAGTGATAGGTACGCTCAATATCCTTACCAATCTCGGCAAAGTTCTATTTGATACTGGTGCAACTACTTCATTCATTTCTGAAGAATTCTATGATAAGTTCGGGATTAGAAGGGCAACGTTAGAAAACCATATGACCGTAGTTACGGCAGGGGGAAATGTGATTTTACGCCACATTAACAAGATCAGGTTATCTCGATCTATGGTTGTACATACTTTGTGAAAGTACAAAGGAAGTCGCCTAGAGGGGGTGAATAGGCTTTTAAAGTTATTACGGTTGCTCAAGTAAATACAGAATAAAACTAACCTTTAATTTATTGAGCATAAAACCTAGCCACTAAGTTCACCTAGGTGCACCAACAACCTATGCTAAGCAATACAAGCAACAAGGTGATAGAAAGATATAAATACTTCAAACACGATGGCTATCACAATGTAAAGTGCATAAGTAAAGGGCTCGGTTGAGAGATAACCGATGGACGCGGAGACGAAGATTTGTTTCCCGAAGTTCACTTCCAAAGAAGCTACGTCTCCGTTGGAGAGGTGCGATGGCGCAATGCTCTCCGAACGCCACAAATGGCTCACCTCGAGGTGTGGTGGCTCGATGCTCACCCAACGCCACACAAGGCCTCACCCCGGATGCGGAAGCACGCAACTCACCGACACCACAAAAGGCTCACCCTATTCTCCCAAGTGCGCACCACAAAAGGCGGGCACTTGCTCCACTATGGGACGCTTGAGGGCGGTCACCGAACCCGTACAAGATTGGGGCTAACTCCACAACTCAATTGGAGGCTCCCAACAACAAAGCCACAAAAGGCCAACAATGCCACAAATGGCCAACAACGCCACAAAAGTCTACAAGACCTCAAAAGGTCAACAAGACCACAAAAGGTCAACAATCCAACCACATAACCATCTAGGGTTCCAAGGAACCCAAGATAAACAAGCTCACAAGCTTGAACTCGCCGAATCTCCGAGGGGAACTCAAACCTATGCACCAAATGCAAGGGAAAGTCCTTCTCTCCCAAATTCCAACAAAGCTACAAAAGCTATTGGGGGAATAAGGGAGGAAGAACACAAGAGGATAAAACACAACTCTCCAAGATCTAGATCCCAATGATTCCTTCACAAAGAAGGGATTTGGCTTGGGGGGATTGTATGTAACATCCCTAAAATCATGATTTCAAAGATTGCATATCATTCATGCATGCATATAGAATTGAGATCAATTTCAAACTCATTTCAAGAAAACAGAAGCACATAGTGCTATCATTTTATGTGAGCAAACTTAAATCAAATGGCTATCCCCATTTGAGAGCTTGAATGTTTTAAACCTAGATTGTTTGTCTTCCTTGTTGATTGGTTTGAATGTGGAGTTAGAACAAAAAATTTACAAAATAGAAATGGTTTCAAAAAAAACCATTTTCAAACATTTGCAAACCAAGTGCAAAGTCCCTGTTATTTTGTTTTTCCAAAAATGACCAAACCAACTCAAAGTGACCACATGATTTTATGCCAAGTTTTTGTGACTGTTGCACACTACAAAAATACCAAAAAGATTTGAATTCAAATAGAGTTTGAATTCATTGGAAAACCAATCCATAAAATCAAAATAGAAAAAGAAAAGGGATAAAGAAATGGAAAAGGGTCGGCGCCAGGAATTGAGCCCAGCAGCAGACTCAGCCCATTTAGCCCACCCGGCTCCCCTCTCTCTCTCTCTCTCGCACGCGCGGACACACCCAACGATTCGCTGACGCTCGGACCCTACTCCCTCTCTGCTTATTTCGCTGACAAGCGGGCCCTCTCCACGCCAGCGTCGTCTTCCCCAATTTCGCCACAGACACCGCCGTTACCACCGCAGTGACGCCGATTAAAACTCTCTTAAATTCCATTGATTCAAGACGCAATCGTCGCTTCCCGCTACTTAAACCCCTCGCAGTCATTTCCCCACTTTCTCGCTCACTCCGCCACCAGTCGCGATATGACCTCAAACCCTCAAGCACGACGACCTCCGGCGACTGATTCCGGTGAGCTTCGACCGCCCCCTTTCTCTGGTTCAAACTATCGTGCCCAGCATGATCTCGTGCATCTCCTGATACTCTTCACTTGCCTGCTCGTGAACCAGGACGCCATCCAGTTTGTTCCCGCAACCGACCGAGCCGCCGCTCAACTCCGGCGACCAATTACGGTAAGAAGAGCGCGCCCCTTGCCCCCTCTTGCATACGAGGATGTTCGCCACTGTCTTGCGCGTATCCTAATCCATCTGGTTCGTGCTAGGGCGACGCGAAACCTCGGCAACTACATCGTCTGTAACCTCCTGACGCCGTGCACGACTCCGACGAGCTCCAGCAGCCCCTGCCGTGCGCCCCTTGCCAAGCCACCTCCACGTTGAGCTTCGCCTCGACCCTGCGATTCTGGTAAGCACACTCTTTCCTCCCCGGGCGACCTAGAACGCCGGCACCGCCAGACGAGCGCTCACGCCGCCGTCACCGCTACCGCCAGACCTTGGTCGTTTGATCAAGAGCCGTTGGATCTAGATCCAACGCGTGCGATAGAACCACTTAGCGAAGCGTTAGGTTTTGATCTGAACCGTGCATCGCCACTTAGATCCTACGGCTCGCGTGCGTGATCCAACGCGAACCGGTACGCGCCAGTAAGATTAGGACGCGTGGCTAGGGTTTGAATTAAAACAGAATTTGAAATCAGATTTGTATCCAAATTTGATTTGCTTGTAATTTTAATCCACACGTTAGAATTTGACAAATTTTATACCGTTGGAATCAGGGAGACAAGCCCTTTCTGTTTATGCAATGTGTTTAGTGTTTAGCTTCTGTTAAAATGGTTTATTTTGCAGAAACTTGTTTAGGACTATTTTGAATATGTGAAGTGTTTAGGAAATTGTTTTAGTGTCAAATAAACTTGGTTTAACAAGTTATTGACTTGTTTATGATTCAGTACTATGCACTTGCTTGGTTGAGTTTCAAAAATCATCACTTAGCATCTTGCATGCATGCATATATATTTTTGCTTGTATATGACTTGTATGTGATTGTGGTTATATTCTTTGTGTAGACTTTGGTGCTAGTGATTGTGATTGTAAAGAGTGCCACTCTCCCAACTACCAAGTCAAGTGGTACTTCATGAATATTTCCATCCCTATATATTTTTATACAAGAATTAGAAATATTTTGCTAAGTCTTGCATGTTACTATTTTGCCAAATGCCATGATGGGAAATCCTAAGTAGTTGTAGAATTGCTAGGAAATTTCCAAGTCAATTACTATCTATGCCATGCTTAGCCTAGCTAGTAGCAAACAAGGGTTGGTGAATTATACATGCTATGATGAAAATATTTCTAAGTCTATGGACTTATGTTTTTCTTAATAAAACAACTGAGTCAATGAATCACCTGGGTGGAAAGGGACTTGATTGGTGGTTTTTGGTTGAGTGGTTACACAAGGCCCATGGATATGGTTTACCTTGTGTATCTCACTTGTGGAAAGCCACCCAGGAACAAAGGGATTTTAGAGGCCAAGTGTTGAGAAGCTTATAGTGCAGCCACTTGGCAATATGGGCTCTGCCTGGATCACATAGGTTGCTAGAACTTAGTCATTTGGACAGTTGGTGGTAGTGGGATGATAGGTTGGAACGCGTCCATTTGGCCAAGGGAAGGCTTCTGAAAGGTCCTGTCTTGGGAAACCAAGTCTGGTGGGGAAAGTGCACAACCTCTGCAGATGGAAAAAAATCTAAGTACTTAGCCAAGTCCATGGCAATGGACAACTTGAGCATCAAGGCATGGAAGCTATCAAGAATCTCATCACTCCAACTTCTAAGTAAAAACTTGTAGGTGAACAAGGGTGAAGGACCTCAATGTCTATTGGTGGTTCCTTGGGAAAAGTTTTTGACAAAGAAAAACTTAGTGATTTCAACTAATAGGAAAAACCTATTTTGAGCAAAGCAAGCCAAGATACACTTAGCCAAAATGCATATAGTAATATAGTCCACCTAAATTTTACTAAGGTATCACTTGCCAATACTATTCCAAAGTATTGACCCACTGTGGCTGTAACTTGTGATGTTGCAGGTTACTCCGATGAGGATTAGGTGTCATGAGTCTACACTCAACATGTTTGCCTGTGGCACATGAAGATGAAGACTTATAATTATTACTTATTCCAAACTCTTGTATTAGGCCTGTGGCCTTGAGTTGTAAAGACTATGTTTATCTCTGGAATGGATGTAATAAATGACCTTTGTATCTGTGTACTTCATCTTAAACTGTGGATGCTAGCAATGATCTAGGGACTAGCATTGCAATCACAGGGATCCTTTTTCCTTTACAAAGGAGGGATCTTACATTGTAGATCTAGATATCCTCTCTCAAATCCCTCAAAAAGATGCAAGAATCATAGGAGGGGAAGGGAGAGGGAAAGCTTCTTCAAGGTTGACAATGGAGGAGAGAGAGAAAGCCAAGAACCAAGAAGAAAAGTTGTAAACCACGAAGGGGAAGAGGAGCCCCTTTTAAAGGGCTCCCAGATCTGCCCATTATGGGCATTCGCGACACCTGGCCGGAACTTCCGGTGGGAGGCCGGAAGTTCCGATGGCACACAGCCAACGGTCGAAAACTGTAGAGCGAGAAACTGAAAAAGCGAATCCTGGTCGGAACTTCCGCCGGTTCACCGGAACTTCCGGTGGGAGAAAAACTTCCGGTAAAAGTTCCGACAGAAGTTCCGTCAAATAGACACAACGAAAACAGAAGGTTACTGAACGTGAGCGAAACAAGAGCCGGAAATTGAACCGCAACTTTCGGCCTTAGCGGAACTTCCGGTCACTGGCCGGAACTTCCGGTGAGAGCGAAACTTCCGGTGGGAATTCCGACTGAAGTTCCGTCAAATAGCACATCCAAAACATAAGGTTACTGAGCGTGAGCGGAAGAATACCCGGAACTTCCACCGGAACTTTCGGCGGCAAAAATGCCCTAGCGGAACTTCCGATGGCAAGCCGAAACTTCCGGTTAGGGAAATTCCAGAAACCGGAAAACCAGAAACGCAATAACTTTTGCATCCGAACTCCAAACGGGATGAAACCAATTTTGTTGGAAAGATAACGACGAATAGAAATATTGGGTATCACCTTGGGAGAAAATACTATGAATATATATGTGAAGTATTCCCCAAGGTGTGGATCCGAAAAACTCGCAAGATCAAAAACCGCAATAAGATATGCAAGTGAAATCCTTAGATGATGAACTAGAGCTTGTTATGATGATGACCACAAGCTCTAGATCCTCTCATGGACAAGAACCAAAAAAACAACAACCAAGAAAAATGATGCTATGAATGCAAAGGTTTGAGCTCTCTCCGAACGATGCAAACGATACCCCCGCTTGAGATCCCCTCTTGATAGAACGGCTATCTATCCTAAACCCGGTCTCCCAACTAACAACATGAGACCGGCAAAAGAGAAGCCCTATCAAGAACATACCTTTGCCTTGAGCATCCCATTTGAACTTGATGTAGACCATCTTGTTCTTCTATAGTGGGAACACCTTTCTTGGATGCTCTTGCTTGATGAAGACTTGCAAATTTCTCTCCCATACTCCATGGGGAAAACTCTTCTTTGAACTTGTCTTCATCATTCCATGAGCACGAGGATGGCAAGCTTCAATCATGAGATCTTCTAGAGATGGCGCATCTTGAGCTCGCCCTTCTTCATCCCTACTTGAGGTTGATCCATCTTGATGCAACTCTTTGCACATGTCTTGATCAACCTTCAAGCTCCTTCTTTATTCATGATTCCAATGGGCACAAAGCCCTTGGACATTTCTTCATCTTCCAACCTTGAGACCAACACATGGCCCAAGCGATGCCAATGGACAAACCTACAAGAGAAACTCAATTTACACATTAGTCCATAGAGATTGTCATTAATTACCAAAACCACACATAGTGGCATACATGCCCTTTCACTTTGCAGACCTTTATGCGATTCCTTTGAAGGGAATTGCAGTAGTGCTGGGGATGGACTGGATGATGGAACATGGAGCTCACATAAATTGTGAGGAGAAAACTGTCTCAATCAAAACTCCAAGTGGAGCAAGGATAGTTTACCAAGCAGATAAGCACAGTCATATCATGGTGGATCTGCAGTTGAACTCGATGAAAGAGGTCAAATTGGAAGATATTCCTATAGTAAATGAATTTCAAGATGTTTTTCCAGCAGAGCTACCTGGAATTCCACCAGATCGGGAGATAGAGTTCACTATTGATCTAATTCCTGGTAAGGCACCAATAGCTCAAGCACCATATAAGATGGGACCAAAATAATTAAAAGAACTCAAAGAGAAAATTGATGAGTTAGCCAGAAAAGGGTTTATTCAGGAAAGTGTATCTCCATGGGGAACACAAGTAATCTTTGTGGATAAGAGAGATGGTGGAAGAAGGATGTGTGGAGATTATAGAAATCTGAAAAACGTTACTATCAAGAATAAGTATCCTTTACCAAGGATCCAAGATTTGTTTGATCAAGTGAAAGGAGCCGGAGTATTTTCAAAGATCGACTTAAGATCTGGATACCATCAAATAAAAATCAAACTGGAAGATGTTCCAAAGACAGCATTTGCCTAAAGATATGGACACCATGAGTATTTGGTAGTACCATTTGGTTTGACCAATGCACCAGCAATATTCATGAATCTGATGAACAAAATCTTCATGCCATATCTGGATAAGTTCGTCATAGTCTTTATTGATGATATTCTGATATATTCCAAGGATAAGGAAGAGCATGCTGATCATTTGAGAATATCATTGCAGACATAAATGGAACATAAACTTTATGCTAAGTTCGGTAAATGTGAATTTTGGCTAGATGAGGTAGAATTCCTCGGCCATGTGATCAGTAAAGATGGAATTGCTGTAAATCCATCTAAGGTTCAGTCAGTACTAGATTGGACTACACCAACCAATGTGAAGCAAATTCGAGTTTTCTTAGGAATGGCTGGTTATTATCGGAGATTCATTGAAGGTTTCTCCAAAATAGCTGGAGCAATGACCAAATTGTTAAGAAAGAATACACCATTCAATTGGGATGAGAAGTGTGAAGCAAGTTTTCAGGAGTTGAAGACCAGGTTAACCATAGCTCCAATCTTAGCAGTTCCTGAAACAGGGAAAGACTTTACAGTATACTGTGATGCATCTAAAGAAGGTTTGGGTTGTGTGTTAATGCAAGATCGGAAGGTGATTGCTTATGGTTCAAGACAACTGAAACCACATGAAGTCAATTATCCAACTCATGATTTAGAGTTAGCAGCAGTACTCTTTGCGCTGAAGGGATGGAGGCATTTTATTTATGGAGCCAGATGTGAGTTATAAACTGACCAGAAAAGTCTTAAATATTTCTTTACTCAAAAGGAGTTGAATATGAGACAGAAGCGTTGGTTGGAACTGATCAAATATTATGATTTAACAATCAACTATACTCCAGGGAAAGCAAATGTTGTAGCTGGTGCTTTAAGAAGAAAGAGTGCAGACATTCAGCCTAGCAATAGGGAGCTACCAAAAGAGTTACAAATGGACTTGGAAATATTATAGATGCAATTCATTAGAACAGAGGTTCTTGGAGGATTACCTACTATGCAGGTAGTTGCAGAGTAGGACAGTGATCTTAAGCACGAAATTTTCAGACGTCAAGCAGGAGATCCTTTCATTGCTGAGGAAATTCGGAGGATATCTCAAGGAAAAAAATCAGTTTTTTGCCTTGGAGATTATGAGTCTTTATGGTTTCAAGACCGTCTTTGTGTTCCTGATGTAACTGAGATTCGTGATGTCATACTCAGGGAAGCACATGAAACACCATATTCTATACATCCAGGAAGTATAAAGATGTATATGGATTTGAAAGAGCTATTCTGGTGGAATAACATGAAAAGGGACATTGCTAAATATGTATCAGAATTCCATACTTGCCAAAGGGTGAAACCTGAACATCAAAGTCCAGCAGGACCATTACAACTTTTGGAAATTCCCGAATGGAAGTGGGAGGAAATAGGTATGGACTTCATCACAGGAATTCCCATGACACCTAAACGAAAGGATATGATATGGGTAATTGTGGATAGACTCACTAAAAGTGCACATTTTATTTCGGTAAACCAGAAAGGTAATGTTGAGTAGTTAGTAGAAGTTTACATCAATGAGATAGTAAGTAAGCATGGAGTGCCCAAAAATATCTTAACTCATAGGGGATCAGTGTTTACTTCAGCATTTTGGAAGCAATTGCATGACGCACTTGGTTCCAAATTAGATTTTAGCATAGCCTATCATCCAGAGACAGGAGGACAAACAGAAAGAACAAATCAGATACTAGAAGACATGTTAAGAGCTTGTGCATTAGATATTGGAGGTACATGGGAAAATCATCTACCATTGGCAGAATTTTCCGACAATAATAGCTATTAGAGTAGTCTGAAGGCAGCTCCATATCAGATTTTTTATGGAAGGAAGTGTAGATCACCAATATGTTGGTATGAGCCTGGAAGTAGCAAAGAATTTGCACCAGACTATATCAAAGAAAGACAAGATATCATTGATAAGATCAGGGATAGACTGAAAATGGCTCAGACTAGGCAGAAAAGTTATGCTGATCAAAGTCGAAGATCTTGGCATCCAGAAGTGGGAGACATGGTATATTTGAAAGTAAGTCCAATGAAAGGGGTGAAAAGGTTCGGAGCTAAAGGAAAATTGAGTCCAAGATACATCGGACCATTCAAGATATTGAGTCAGAACAAAACTATAGCTTATGCTTTAGAGTTACCATCAAGATTTGCTTAGGTACATAATGTTTTCCATGTGTCACAACTTCCTAAATGTTTGAAAGTTCTGGATGATGCAATCACACATCAGGAGATAGAACTACAAGCAGACTTGACCTATGTTGAAAAGCCCTGTAAAATTTTGGAAGAAAACTGGAAAAAGGTTGAGGAATAGGGCAATCAAATATTGCAAGGTACAGTGGGAACATCACCCTGAAAGGGAAGCCACTTGGGAGAAAGAAGAGGATTTAAGAAAAGTCTATCCAAAACTATTCAGGTACATCTCAACAAACTTTGGGACGAAGTTTAATTTAAGGGGGGAAGTCTGTAACATCCCACCATTTAGGAACCAACGAAGGGTAGATTTGGGAATTTGTGATGTTGCATGCATTCATCTGTGAAAAATGTGGGTAAATTTTTAGCCAAATAAAAACCCAAAGTGATCAAAGTTTCTTTCATACTTTGAGATTAGGTATAGTCTTGAGGGATGATTGTTATGGACTTTGATATGATCTTTGTGGACTTATGTGTTTTGGGAAATGAAATTTGAATTTAAACTTAAGTGTTGAATTTATAGTTCAAAAGAATTTAAAGTTATGTTTCAGTATTATGCTTTAGTCAACAGTTACTAATTAGTAGTTCAAACTTTATATAAAGAAAACAATTAAGAATAAGAATCTTTATTTCAAAATTATATTCAATAAATAAGTTACACAAATGTAACTTATGTAAATGAGCAACAAACTTTACAATAGTAAAGAAATAAAAGAATAATCTTTATTTATTGAATAATAGTACAATCTTTATTAGAAAAGAATAAAAATAAAAAGTACAAAGGAATAAATTAAAGATTACAATTGAATCAGAGGGATATTACAAGTGACTATTCTATAAAGAAAAAAGAAAAACCTAAACTAAAGTATTGATCTTCAAATCTGGTATCTGCAAAATAAATAGAAACTTAAAAAGGAAAGTTAGGATTAGAACTATTTTACTCTCAGAATTGACAGTGAAGTGCACTGTTCAAAATTTCATCATTGAGTAATCTTTTAAAGAGGCAAGTTTCACCAATAGGAAAGAATATATCTTTCATAATTTTAAGCCATAAGTCAAATAAACAGCAAGGAGGGGCAAGTTTCACCAGCCAAGTAAATGGTAACCTGATAAAAGTAACTTTCAAATTTAGAACATATCCACAACCTATGCAGCAGGCACACATGCAGCACACACCAAACTGCATGGTGTGTGCTTTCAACACCATAGCAACAGCACAATCAAACAAAACCATCAGCATAGCCGTGGGAAGCGAATCCCCACACCATTCCATTGTTCTTACACACCAAGCACAGCAGCCACCAGCTAAACCAAGCCAAAGCCAAGCTAGATCACACCAATCAAAACCCTGGATCACATCACCAAAATAGTGACATAAGGAGGGGGTAGATCGGGTGGATAGCAAGGACAGGATCAAGCCATCAGGACCAGGAGGTGAAGGGCTAGATCAAGGACAAGCCAGAGGCTGGAAACACCAGGAGAGCACCAGATAAAGCTACCAAAATATCAACCACTAGCAACCCCAACATCAAATCAGTGTGGTGAGTAAAATAGACCATCACATGATCTATCTGTCTAGGATTAGACAAGCATTCATGATCTGTCTATTGCTCAAATTCTCAGAAAGCACCCAAGTGGGGTGAATCCAACACTGAAGTTTGTAAATACTAAAAGCAATCAGAAAAGTATAAGGATCCAACTAAGATCTCAGGACAATATCATTGATCTAAGCAATCAAGCTATATTTCAATTCAAGAATGAATATAGCTAAGATTTAAACTTCTAGGCACATCTCTAAGACAAGAGTAGCACCTTAGAATTTAATCTTATGGATATATATAAGTTATCAAGTCACAATCAATTTTCCCCAACTTTGTTTGAAGAAACAGTAGCTGGTATCACTACCAGAACCAATTCATGAGAAACAACAAGACAAAGGTCTAATCCCTAAACCTCAGACCAACATCATGGGTTCTAGGGATGGAAGGAGAGAGAATTCCACTTATCTATAATGCCAAGCCAATTTTAAGCTTGAGCAAGACCAAACCAAGAAATAGAATCTAATCTTGTGTGCCATACAAGGATGATGTCACAAGAATAGTTCTAAACTAAGCAGTTTAAGCATTCAATCTTCACAAATACAACCAACCAACTATAAATCATCTTCCTGACATCACATGAATCATAATCAGAAAAATCCATCTACTTATCCACTGTAGGAGATCATTTGATATCAAGTTGTATATGGATTCTTAAGTCAACAGAACTAATATAGTGATTTCATCACACAACACTCACTATCATTAACCAAGTAATGACAGTGGTGAGCTATTAAAACCACTAGTTTTCCCAAGTATTGTTTCTAGAGCAACTTTACCATCTGAATCATATAAAATTAATCATAGAATCATCTGGTAAACCACTAGCATCACCACAGCTAATCATAAGCAGCAAGCCACGGCTAACAACCATTTAGCATGCTTAGGGACCATCAAAACTTGATCCCAAATCATTAGTTATCTAATCCACAGCAGGGTGTGAACTCTAGGTAGAACAAACCATCTCAATCAGGACAGGACAGTAACCAGGAAGGTCATTACCAACATCTAGCATAGGATGGCCTAGCACAGAGAGCACGAGGGGAGAGGAATAACTTACCGAAGGTCCTCGCTGTAGATTAGAAGAGGAAGCAGAGAAGGCCGACGACCACGGCGGCATGGGGAGCACCCCCAAGGGGGCGCTGCAACCCACACAACGCCACGGAGGCTACCATAGCCACGCCTGGGGGCGAAGAGCATCCCCACGGAACATGACAGCAGCGGCGGCGGCAGCACCAACGCCAACCCCAAACCCTAGGGTTCGAAATAGCATCGATCTGGGTGCAGGAGGGCTCCAGATCCAAATCCAATTGGACAGAGGGGTAGAGCCGGGCCGACAACCTCATCCTGCACCACGGCGGTAGCCAGGGAGGTCCACGGCGGCATGAATCGCCGACGGTGACACCGCTGACCATGGGGTCGGGGGAAGGAGAGGGAGAGAGGTGAGCTCGAGAGAGAGACAGAGAGTGTTGGGCTGGGTTGGGCCAATACCCCTTTGGGGTATTGTTTTGACTATGTTCTACTGGGCCACAAGGGCTCAATAAACCCAAGCAGAAAGCCCAAATCTTTTAGAGCCTATTTTAATAATTGAAAAAAGACTAAAATGCCCCTAAACGTAAATAAATTCTAAAAAATAAAATAAAAGTCCAAAAATTATAAATAAAATATTTTTGGATTCACAATAATCCAAACTATCCAAATAAATTAAGAGATAAAATTTAGACATATAAATTTTATTAAGAATTTTATAATATATAGATTCCTTATGAAATTCTACAAAATTATTGAAAGATGATAAAAAAATAAAAATCACTTTCGTTATATATTAATATTGTAGTATTTTAGAAAAATACTAAACAAATATTTAATATCCATTTTTGGTATTTAATGATAATTCTTAAAGGAACTATTAATTAAATGAAATACAAATAAAAAGGAAATAAAATAAAAGAGTACAATATTCAATAAATATTAAAAAAATAATATTTATAAATTCCTTATTATTAAAAGAATTTCTATAATTTAAATAAATGGGGGAGAATACATATAAAGCTAAATGATGCATCACATTACTTTACATAATCATTTTGCTTCTTTAAATATTGTCCTTACCGGGCAATAATGATGTTTTTTGTAGACATAGAAGCTCAAGGTCCAGTGCAAGCATCAGACTTCACTACCTTGCCATCACAAGGCAAGTTCATCACTTGCTCATGTCCTTTGAAGAGTCTTTATCAAAGTATTTGTGAATTGTGTGTTATCATCTATATTATAGAAAAATAAAACAGTATTTTCTCAAGATACTAAATCTTAGATATCATACTAAGTGATGATATGATGGAGCAATAGAACTTAGAGTTTTAATTGCACTAATGATGAACAATTAGGGATTAATAACCCATGACATCAGTGATTATGGCGTCGTATATTACGCGTTAACCATGGGATTTGGAATGGGACGGAGAAGTCAGTTGTATCCTTTTCCTCTTGTATGGAGACAAGACGACCTTAACGTGAC
The DNA here is from genome assembly GCA_030063025.1 of Avena longiglumis. NCBI lineage: Eukaryota > Viridiplantae > Streptophyta > Magnoliopsida > Poales > Poaceae > Avena > Avena longiglumis. The sequence goes on from CP125978.1 coordinate 296,868,844, forward strand.
GTTGTGATTCCTTGTGCGGATCCAACATATGGGTGGGCACCCTTACGCCCCACACTTTTGGTGTCTAGATTATCCATGAATGGTGTTTAGGGAGATAGTACATCTAAATGGTACTATTCCGGGCATCACTAGGTCATAGAGTCTTCGAGAACTCATCAGGGTTTTAGCCTGCCCGAAAGGGGGCTTAACGAAGGTGATATAGCCCCGAAGGATCATGCAGACATATGAGGTTGCGGAGAAGGAAGTGATTGGCTTGGACCAACTACTGGGACCCACGTCATGGAATTGTGGACGGGCAAGTACGCCCGGTTGTGCAACAAGGAGTTGATCTCTCATGGGAAAAGTAACGCACCTCTGCATAGTGTAAGAATTGTAACTTGTTACTCCCTGTTCCGGGAAGGAGCTATGAACACGACAGAAAAGGAACTCCGTGAAAGTTCTGGTCAACCTGTGAAGGCTGATGGTCATAGATTTTTTTAAAATAAAATCAACCTTTGAAGAAAGATTTACGAAAATTGCATAGTGCCAAAGGCTGGTAGTACGAGGTGGTAGATAGAGCATCAAACTTCCTACCTTGCATATAATGAATTTGCTGAGTAACGTTGTTACTCATCCTTTCATTTGAATCCTTGCTTAGACTTTGAGAATCTTGAAGATACTCCAATGTATGCATCTCAGAGTCAACAGGAGGTCTTCTATGAAGAGCCCAACCTATATGGAGCCGTAGAAGGGGAGGACTACGACATCGTCTACGGAGGATAATTCCAAGAGTCCGAATAATTACTATAGTTCTAGTAGCCACTTGAGCCGAGCATCATGAACAATATATAGCAATAAGTTGCTGAGCTCAATTTGGAGTTTAAGTTTTAAATTTGAAACTTCTGCTGAAACACTTATATTTTGGTTTGTAAGTTGAATCTTTTGGAAGTCTTGAACTTCCGGTATTGTAATAATAATAACATGTGTATGTTTGTAATATGGACCCGCAATGTTTCTGTTGTACCACTCTGAGGGATGTGATATTTACGGAACGGTGTTCTGTGAATGTCATGTCAATGACTATAGTGTACTACACATGCAGTGGTATGCTGGATCACCGCAGTTGGTATCAGAGCAAATTGCTTTGACCTTAGGTTGGAAACCTAGTAAAGGGTATTACCTGTAGGGTACCCCATGTGCCAGGTATTCGACAGTAGCCCCCGACCATTTAACTAGCGCGTCATGTGCTCGCGGACGGAGGGTTGAACTGCCAAATTGACTACTAGTGTTGTGCGGGACGCGTGTCACTCCAGGTACCCGAGGCGCCTCCTCGAAAGATACGTGTCCACCCGGAACATATCTCGGCCTATAAGGATAAGCTACTCGTCATAAGCTGAGATCTATCCTTCTCTGCCTCGCACCTGTCGCCTTCTCCTTCGAGTTCTTCCCTCTGTGCAAATTCCTCCACCCATTACGCGTGATGTCTCGCTAGGGAGCCCTGACCTTCACGAAGGGGAAGCTGCCTCCCATTGGCCCCTCTCACGATGAGGAAGGGGAAGAGGAGTATGGGGAGGTGTTGATGCCTTCCATGATCAAGACCGACTCTGGGATCGACCGGTGCCGTTCGCATCTTGCCTCGAGCTGTAACGAATGGGGAGAGACTTAGGTGTGGACAGTATCGGTGGATCCGTCCAGCCTCCCCGGTTTCATGCGCCCATTCTTCTACCACACCGGCATAACGGGATTAGTTCTGTCGTTCTCCGTCTTCTTCATGGCGGTGCTGGAGCACTACTAGATCTGCGCCCTTCACCTGCACCCCAACTCCGTCACCACCCTCGCCATATTCACGTTCTGGTGCGAGATGTTTGTGGTGGTGAAACCCCCAGTGGCGTTGTTGCACCACATGTATGCTCTACGCTTGATCTCTACCTCGCATATAGCCGGATGTGCCTCATTTGTGAAGGAGGGGTCATTCGGCCCCCAGATGGGTTGGTCGAAGTGCGTGGAAGACTTATGGAAGTGTTGGATTCTGATGGACACGCAGAACGACAGCCCCCGTCTCCTGCCCCCCACCGCCTTAGCCGAGAAAGTCGAAAACCGCTGGTCTACAGAGAGCTTGGAGGGAGAAAAGGTCGACGCCTTTGTCACGCACATCGAGCAGCTCAACTCTTCTAGTCTGACAGCCCCCCGGTAGCCATGGAGTATCTTCGCCTCAGGATTGCTCCACTACAGAAGCACAACAAAGACTTATGGGACTTCTCTGTTAGGGATCACCTAACCCTGGGGGACGGCATTATTGATGACCCCATGGTGGTGAACTTCATCCACGAACTCCTGGACACCTCCACCCCTGCTAAGATGCCCGAGGGGGTTTTGCCCCTCTATCTTGATCCTCGCAAGGCAGAGGTCCTCACCTTGCTCCCTTGGTTTGACGAGTAGGGCATCCTTCCTCCGGGTCACACTCGAACATGCCCGAATCCCCTTGGCGGGGAGTCTTTGGTCACAGTCCTCCCTGAGGGTCTCTCGAAGGTCGCCATGGCAGGGGCCACGAGGACGAGGAGCTCCTTCAGCGAGGCCAAACCTCTTGAGGTGACTCGAGGGAAACGCACTCGAGAGGAGAGCTCCCCTCTGGAGGGCGCGGCCTTAGGAAGCGGCGGGTAATGCCCCGCAAGGCCCTTCATACCTCATGGCACGGGCGATGCGACTAGGGCGTTCCGTCCCAATCTAGGGGTGCTTCTAGATAAGACGTTACCCGACACTCCTCCTTCCTCCATGCCCTTGGGCCTTGTCTCACTTGTTGGGATCTTGCAACGAGGACCGCCCGAAGAAGAAGCGGCAGCTGAAGCGAACATCCACCCGAAAGATCCATCCAGTGGGTCTCTCCCTGGACCAGCCTGAAGAGGCCCAAGTCCCGCTGGCCGTGCCCGAGGAGGGCGTTGGGGTCTCCCTGGTGTTCATGGTCTCTATCTCTTCTTCCCCACCACTCCTGATAGGGGAGAGGGTTGAGGTGAGCGTCAACATGCCCCTAGGAATCCTTCTGGAAGCCGTCCTTTCAGTTGAGGGCGAGGCCCATGAGGCTGTAGCAGTAGCCGAGGCCGCAATCCTGGGTCTTTGCGGGTCATGGCCCCCGCTGATCCAGGGGCATTCCTGGTCATCGCCTAGACGATCCGGAGGTGGCCATCGCCTCAGGTCCAGTAGGTCGCACGTCCCATGGACTGGATCCCTTGACTCCGCGCGTTGGATGATGGCCCCTGAGGAAGCTTCCAACAGCGTGAGGCCTGTTGAGTCATGAGAGTTGGTTGTTGCGGAGCCAGGGTACATCCCCGAGTCACGCTCCTAGGCGTGCTCATCGCAGGCACACACGCGGGCCAGACCAGTTCTTGGCGGTTGCCGTCCGCGAAGACTGTCAGTTGGCCTGGACAGGGCACAACTTCTCGAGGCCCGACAGCCGGTGGATTCAGAGCAGGAGAAGGCCCGTCTCCATGGGAGGGTGAAATCCATGAAGCCACAATGCATTCCGCAAAGATTGTTGCGCGTGAAAACCCGAGCCTCCCAGCTTCGGGGTGATCTGGTCGCTCGCAAGGAAGGCGGATGTGACCCAGAGCCATGAGGATCTCTAGGCCTAGGCTCAAGAGGCCAGCGCCAAGATGTCGAAAGCCCACGAGTCCCTCACCCAAGAGCATAAGGATAACTCGAGGCTTCGCGAGGCTCTCCTGGCTGCAAAAAAACTTTGGGAGAGTTCTCTCCGAGAAGACGAGGACCTCAAGGTTGAGGTCAAAGCTCTGCACGAGACCGCCCGCTCGACTGCTCAGGCCCACGAAGATGAGGAGCGACAAGCTCGCGAGGCGCTGGAGGCTCATTGTAATTCCTTCTCCATCCTTTCCGCACATGGCGCCACTGTCCTCCCGCTGCTGGGGGTGAAGGACTTTGTCGCTCGAGGCTCCATGCCAGCCGCGAGGCCGAGGCGTTCCTGGAGCTTGCGCCCAAGGTCCTAAACTCCTTGACCATGGCTGCCCAGGGCTTGGATGACTTCATATGGTTGCAGTGCCAGGATATGCTGACTGTTGTTGGGAGATCCCTCTTCACCAAACTCATGCGGCTTTTTCCTGATCTCGACTACTCCCTGGACGTGCGGCGGTCGGAGGCTGTGATGGCCCTGGAGGCGCGTGTCGCCCCGCTCGTCGACCTGCTGGTCGAGGAGTTTCTGCACGTGGTGTGCGACGAGGAGGAGGCCCCACCTAACGTCTCGGGCAATCCTACCACCAAAGGAGAGGACCTCGAGGAGGTGAGCTCGGGCGGCACTGCTGGGGTGGATTGATTCCTTGTCCATGTAACACTTGTGAGGCGCTGTAAGACCTGTTGTTTTTATTTCTACCAAGACTTGTAAGGGTACTCTCCCCGTGTTGGGGCCTTAACTTTCTATTCTTTGTTATTTATTCTTTCGGTCCTCCGAAGGAGTGGTCGTGCTCCATCCCATAGATCCCTCGAGGAGGTGATCTGCAGCTTTTGCATCTGAATTCGCCTCATAAGTCCCTCGAGTAGGAGACCGTAGGGCACGTACTTTCCCTGTATAGCTCCTCGGAGAGATAACCGTAGGTTCTTCACGCCGCTTGATTGGTAGTCTCAAGGGTTGCCATGCTTGCTTCTCAAGGAAAAGGTCGCTTAGGCTTGTACTTGTCCCGTAGGTCCCTCAAGGAGGTGGTTGTAGGCATTGTATGTTCAATTCCGTCCCGTAAGTCCCTCGAGGAGGTAACCGTAGGACGTGTACTTTCCCTGTATAGTCCCTCAGAGAGGCTACCGTAGGTTCCGCATGGTGTATGCTCTCCAAGGAAAAAATAGCATGCTATTTCTTTTAGCGTAGCCCTTCTCCAAACGCTATGCAAATTATAATGTGCTAATAGCGTGCTATTTTTCAAAATAGTGTGTGTAAAAAAATAAAAAATTAAGGTCTGGCATGTATTACTAGGGATTTCAGCAGCTATTTTTTAAGTAATACATGCATAACCAATTAACTAGTACTGGCCAAATGACAAAGTTTGCTTGACATCCGGTGCACGACAAGTTAGAGGACAAGACTTGCGTTTGGTCATCTCACTAGCTAGTCGAGAACTTGAGATGCGCGTCCTCCTGGTCCTTCACTATGTCTAGTGGACGTGCCAAGCAGAGAGGCGGCCGACCGGCTAGACCTAGAGGAGACGGGCGTTGTAGTCTGATAGCTGCTGACACCGTCATGTGGGGAGGGAGAACTAGGGAATAGGGTTGAGTTGACATAGATTTATGTAGAGTGTTGGGCGTGGTGGAGTCATGGGCTCAATGGGCTATGGGGTGGCGCTATATTCATAGATTTTTTAGTGGCGCTATTGCATTGTGACATTATAGCGTATTTAGCGCCGCTTAAGTGTAATTAGTGTCATAGCAAGCAGATTTTGCATAGCATAGCGTTCACGTCCCAAATATGCTATAGCACCGCTATAGTAAAGAAATAGCGCGCTATAGCAAAGAAATAGCACGCTATTTTTTCCCATGATTCTCTCCCTTCGTGTGCCGCATGAGGATTATCAAGCACCGGGAACCGTGGGTGAGGTGAAATATCGCTGGAGATAGTCCGCAAGTTCCGAGCTCGATACTTTAGGCCCCAATGTTGATCGAGGGTGGCTCCAGCGATAGACACCATGCCTAGACCCCGCTCATGCGGTGCACTAAGGGCGGGAAGAACCACAGAAGAATCAAATATGCAAACGAGGAAATTGTCGGAGAAACACCAGAAGCCGAGAAATCGTTCTTGAGTTTTCACATTGCTCGATAGGGAGTTAATTATTACCGCTACCGCCGTGAGTGAAGCTCACGGGTAGAACTTGCGAAGGTGTTGGATGTTCCATGCGCTGGGGATCAGGATGCCTTCCTCCATCTCCAGCTGGACTGCACCTGGCCTCGCGACGTGTACAACCCAGAAGGGGCCATCCCACATCAGGGAAAGCTTGTGCAGACCCTCATGAGAGAGGACGCAATGAAGGAAGTGATCCCCAACCTCTAGGGTGCGTGCCCGCACGCTGCGACAGTGGCACCGACGCAGCACCTACTGGTACCTCGCCTCGCATGTTGACCTTGTGGCGAGCCTATTTGAGGAGGATGAGGTCATCATGACGCATTTCCTCTTGCGCTACCCCATTGAAGGCGAGCACCCATGGGGAGCCGTGCTTGAGTTCCGTAGGGATGACCACCTCAGCGCCGTAGACGAGGAAGACGAGGAAGAAGGGTGTCTCGCCAGTTGGCTTGGTTGGGTGGTGGGGATGGACCACAACACCCCTGCGAGAGCCTCAATCCATCCACATCTGCACTCCTTGAGTTTTCGGCAAAAGCTCTTGGTTTTGAGCCCCTTTAGGACTTCCGCATTCGCGTGCTCTGCATTGCTCGTCGCTACGAGGATGGGCCACAAATGCGTAGAAGATCTTGGTGCCAATGCCTTCACTGTAAGATTTGAATGCGCCGGTGGTGAATTGACTACCATTGCTGGTGATGATGCGGCTAGGCACACCAAAGCGGCACACCAGGACTTGGATGAACTTTACCACCAATCGCGTTGGGATGGTCCTGACCGGTTCCACCTCTGCCCACTTTGTGAACTTGTCGATGGCGATGTACAGGTACCAGTATCCCCCAGGTGCTCACGGGAAACGACCCAAGATGTCCATACCCCAGACCGTGAAGGGCCATGAGAGCGGGATGGTCTGCAGTTGCTACGTCGGCTGATGTATTTGCTTGGCATGGAATTGGCAAGCCTTGCATGACGTCACCAGCTCCATGGCATCAGTGAGTGAAGTGAGCCAGTAGAACCCACTATGTAAGGCCTTCCCGGTGAGGGTACATGTCGAGGAATGATGGCCACATTCCCCAGTGTGGATTTCGGCCAACAGCTCTTACCCCTCGTCGTCAGAGATACACCACAGGGCCACGCCGTTGGGGCAGTGACAATATAGGTCCACATCCACCATGCAATATTTCTTTGCACGGAGGATGAGACTCTCTACCATGTCGTCATTGTCGGGGAGGACGCCATGCTGGAGGTAGCTCTTGAGATCGATGATCCAAAATCTGACTCCTCGGCGGTGGTGGCCAGGACGAGCCTATTTCCGGAGGGTGGACCGCAATCGGGAGCACCTGACGAGTGTGGGGGCGGAAGCTCCTCGGGTTGGGACTTATCCTTTCGCGGAGGGGCGGCGGAGGGCTCAAACAACCTCTCCTCGAAGACCTCTGGACATTGTGGCTCTTGTCTGGATGCGTGCTTGGCGATATCGTCTGCCTCGTAGTTGTCCCCTATGGGGATGTGGCGAAGATCCATGGCGAGGAAATACTTCTCAAGCCTCCGCACCTCCTCGAGGTATTCCACCATGTGCTTGTCCTTGGGGTTGTAACTTTTTTTGGAAAAGTTAACCAGGAGCTGGGAGTCTCCCTAGACCGTGATGTGCTTGATACCGAGGACGATGGATTCCTTAAGATCGATGATCAGGCCCTCGTACTCAGCGATGTTGTTGGAGCGCTTGACTTCGTCTTTGAAGCATAGCTGAACAGCGTAGTAGAACTTGTCACCTGTCGGGGACATAAGAACGTCTACTGCTCCTGCTCCATCGTTGTTGAATGCCCCGTCGAAGTTGACGCTCCAGCGCCTCGGAGCCAGCTTCCCGGGGAGCTGGGTTATCTCCTCTTGAGGCTCGTTCCTCCCTGGGACAGCCCATTTTGCTACAAACTCCACCAGGGCCCTCCAGTGGACAGTGGCCATGGTGTTAAATGTCGTCTCAAAAGGTTGTAGTTCGATGGCCCACTCGGCCACGCGGCCCGTGGCGTTGGGGTTGCGGAGGATTTTCTCTAGAGAGAACTTGGTGACCACTTTGATGGGGTGGCCTTGGAAGTAGTGGCGCAGCTTGCACCATGCCATGAGGAGCGCATAGAGGAACTTCTACTACATAGGGTACCTCTCCCGAGCGTCCCTAACCATCATGCTAATGAGGTAGACCGGCCGATGCACAAGCTCCGTGGTTTTGGTTGAGGTTGCGCCCTGATGCATGTAAAATGCATACATGAACTTTATAGTTTGTTAACATGTTTTACCACATATTTGCATCATATATAATGTTACATCCATGTTTTATATTGATTTGGGGGGATTTACCAATGATCCCCTTTATTTGGCCATAACCTGGCAAGGCAGAAAAACCCTATTTTCAATGTTTTTGATGTTTCGGTACCTATATGAAGTCAAATGGACCTGCATTTTTGGGAATGCCATTATTTATCCACGAGAAGCATCTAGAGCACAAGAATCCACCCAGGAGGGCTATGAGTCCCAAGATATTTTGGTTGGCGCGCCCAGCCTAGGTGGGCACGCAACCTATGATATCTCCCTCCTCGGATGTCCGATCGCCTTGATTCTTTCACCCCATGGAGTTCTCTTGACCTAAAAATCCCTATATAAGGACCCCCGAGGAGTCCTCGAGACAAATCACACCAGAGACAAAAACACCACCAAACAGAGTCAGATCTAGCGAAGATTGGAGGGAGAAACATCGCCAGAGCCACCTCCGGGGAGATCTCAACCCTCTCCAACATCTCTAGCATCATCACCATGATGAAGAGGGAGTATTCCACCTCCAGGATATGGGTTTGTCATAGTATCTTGATCTTTTTATCTCTTGTTCTTCATATATCTAGTACCATATGAGCTGCCCTACATGATTATGGTCATATTTGTAATTCCTATGTAGTGGATCTTTGTTCTATGATTTGATATTTGAGATTGGAATCAATTTTGTGTAATATGTTTTGATAGATGAAATATCATGCACCATGTTCTTAATTGCTTGTTTTGATACAACTTGTAAGCAAAAACTTGTATGGGGAGAAGTGTGTGTTAGATGGAGTAGCATGGTGGTAGAGATTGAATTATGACAAACCATATTATAGATCTACTTTAGTTTTTACCTTTATTTTGCTGCCTCACTAGGGATAAAGTGAAATCATGTGCAGTGTGATAACCTTGTTAGATCAAGGTAGCATATTTGTATTTCAAACATCATGTTATATTGCTTAAACCTATACTTCGATTTGTTCTTAATTCAAGATTGCATGGAGATTTCCCTTTCTTGAGGAGTATAAGAGAGATTTATTCCATCTCTGTGTTAGAATGATGCCCATATTAATTTCTTTATCAAGCACATATAGAATTTCCATGAATCTTTATCATTGATGAATTGTTTTGTGATCACTACAACTTAAACAGAGAGTAGACAAGTGAACCCATGAACCCCAGTCCGATTTTTATCATAAGAAACACCTTTCCATTGCATCTACCATCTTTTATATTTTCTGCAATTTAACTTTCCCTAGTTGCAATCACTCATAAAAACCCAAAACAACTTTATTTCACATATCTCATATAGTTTGCATTACTTTAGTTTTTTTTCTATTTTATTTCATATTAATAATACGAAACCTTGTGCTTGACAACCACTTGGTGGAGTTGGGGACACAAGACAAATTATTTTACTTTATAGGTTGCTTGAAGAGGAGAATAAAAATACCTTCCATAACCAATTCCCCGAGAGTTCGATAAACCCTCGAGTCACCCTTGTGGGGAAAAGAAGCTTGCTACAACACTCTGCACTGGGAATCCCAATGAAAAGTGGCCATGTTTGTTGCCATCAAGACTATTTTATGGCGCCATTGTCGGGGAATTGGCGAAGGTACATCACAGTTGCATCCTCATCAAGTTTGAAGAGCAAGTTATTTCCCATTACAACTACGAGACTTTTTCTAGTGTCGTCATCTTCATCAACTTATGCAACAAGCCAAGCTTGGGGAGGTTGCACCACTGTGAGCTTTTTCTTCTCCTTTTAGATTTTAATTTTTTTGTTTTTAGTATTTTTAAGTTTTCCTTAAAACACATAAAAATGGAAAAGAGAGATTATTGTCCCTTCAGTGTAAATAACTTCCCAAAAGAAAGTGAGATACCATTTGAAATAGACCCCACAGCTACTAAAGCCATTTATGAAAACCATTTTTATGGGAAGCCTAATGAGAACCCTATGCAGCATTTGAGAACTTTTAATGAAATAAGCAAAGATCTAAACATAAGTAATAAAAACAATAGTATGATTAAAGTTAAACTTTTTCCATATTCACTTGCTGGTAATAAGGCTTTAGATTGGATGTTAAAATGGCCACCTAGAAATTTTAGCTCTTGGTTTAATGTTAAAGTTGCTTTTTTGAAAGTTTTGGAACCCTTGAAGTAATAAGCCATTTTAGGGAAATGCTTATCATGTTCAAAAAAAATAAACATGAACCTCTTATAAGAGCTTGGGAAAGATTTAGAGCAATAGCTTTCGGAACAGAACATGGTTTTAGAGATTGGATGTTAATGCACATCTTTTATAGAGGGTTAACTAAAATCTCAATGGACTATTTAGATAAAGAAAGTGGAGGTTCCTTCATAAATATAACTGACAACAACGCTTATATATTGTTAGATGGCCTACTCTTAGAAGTAAAAGTGAAAGAAAGTCTTGAAAAATCTAAAGTACCAGAAGATGTATTTGATGATAGACATGAAATCTTCAATTTATATAATAGAGATAAACAAGTAGAAGAAGTTAAAATGATAAGTGAAACAAAAGAACCTCTACATGATATTGATAAGTGTAGCTTGCATTAAATCATTAATCTATTGCCAAAAATTTCTAAGGATCCATCTTTTAATTGTCATCAAGAAGGATTTGGTTCTTACCTAGCAAATTAAAAAAGAGAAGATTGAAAGATATAATAGGGACACTATGATACCACCTAAGCTTCGGGATGTATAGATCCCCAAGGTATTAATAACTATTGGAAAAGAGACGCATCATGCTATTCTATATTTAGGATCTAGTGTCTCAGTTTTATCCAAAGATCTATATGATTTAATTGATTTGAAACCTATGGAAAAATGCTCTGTAGATCTTTTACTTGTTGATGATTCAACTAAACATTCTCTAGGAAAAGTTCAAGATATTATGGTTGAATTACATATGACATTTGTACATGTTGATTTTATTGTCATGGACAAGGGGAGCAATACCTCAAGCCCTATAATACTTGGTAGACCTTTTTTGAGAACCATAGGTACAGTCATTGATACAAAAGAAGGAATTGTGAAGTTTTAGTTTCCTCACAAGAAGTGTATGGAACACTTTATAAGGAAGAAGGAGGTATCTAAGAAACACAAGATATCCCATGAATTCCATATCACCTAACCAAGTAAGTAAAGCCTAGCTATATGGATATAAAGAAAGTGCTTTACGGGGGGCAACCCAGTTATTTTATTTTGTATTTTTGTTTTGAACTCTTGCTGTATCAAGAGAGTTTTTTTTGTAGTTTTTAATAAAGTACCAAGTGGAACCCATTTCGGATGTTCTAAAAGTTGTTAAACATATGGAGTATCAAATTTCTATAGAACAATTTTCAGTGCAAGAATTTTTTAATTATTTATGTAACTCATATTATGCTCAAATTTATATATAGTTTACATCCTCTATATGCACAAAATTGTCTAAAATTCCTGATATGTCTAAGTGGGCAAAAAAATTCGTTTTGCTACTGCTGAAAATCTGGACAAATTTTGCCATGTTTTGTTTTAACCATTCCCAAGTGTCCTAAAATATTTTGTATGAGTCATATTATATACTATGGATATGTAGGAACATTTTCTAGAACATTTAGAAAGAATTTTGTATTTGATATATATGCAGCAACTATTATACTCTTGTGCCACTAATGTCACCAATCAGAAAAGAGATGGGAGAAAAAGTTTTGTGTTTAAGTTTTTTGAGAGGGAATGGAGGAACATCACACCAAGAGGAATCCAGGGATGGTGCAAACCATAAATCTTGGGGATGCCCAAGGCAACCCACTGGACCTACTCAACTATCGACTTGCAAACCTCTAAACTTTGTTTTTTTAGCATAGAACTATCGTATAAACTTGGAGCGTTTGTTTTGTCATTTTACTTTTCTTTTGCATTAAAAATACAACCACCACCACTATTATTATAAATGTTATGATCAGCTACTAAAAATAAAATTTACCATAATGAGATTAAAACTGATTAAGAATGCCATGGAATTAAAGAAAAGGGGAGATAAAAAAGCTAAAATTCATGTTGTATCCGAAGGGAATATGCCCGAGAGGTAATAATAAGGTGGTTATTATTGTATTCCTTATTTATGATAAATGTTTATTTTTCATGCTATAATTGTATTAATCGGAAACATTAATACATGTGTATTTAATAAACAAATAAATAGTTCCTAGCTATGCCTCTCATATAAACTAGCTTGTTGATTAATAAGATGATCAAGGTTTCCTGATCATGGACATTGGATGTTGTTAATAACAAGGTCACGACATTGGTGGAATGATGTGATGAACATTCATCCAAAGTATAGTAATACGATAAAATTCATTATATTTAAATTGCTATAACATTGTTACAAGTAACTTTAGTCCTTAGACCATGAGATCATGTTAATCACTAACACGGGAAGAGTAGCTTGATAACATCAAACATCACACTGTAACAGGATGACTATAAAGGTGAGTTCATATACTACGATAGTGTTATGTATAGGCTCATGGATCAAGAGTGTGACTTGTCCATCCCGAAGATGGAGAGATATACTCTGGGCCCTCTCGGTGATATCACATTGGTATAACTTGCAAGCAAGTGATGAATGTTATATCACGGGAACGAGAAAAGAGTACATGTCGGTAAAAAGATAAAACTAGGTATGGGGATACCGATGATAGAATCTTGTACATGTAAAATACCACGAGACAAAAGGATTTAGTTGCAAATGTAAAAGGTTCACACGATCACAAGAAGTCATCGTTGAATGTGTGGGAGTGAGTACGGATCTCTAGGTCCCGCTGCTGATTATTGATCGGAGAGGGTCTCGATCATATTTGCATTATTCGCGAATCATAGGGTGACACACTTAAGGGATATCGACACCATTTGCAGCAAATAAGATGCCAGAGAAAGAAAAATAAAGTGCTAGAATTATTTCAATGGAAACCTAGAATTGTTTTGGGTGAAATTGTTGAAACTGGTTTTGCATGTGAAATTGAAATATTGCAAGGGGTTTTATGTGAATGTTTGTTAATTAATATAATTAACAAAATTCTAATTAGCTTAAAAAGGATTTTTATTAAATTAGAGATTACATTAAATTTGGTGGAAATTTAATGGATTTTGAGTGGACAAAATGGAGGGGCATTTGTGTGAGTGGGAGGTCCACTCACATGAATGGAGGAAGAGGTGGGGGCACACCTTGGCTGCCGACCATGGCTTGTGGACTGCCCCCTCCTCCTATAAAAGGAGTCCCTCCTCTCACTTCTCACTCACACCTCCTCGCGAAGGATCTCTCTCCCCCTTTAGAATTTTCCCATGGTCTTGGATCAGCGAGATACATGTTCTCGGTGGATTTTTCTACAGTAAGGATTTGCTGCTTCTGTTGCTTGGCTGGAGCAAGGGCACGGAGGTTGTCGGGGTTCTGGACGTGTGTGTGATCACGGATGCTCAGCTAAGTTGCGGGGCTGTCGGACTTCTATATGATCTTGAGATTGGCAAGAGATCGACTACATCACCAACGAGTCCATACTCGTAAAGCATTGTCGGTCTTCAAGGGTATGTATTTTGGATGTATATCCACCCATTGATTATATCTAGATAGATGGATCGTGGCGTATATAGTTCTCATCATAGGATTTTTTTGTTTTCTATGCTACAAACCCAACAGTGGTATCAGAGCCGAATCTATGCGTAGATACTCTGCACGGGTAGTACACATATGGTTATGTGGGTGTTGATGGTCACGTTATTGCTTCTTATGTGTATTTTGGATATTGGTGGTATAGTGGGATGAAGCGGCCCGGACAAACTTTACATGTCCTGGCACATGAGACCTGTTCCACGCTTGACATGCAACTAGTTTTGCATAAGTGGCGTGTGTATGTATGTCTCTCCTACTATACTCAATATCTAATTTACAATGAGTTGCCAATAATTTTATAATCATCGTTGTGGTTCCATGTTCATAGGTAAGAAACGTTTCTATCTTCGAAAGCCCTCAGCCACGTAAAACATGCAAAAGATAAATTAGAGGCGTCTAGTTTTTTTATTTTGCCGGGCAAGTACTATGATATGGTATAATTATAATCCGTAGTATGGTTTTGATACTATTGGAAATTCTAATATGCCAAAGTTTAAGTTCCATGGACCTTGGCCTTACACATATAGGAATGACAAATATCATACCACGATGCACAAGATAATGATGAAGTGCAAGAACTATATCATATCACTTTTAGCATATGATGTTTGTTTGCATCTTATATTGCTTGTTTGGCGCTTTAGTAGCATTATAAGATGATCCCTTATTTAAATATCAAGATAAAAATGTGTTCTTCCTTAGTATGCACCGCTGAAAAGTTCGTCGTTTCGAGACACCACGTGATGATCGGGTGTGATAGACCCAATGTTCACATACAACGGGTGTAAGATAGTTTTACACACGCGAAATACTAAGGTTCTTACTTGGCAATCCTAGCATGTACAGACATGGTCTCGGGACATGAATCTAAAGGTAAAGCATGAGTCATATGGTTGATATGATGCCCATATTGATGTGCGCCTTTGAAGCCACACCAACTCACGTGATGATCGTACTTGGTGTAGTGGATTTGGTTCATGTAATCACCAAAACAACTAGAGGGATGTTGGTTTTGAGTGGGAGTTTATTTCTAATTTGGATTAGTAGAACTCAATTTATCATAAATTAAATCAAAGTGAATTTGCATATTTGTTGTAGTCATTGGCATTCGTTCACTACCTTATACTTAGTTATAATTGAGATAATAAAATTATATAATTCTGTATATTTACTTTATGAACTGGTATCGTATTGTGTTGAGTGTCCAACTAAAGTTTAAAAGTCCTATTGCAAACTTTTAGAAAACTCCGTTTACTCTGTGAAGTTTAATAATTTGTATTAAATCAAGAGTAACAATTCCAGTGTTAGTATCTAAAGTATCATGTTTGCCTCCATGATGTTTGATTGTTTTAAATATCAAGGTTATCTAGGAGATGAAAGAATTATTTCAGAAACTATCACATGTGACAAATATTATGATATCTGAAACAATGTTTTGGTTGCAATAGGATAGAGTATAATATATGTTCTCATATTGGAAGGGAATTTGTGAAGGTTGGAGATGCTAGATATCCTAATCAACCAAAAAGGTTTTGGAAAGTAACATTATACCCACGATTCGCTTTTATAAGCTACATTAACTTGATCATGAAAGTTGTCATGATAAGGATGAATAGAATATGTAGGTAAAATGTTTACTACACTAAACAAAGACTAAATAAAGGTTTTGAAAGAACGCCAAACATTTGATGATGGTGATCTACTTCAAAGTGCAAGTCCAAAGGTATTAGTATTTTACTATACACGCTTTGTACTATGTGTCATGTATATTGCTCCACTGTTGATGTTGATAGATTCTTTTAAAAGGGAAAGGGAGTGCTGAAAGAGAATCTCAGAAATATTTGGCACAAAAAAAAGACTAGAAATGTCCAGCTTAGGTATATAGATGATATACATGTTATGGTTGTATTCTTTGCTTGTTAAACAATGTGGTTCTCGGGTATTTGATACCGAATTGGTTGGTGTGAAATATCATACTGGACAACACAATTCATGAACTGCAACAGCCTAAGTAACCAGCAAGAGAATATGTTGTGATGATGTTCATCGAAAACAAACAAAGTGTTGTTGTATTTCTCATTGACATCAAAGCTTGACTTCAATATTTGTTATTTTTTAGGTACTATGAGAACAAAAGGTTGTTCAAACAATTGTCGTATTCCATATAAGATGGATAATTTACAAGTCTAGTTGAGAAAATCACGTCCATAAAACTAAAGCTAAAAAATTCGCAAGACAAATGATTGAAAGATCACTTACAAAGTGACATCGCAGTTTAAATTATATTGGAAAGAAAAAATGTAGAAACTCCATGTTTATGGAATTTTGTAGTCTTTTGATTTTGATCAAATGACACTTGTGATATATTCCTAGAGATAATTGAAATTTTGTTCAAAGGCCAAAGAAGAACGAATGACTAACTTAGTGGAATTTATACATATTGATGTATGTAGTCCATTATGCATAGTCGTGAGCAATGGATTTCAACTTCATATGCTTTCTCCGGAAATTTGAGTCAACATTCACTTAATGAGAAAGAAGTGTGAAATATTTGAAAATGTTCAAAGACTTTCAAGGTGAAGTGGAAAATAATTGTAACAAGAAAATACAGAATTTATAACTTGATCATAAAGGAAGATATTTGAGTTACAAGTTTAGCAGAACACCTAAGATTTGAGGAATCGTTCCATAGATTAGCATTTCCCGAAACACCATAGGAATATGAAGTGTTCGAGATATGCAATGGAACCCTGTTTGACATGGTGAGATCAAAGGTGTCATTTATAAAATTGTCATTATATTTTAAAGACTAAAGCTATAGAGACTACCGCTTTTACACTGAAAATATATCTGTCGTGATCTGTTGAAATGACACCATATAAGTTATGGTCTAGCATAAACCCCAAGTTGTCCTTTCTTAAATTTTGGTATGCTAGACATAAGTAAGATGTTTACAACCAAAATTGGATGATCATGTCTTTGTAGTTTATTTCAAATAACCATTGGGTATTCCTCCATAACACCGAAGACAAAAGTGTTTGTCACTTAGAACATAAAGTTTCTCGAGAAGGAATTTTTCATGAAAAGTTAAGAGAGAGGACAATAGAACTTTGATAAGGTTATTGAACCTTAGCTATATGTGTTGAGTTGCGTAGCGCCGGAAAATGTTTCGGAGGCAGCCATAATGCTCATGGCTTACGTGCCTCAAAGGTTGTGGTCACGGAGGTATTGAAGGGGTTCGTAGCATGGAAAACAAAAAATTTCTACCGCATACAAACAATAAGGCCAAGATCTATCTACTAGATTGTAGCAACGAGTCGATAGAATAACTCACCCTCGAAGATTCCAAAGTGTTTAACGAGAGCGGATTCTCGTGGGTGATGTAGTCGTACTCTTGCCGATCTCAAGATCGTGTAGACGATCCTTCCGGCGCTGCGTTCCGGCAGCGCTCCCGCAGTCGGTCACACGTTCTGTACTCGATGAAGACCTTCCTCTCCCTTGTTCCAGCAGGTAGCGGAGGTTGTAGTACTCTCCTCGCGATTCCGGCAGCACGACAGCGTGGTACCGAAAGTAGAGGGGAGATCTCGCAGGGCTTCGCCTTAAGCCGGAGCGAGTATGGTGGACTATGAGAGAGGCCTTGGCGATCTAGGGTCTAGAGGCACCAAGGATAGAGGGCTAGGTCAGCGGCTAGGGCAAAGGGAAGGCCCCAACTCGGCGGCTAGGCAAACCCTAGGGCGGCGGCGGCGGCAGGAGGGCCGGCGGCTAGGGTTAGGGTTTTGGTGGGGCAAGGTGTGTGTCTAGAGGGGCAGTCCTGCCCCTCCTTTTATAGGTGGGAGGGCGCGGCCAAGGGGGAGGGAGTCCTCCCCCAAGTCGGCCTCCTTGGCCAGCGGTGGAGGGATAAGGACTTCCTCCCCAAGTAGGTTTCCTACTCTCCCTCCACCAAGCAAACTTGTCGTTTGACTTTTCAAATTGGCGTTTGACTTTTCAAACTAGGATTTGATTTATCCCTTTATTTTGCTCAGCGATGACACCTAGTACATGATGCAACCATTCCAACTTGTTATGACACATTCATGTACCCTTCCCCTCCGGAGTGTCGGACCTTCCGGAACCTTCTAGAACATTCCCGATGAAAACACCGGAATCATTCTCCAACTCCGAAACAGGACTTTCCTTATATGAATCTTATTCTCCGGGCCATTTCGGATCTCCTCGTGATATCCCGGATCCCATACGAGACTCCGAACAACATTCGGTCTCTTACTCATCATTCCATAACTACTCAACAACATCGAATCCTTAAGTGTGTCTCCCTACGGTTCGTGAATTATGCGGACATGATCGAGACACTTCTCCGAACAATAACCAATAGAGGAATATGGAAATTCATATGGCTCACAAATATTTCTATGATTACTTTGCTATCGAATGAACCACTTACATACGATACCAATTTCCCTTTGTCTCACGATAGTTTACTTATCCGAGGTTTTGATCGTCGGTATCTCTGCATACCTAGTTCAACCTCGTTACTGATAAGTACTCTTTTCTCGTTCCCGTGATATGTGATACCTTGTGAGCTAGTCACATGCTTGCAAGCCAATTGGATGACATTCCACCGAGAGGGCCCAGAGTATATCTATCCGTCATATGGATGGACAAATCCCACTCTTGATCCATGTGTCTCAACCCATAATTTCTGAATACTCAATGCCACTTTTATAACCACCCAGTTATGGTGTGGTGTTTGATGTCATCAAAGAATCCTTCCGGTGATGGTGATAAGCATGATCTCATGGTCGAAGGAATTAGGTTACTATGTATCAGAAAGCATATAGCAAATGAACTATTAAAATGACCTAATCTTTATGCTACGCTTATCTATAGGAGTATGTCCTTCATACCATTCTCCTAACGATATGATCTTGTTGTTAATAACATCTCAATGTTCATGATAGGGAAACCACAATCATTTATTAACCAACAATCTAGTATTATGAAGAGGCTTTACTAGGGACTCTAATTTAGTTTACAAATCACACAAGTATTAATGTTTCCTTGTTAATACTGTTATAGCATGAATGTAAACATTTATCATAAACACAAAGATATAATAATAACTACATTTATTATTGCCTCTAGGGCATATCTCCAACAGGTATAAGTTCTTATTGAACTGAGTAGGTCGGATAAACAATCAAATACTAAGATTTGAGAGTAAATCATTAGTGTTTGACAGTGACGAACCAACTACATGCAAAGAAACAATGATGGGCCCTGACTCTGTCAAATGGCTTGAAGCCATAAAATTCGTGATAGTTTCATACATGAGAAATCAAGTTCTTGAACTTGGAAGACCCTACGGAAAGGTGTAAAACCTATCGGTCGTATTTGGATCTATAAAGAAACAGACATGGATGTTTCACATCTATGAAATAGTTGACATGTCGTAAAATATTTTACGATAATGTTCAAGGAGTTTACTATGACATGATTTGATCTTTCATAGCAATATTTAGTATGAACGGATTAATATAGCAACCACTGCATATAATTTTGGTATATGATAGTTAAACAAACAAAACAAAGTTCTTATAATATATGTTTACCTAGGACGTGTACATGACATGGTCCAAAGGGTTTTATTGCTTCAAAGGATGCTAAAAGGGCATGCAAACTTCAATGGTTGAAGTAAGCCTCGCTCAGTTGGAATCTCCACTGTGATGAAACTGTTAAAAGGTTTAAATTCATCGGAGACGATGAAGATGCTTGCATTTGCAAGAAATTAAGTGGGAGCGCTAAGACATATTTCTAATACATTATGTGGAAAACATCTTGTTGATTGGAAATAATGTATCTTTTATTGACACAGGATAAGGATTTCATTTTCAATGAAAGACTTGGGCGAAACCCGAATATTAGGCATAAATATCTATATGGATAGATTGAGACGCTAATATGGTTGTGCCAAATGTACATAGATGATATATTGAATGAATTCAATATGGAAATGACAAGAAAGGTTCTTGTTGCACGGAAAGGGTTGAATCAAGATTCGAGTTTATTGAGACTTGATAAGTGAAACAACATTCAAATGCTTTGACACTTGGTGAGTGAAATCAAAAGAATATTTTGATCATACCGTGATATCTACACATCCAGATATGTCCTATGCTCTAAATGTTATGAGCATATACTAGAATAACTCATAAAATGATCATTGGACGATAGTGAGTATATTCTTATGATCTTTTAGAAGAACTAAGAATATATTTATGTAGAAGTGACAAACAGTTACAAATAGTTCATTATAAAATGTTACATTGACACTAGTTTTTTCACAAGATTAAGTTTATCTCGATTTAAACTATGTGTGGCACAATGTAATGGAAAGGAGATTCAATGATGGATTTGGATGAATTACAAAGTTAAGACATTGTGACGGATAGTACAACAAAAGGCTAAGTATATGACTGCTATAGTAGCCGCAAAGGAGGGTATTTGTGTCAAGTAATTTGTTATCAAACTAAGGTGTTGTTCACAATGGGCTAACACTATAAAGATATATTATACGACAATAGTATCAACATGATTGAACCCCAAGGAACTAAAGGTCTCACCAAAATACCAAATTTATGCAATGACATCTCATTAGAGAATGAGTGATGTGTGGAGACGCAAAGACATGCAAATACACACGGACCTGAAAGTGTCAGATCCGAAGATTATATTTACCACTAGAAAACGCGTATATACAACACCAGAAAGACATAAGTGTTGGATGCGCAAGTTTTTCAAACTAGATTATTATTGACTCTAGTGTAAGTGGGAGACTGAAGGGAATATGCTCAAGAGGCAATACTAAAGTGGTTATTATCGTATTCCGTGCTTATGATAAATGTTTATTTTGCATGCTATAATTGTATTAATTGGAAACGTTAATACATGTGTGTTTAATAAACAAATAAAGAGTTCCTAGTTATGCCTCTCATATAAACTAGCTCATTGATTAACAAGATGATCAAGGTTTCCTGATCATGGACATTGGATGTTATTAATAACGAGGTCACAACATTGGTGGAATGATGTGATGAACATTCATCGGAAGTATAGTAATACGATCAAGGTCATTATGTTTAAATTGCTATAAAATCATTACAAGTAACTTTAGTCCTTAGACCATGAGATCATGTCAATCACTAAGACAGGAAGAGTAGTTTGATAACATCAAACATCACACCGTAACAGGGTGACTATAAAGGTGGGTTCATATACTTCGATAGTGTTATGTAGAGGCTAATGGATCAAGAGTGTGATTTTTCCATCCCGATGATAGAGAGATATATTCTGGGCCCTCTCGGTGATATCACATTGATATAGTTTGCAAATCAAGTGATGGAGATCACTAGAATGTTATATCACGGGAACTAGAAAAGGGTACATGTCAGTAACGAGATCAAACTAGGTATGGGGATACCAATGATCAAATCTCGTACATGTAAAATATCGCGAGACAAAATGATTTAGTTGGAAATGTAAAAGGTTCACACGATCACAATAAGTCATCGTTGAATGTGTGGGAGTCAATACGGATCTCCAGGTCCTGCTGCTGATTATTGATCGGAGAGGGGTATCGATCATGTCTGCATTATTCGTGAATCGTAGGGTGACACACTTAAGGATACTGACACCATTTGGAGCAAATAAGATGCCAGAGAAAGAAAAAAGTGCTAGAATTATTTCAATGGAAACCGGAAATGTTTCAGGTGAAATTGCTGAAACTGGTTCTGCATGTGAAATTGAAATGTTGCAAGGGGTTTTATGTGAATGTTTGTTAATTAATGTAATTAACAAAATTCTGAATAAATAAATAAATAAAAGGAGTTTTATTAAATGAGAGATTACATTAAATTTGGTGGAAATTTAATGGATTTTGAGTGGAGAGCATGGAGGGGCATTTGTGTGAGTTGGAGCTCCACTCACATGAATGGAGGAAGAGGTGGGGGCACCACCTTGGCCACCGGCCATGGCTTGTGAGCTGCCCCCCTCCTCCTATAAAAGGATACCCTCCTCTCACTTCCCACTCACACCTCCTCGCGAAGGATCTCTCTCCCCCTCTAGAATTTCCCCATGGTCTCGGATTGGTGAGATACATGTTCTCGGTGGATTTTTTGGAGCAAGGATTGCTCCTTCCGCTGCATTGCTAGAGAGAGGGCACGAAGGTTGTCAGGGTTCCGGACGTGTGTGCGATCACGGATGCTCCGCTAAGTTGCGGGGCTGTCGGACTTCTACACGGTCTTGAGATCGGCAAGAGATCGACTACATCACCAACGAGTCCATACTCGAAAAGCTTTGTCAGTATTCAAGGGTATGTATTCTGGATGTATATCCACCCATTGATTGTGTCTATATAGATGGATCATGGCGTACATAGTTCCCATCGTAGGAATTTTTTGTTTTCTATGATGTGAACCCAATAGTGTCTAGTTCTTAAGCTCAAGTACTTTATATGAAGCATGATTTGTTTTATGCCTATTAATTTGTATCCTTTGCTTGTGTATATGTATGTTCAACATTAAGGAGCAAGGTGAGAAAATAAATGTTGACACTATAAACTAGATGGCACACTCTTTAGATCTCTTTTTGCTAAGCCTTTTCTACACAAGCTAATACTTGTTCCAAGCCCCTTAAAACTAGACTAGGCATATCCACCTATTTGTGGCAAAATCTACTTTCAAGTATAGTATGTATGTTAATCCTCCAAACATTCTTAAAAACAGATGTTTCATGTATTTTAAAGCTCATAAGAAAGTAAGGTTTGGGGTGATACCACTATGAAAATTTTTGTTCTTTACATCTTATTAATTGTTGTTGGCTAAACGATGCTGGCATGGCACAAGCTTTAAATGTTGAATGTTGATAATTAATCATGTTTAAGTTCTGCCTATGATTGCATCGATGTGAAATAAAGTGTGCACACTAGAGTAGGCATGTTGAGATAAAATGCTCCTGAACTGCTAGTCAAACTCATTCGTAACTCATGGTGGAAACTTATAGCATGATGATCCTTGTTGATATGATTCATATGTATGTTTTTCTTGTTCTTATGGAGTAGATATACTGCCCCATGCCACCTTGAACATAACCAAGTAATTATATTACCTCTTATGCTAAATGAATAAATAAACAAATATATACAAAAGGGGCATATAGCTACACGGGGAGCAAGAGGTACTTAAGTGATGCGGTTTCTGATACCAACATGAGAATACAATGGCATGCCTAAGTTGAGTAGCATGAGGAGTGCAAGGTCATAGGTATGGTTCATGAAACAATCAACTTGTAAGTTGTTTATCACATAAACCATATAAAGCTTTGAAATAAAAGATACTTGGAACCCCATCCTTATTGGTGGATTAACATATGTATTGTTGACATGAACTACATAGCTCAAAATATTATTTTACATTCTTTATGGAGGATTAACATATGTATTCAATGCTTACTTTCGGTACGGGATGCAAAACATCTCAAGGGAAGACATAAAACTAAGAAGTGAGTCTTCCAGTCAAGAGCATGAAACTAAGAAGTAGCCTAAAATAAAGGCATGAAACACCAATGGCAATCATGAAAAGAGTCTTATTCTTTAGGTTCATCAAAGTGTGCTTAAAGGTTTATTTTTTTCATCATTTGTTTTATCACACCATCACTTATTGTTCAACATATTTATAGATGTGTAAAATATACAACTTGATAATACACTTGCATGTTATGTTTCATTGAAAGGAATTGAGCATGTGAACTCTACATGATAATGAAGGAAGCAAAGGTAACAAACTCCAAAGTCCATGTTTACTTTTATCACCTTCATGCTCGAGGACGAGCATAGGTTAAGCTTGGGGATGTTGATGCATGTAAAATGCATACATGAACTTTGTAGTTTGTTAACATGTTTTCACACATATTTGCATCATATATAATGTTATATCCATGTTTTATATTGATTTTTGGGTATTTACCAATGATACCCTTTATTTTGGCTATAACCCGGTAGGGCAGAAAAACCCTGTTTTCAATGTTTTTGATGTTTCAGGACCTATACGAAGTCAAATGGATCTGCACTTTTGGGAATGCCATTATTTATCCACAAGAAGAATTTGGAGCACAAGAATCCACCCAGGAGGGCTAGGAGGCCCAAAATAGCTTTGGTGGCGTGCCCAGCCCAGGTGGGCGCGCCACCTATGCTATCTCCCTCCTCGGTCGTCTGATCGCCTTGATTATTTCGCCTACGGAGTTCTCTTGCACTAAAAATCCCTATATAATGACCCCCGGGGAGTCCTCGAGACAAAGCACACCAGAGCCAAAAACACCACCAAACAGAGTCAGATCCAGCGGAGATTGGAGGGGGAAACTCCACCGGAGCCACCTTCAGGGAGATCTCCACCCTCTCCAACATCTCCAACATCATCACCATGATGAAGAGGGAGTAGTCCACCTCTAGGATATGTGTTTGTGGCAGTAGCTTGATCTATTTCTCTCTTGTTCGTCATAGATCTAGTACCATATGAGCTGCCCTACATGATTATGGTCATATTTTTACTTCTTATGTGGTGGATCTTTTTTCTATGATTTGATATTTGAGATTGGAATCTATTTTGTGTAAGATGTTTTGATAGATGCATATCATGCACCTTGTTCTTAATTGATTGTTTTGATCCAACTTGTATGCAATAACTTGTATGGGCAGAAGTTTGTCTTAGATAGAGTAGAATGGTGGCAAAGATTGAATTGTGACAAACAATATTCAAGATCTATTTTGGTTTTTACCTTTGTTTTGCTGCCTCACTAAGGATAAAGTGAAATCATGTGCTATAGTTATCATGTGACAGTGTGATAATCTTGTTAGATCAAGGTAGCATATTTGTATTTCAAACATCATGTTATATTGCTTAAATCTATACTCCGATTTGTTCTTAATTCAAGATTGCATGCAGATTTCCCTTTCTTGAGGAGTATAAGAGAGATGTATTACATTTCTATGTTAGAATATGATGCCCATATTAATTCCTTTATCAAGCACATATAGAATTTCAATAAATCTTTATCATTGATGAATTGTTTTGTGATCACTACAACTTAAAAAGAGAGTATACAAGTGAACCCATGAACCCCGGTCCGATTTTTATCATAAGAAACACCTTTCCATTGCATCTACCATCTTTTATATTTTCTCCAATTTAATATTTCGAAAATACAAAAATACTTTCTTTACTTGCAATCACTCATAAAAACCCCAAAACAACTTTATCTTCACATATCTCATATAGTTTGCATTACTTTACTTTATTTACTTTAGTTTGAATTATATTTTATTTCATATTACTAATACAAAACCTTGTGCTTTACAACCACTTGGTGGAGTTAGGGACACAAGAAAAATTGTTTTACTATACAGGTTGCTTGAAGAGGAGAAGACAAGTATCCTTCCATAACCAATTCTCCGAGAGTTCAATATAAACCCTTGAGTCACACTTGTGGGGAAAATAAGCTTGCTACAACACTCTGCACTTGGAGTACCAATAAAAAGTGTCCACGTTTGTTGCCATCACGCCCGTGACCTCTCCGCCAGCTTCCTCCCGTGGACCCTCGCTTTGCGCTTCAACCTCCGAGCCCCCTGGAGGGTTCAGTGCCTTAGGATTCCTTCTATTTTCCACCACCTCTTCACGCTCTGCTACTAGGACAACACTCACTGCTTGCGACGTGGCCGCCAGGTATAGCAGTAGTGGCTCGTGGAATTTGGGCACCACCATGACAGGAGGGTTGGTGAGGTACCTCTTGAGGGCCTCAAACGCCTCGTCGGCCTCCGGAGTCCACTTGAACTTCCCTGTGTGCTTCATGATCTTGAAGAAGGGGAGGGCCTTCTTGCCCATCTTGGATATGAACCTCCCTAGCGCCGCCATACATCCCGCCAAGCACTGCATCTCCTTAAGCCGTGTTGGTGGACGCATCTCCTCAATGCCCGGACCTTGTCGGGGTTGGCCTCGATTCCTCGGTGCGATACCAGGAAATCGAGGAGCTTTCCCTATGGAACTCCAAACATGCACTTGGTAGGGTTGAGCTTGATTTTTACCCGGTGCAAGTTGGTGAAGGTTTCCGTCAGGTCCGCCACCAAGGTGTCCTTCTGCCGGGTCTTGACCATGATGTTTTCGATGTAGGCTTCTGCATTCCTTCTCATCTTCTCGCCCAGGGCGATGCGCATGATCCTCTAGAAGGTAGCTCTGGTGTTCTTGAGGCTGAATGACATGCAGGTGTAGAAGTACACTCCACACGGGGTGATGAAGGTCATTTTATCTTCGTCCTCTTTAACCATCTTGATCTGGTGGTACCCGTAAAAGGCATCCAGGAAGCACAATAGGTTGTAGCCCGCCGTGGAGTCCACGATCAGGTCTATCCGTGGGAGAGGGAATGGATCCTTGGGGCAAGCCTTGTTGAGGTCGGTGAAGTCGACGTAGAGCTGCCCGCCCCTAGTGGCCTTTGGGACCACCACGGGGTTAGCCGGCCAGTCGGCATGCAATACCTCCTTGATGAGGTCCGCCTTGACCAGTTTCTCCATCTCAGCGATGATGAACTGTTGCTTTTCTGTGGAAATCTTATGGGCCTTCTGCTTCACCGGACGTGTCGTGGGGCACACCGCCAGGTGGTGCTCAGTCACCTCCCGAGGCATCCCTATCATGTTTGATGGAGTCCAGGAAAACATGTCCGCGTTGGCCCTAAGGAAGGCGACAATCGCCTCCTCCCTCTTAGGCGAGAGGTGGGCACTGATGGTGACCGTAACCCCCCGTACCTCTGGGTCGAGGGGGATCTTCTTGGTTTCGACCCACTTCTAGGAGAAGGTTGACTTCTTTCTTCCCGCGAGGACGGCTATGCACACGACGTACTCTCTAGGGAAGGCCGCCAGCTCCTTCCCGCCAGCCCCCGGGACCTCGTCGGCCTATGGTGGTCCGCTACCGGCGAGTACGCCTGTGATCTCTTGGAGCGCTGTTGCCGCCCCTTGCAGGCCTTCTCAAGGGAGCGCACGACTTCTACATCATCGTAGCGCACCGTGATGGAGGTCCCGGTGCTACCCGGCATATTGACCAGGTTATACGTGTTGTGAGTGATCGTCATGAACTTGGCCAACACCGGATAACCTAAGATGGCGTTGTAGTGCAGGCCGATCTGGGTGACATCAAAGTTGATGAGCTCCCTGTGGTAGTTGCCACTCGTCCTAAAGGTGACGGGGAGATGGACCTGGACGAGGGGGACGGTGGTGCCCATCGTTGCCCCAACGAACTGTAGGGCAGGGAGAAGGCGCGCGGTGGGCACCCGCAACTACTTGAACGCTCCTTCGGAAGAGCACGCCCAACCTTGCTCCATCGTCGATGAGGGTATTGGACACGGTGAACCCACCGATGCTAGGGGTTCATACCATAGGCATGGATCCCACCATGCGGATGGAGCTCGGATGGTACACGACACCGAAGGTGACCGGCTGTTGTGACCACTTGAGAGGGGAGGTGGTAGCGATGGGCCTTGCCGCCGCCAGCCCGTAGGAGAACTGCTTGAGGTGCCTCCCGGAGATGGGAGCCTGGGAGCCGCCCAGGATGCAGGCAACCATCTCGGGCCTTCCCCGACCAGCCCATGTGTGCGAGCTTGTCGTCATGACACCAACTGTGGGGAGGATCTCGAAAGCGTGCCTCATTCCCCTACCCGGCGCGCCAAATGTCGGATATTTGTCCTGCGAAGGAAACTAGGGTCCAACGATCACTTGGTTCAAGAGGGTGTTGAACACACAGTTCCAAGGGGCCTTGACGACGGTGGAAAGTGCGGAGCAAAGCACATGACAGAGAGGTGACACGGGGTTTTTTACCCAGGTTCGGGACCCTCATGAGGAGGTAAATCCCCTATTCCTGATATGTTGTATTGCTCGCTTGCTTCGCGAGGGTACAATGGTGGATGCAAGTCTAGGGTTTTAGATCGCTGAGGATTGACTTGTTCTAAGGTAGGAGGAGAACTCCTTATATAGGGCGGCGTCGGACCTCTTCCCCAGACATTAGGCGGGAAGGGTTACCACAACACCACTCCTCGAGGACCCGGTCTATGAGACTGCTTTATGTGGAGCGGGTCTACTCCACCCCCTGGCCTTCAGTCTTGCCCCGAGCTTCTGTCAGCACTAACGTCTTGGCGCGCCTCCTTTTGTCTTGGTGTGCCAAAGCAGGGGAGCCGTCCGTCCGGTTGGGCCCTATATACCCCGCCTTTGATCGGACCCCTGCCTCGGGGCTGCTTTGGGGCGGCATCCAATGTCGCCATTGAACTTGTCGTATTCTCCTAAGAGACGCAGCATGCCATGCCTAGGAGATATTTTCGATTCGTACCCTCCCGAGGGAAGCGGACCATCCTGACCCTTCCTCACCTTGGCCTCCCGAGGTAGGATCGCACGATGATCCTCTCGAGGGGGCCTCCTCCCCCTTGTAAGGCCTTACTATCCATCAGTAGGCAAGCCAGTCGTGGATGGATCAGGGTACCCCCTATGCTAGGTATTCGACAGTTTCTTCTCACCCTTTTCCTTCCTTTTTGGAGCTTGTGAGATCTTGGCGCATGGATTAATAGGATGGATAGGATACCTATACCAACAAGTTGCAACTTCTTTTTCGGAAGCTCATCTGAAAATAACTCCGAGGTTAAGCGTGCTTGGCCTAGAGTAATTTTAGGATGGGTGACCAACCGGGAAGTGGGTACCAAATGCACATGAGTGAGGACAAAGTGCGAAGAAAACACTAGTGTTGGTTCATGGGGCCAGTCTAGAGATGCTACTAAGCTGCTAGGAGTGATAGCCCGATGAAAGATCACGGATGCCTCCTAGAGGGGAAGGGGTAAATAGGCGGTTAAAAACTTTTACGAAATGGGCTTAACAAAGGCGGAATAAAACTAGCGTTTTATTTTTTTCAAGCAAAAAGCCTATATATACTAAGGTTCACCTATGTGCACCAACAACTTATGCTAAGCAAGACAAGCAACAAAGTGATAGCAAGATATATTACTTCAAGCACGAAGGCTGCCACAATGTAAAAGTGCATAAGTAAAGATATCGGGTATATAGATAACTGAGGCACGCGGGGACGGCGATGTTTAACTGAGTTCCTCCCTACAAGGGAGTACATCTCATTGGAGGGGTGGACGGTACTAAGACCACCAACGCCATAAAAGGCCTCACCCTATTCTCCTGAGCACCCGCCGCAGGGCAAGCACCCGATCCACTATGTGACACTTGAGGGTAGTCACCAAACCCATACAAGATTAGGGAAATCTCAACAACTTAATTGGAGGCTCCCAATAATCACCACCAAGGCCACAAACTTGGGGAGATCTCCACAACTTAATTGGAGTCCCAAAGAACAGACCACAAAGGCCACACACCGTCTAGGGTTCCAAGAACCCAAGAGTAACAAGCTTCTTGATTTCACCAACCAAGTACTCCAAGGAGAACTCAAACCGATGCACCTAATGCAAATGGAAAGAACACCACAAAAATGCTCCAATCCTTCACTCTCAATTTCCAACAAAGCTACTAAAGCTATTGGGGGAATAAGAGAGGAAAAAAAGGAGAACACCAAATCCTCCAAGATTTAGATCCCAAAGATTCACTCACAAAGAGATGAATTGGTTTGGTCAAAGTGTAGATCTAGATCTCCTCAATATTTATCTCAAATAGATGCAAGAATCATTAGATGGGGAGAAAGAAATCAAGCTCAAAAGAGGTCAACAACAATGGTGGAGCTTGAGGGAAAATAGGAAGAAGAAGCACTAAAAAATAGAGAGGGGGATTAAATAGGGGACCAGGAATTTCTGCCCGTTGGGGGACAATTTCCGACCTGGGTCGGTAGTACCGCCAGTGGGACAGTACTACCGCCTGGCAAGTAAGCAGCGCAAAAAAATGCGCGGGCGACAACAGCTGGCAACCTGGCGAGCGACGCGGGAGAAGCGAAGGGGATCAGGGGCGCAAGCAACGAGGGGAATCAAGCGAGGAGGGGCCTGCGAGCGAGCGGCGGCGGACGGATCTGGCCAACCGGGATGGGAAGCCCGGTAGTACCGGCTAGGCTGGCGGTAATACCGCATTGGACCGGTACAACTGGTCTTGGACCCGAAACACAACCGGTCGGGGCAGAGAGCTGAGGAGAGCTCAATAGCGGTCGGTAATAGCATAACGTAGTACCGCTTGGCCTAGAAACTGTTCCCCTTTTTATTTTTTCCTTTTTCAAATCAAATAAAAGGAAACCTTCAAATTGCAATAACTAGATCTTGAAAACTCCGATCGAGACGAAATATTGGATACCACAAATTGAGAATATATCAAATATTATAATGTGAGATACCTCCCTTGGTGAGAAACCGAAAAAACACCAAGATAAAAACACAATAAGATAGAAAAGGGAAATCCATTTTTGATAAACTGGAGCTTGTTATGAATTACCACAAGCTCTAGAACCTCACATGGATAAGATTCAAATAACAACCAAGAAATAGGGTGCTAAGTGTGCAAAGGTTTGAGCTCTCTATCAAATATATGATCGAGTTATTCACTCGATATCCCCTCTTCATAGTACGGCAATATATCCTAAATCCGGTCTCCCAACTAACATCATGAGACTAATAGAAGGGAAAACCTATAAATATTATACCTTTGCCTTGATCATTCCACTTTAGCTCGGTGTAGACGATATTATCCTCCTCAAGATGAAACACCTTTCTTGATTGCTCTTGCATGCACTCGCTTGATGAATACTTGCAACTTTCTCCCCCATACAACATGGGGAAACCTCTATTTTGACCTTGTCTTCAACGATACATGATCACCGAGAATGGCAAGCATCACATATGGGATCTTCTAGAGATGGCGCATCTTGAGATTGCACAACATTTATTCTAACTTCATTTGGATGATATCTCGAGGAAACACATGAGGAACTCCATTTTCTTCTTCAAGACACACTTGATCTTCTTTTCTTTATTTTATTCTTCATTTATTCTACCTTGAAGCCAACACATGCTCCAAGCGATGTCAATGGATAATTCCTACAAGTGCAACTTAATACAAGCATTAGTCCATAAAGATTGTCATTAATGACCAAAACCACACATGGGGGGCCACATGCTCTTTCACTGGGCACGGAGAGTCTGGGGTGTTACAGGGCTGGCATTGCCGTCGCCGATGAACGGGGATCTTGGTACTTTTTCGGTGGCATGGCATCATGGATCTCATATGGTAGGGGTAAATGGAGGGAGTGAACAGCGAGGATGGAGAAATGAAGTAATGTGGAGGAAAAAATGCGAGAGTAGGCGGAAGAAGGAGGGGAACTAGGGATGTCCTGCTGATAAGTATGGTCCATCCACTTTTTCAGTTCTATCAGGTGGCCCCGCTAGCCCCCCTGAGTTGGGGTCAGCCTGGGGGCGCCAGATGATTAGTTGGGCCATGTCGACACCAAATCTGTTTTTGGGAGGGGGAGGGGGTGACTAGGCGAGTTTTTTTTTGTGTTGAAGCCCCCATAGTTCGCTTAGGCCTTGTTTTGTACATGGGAATTTCAGTGCACCAGGGAGTATTTATCCCATGTGGAATTGGTGAAACTATTCCGTTCACCCAAAACACGAGCTGACCCCGTCAAGCCAGCCAGCAATAGAAAATCGAGTTAGACTAGCGCTTCAATACATGCATGTATCAGAGGTTTTCTACAGGGTTTGCTAGGGCATCTGGGATTGGGCCCATCCAAAAATGACCAACAAAATAGTCTAGAGAGGATTTATCGGGATCTTATGCTGAGCTGGGAAAATACTCACCGGTGCCCCAAAACCTCCATGCAAACGAGGCCTCAGGGGGCCTTAGAGCATCTCTAATAGTTACTGTAAAAGAGGGAAACCCATAAAATACCGCTTTTCTAAGGGTTTGGTTCCAAAAAAGGTGCCAATCAGTTACTGAAAACGGGACGATCCAAATTTTTTGTGGGATCCACAAAAAAACCACACTTCGGCCTATGAATTCACGGGCCAGGAGGGCGACCCAAACGAGCAACCCGCACAAATCGCACACTGAAGTTTCAGCTTGCCACCCGCTCCCTCTCCCCCTTCCACGCACCACCACCACCCACCATTGTCGTCGCCTCCACCCGTCCCGCCAGATTCGGCCAAATCCGGTAACTCTGAGCTCCCCTCCGTTTCTCCGCATCCCTCCCCCGCCTTATACCTCGCTTCCACGATCCACCCGCCACTGCACCATCCGAACCAAGGATGAACTCGACCGAGGAGTTCAACAAGGTCGATCTGCCCGATTTGTCCTCCTCGGACGATTCCGACATCGAGGATCTTCTCCACGAGGACGACGACAGCGAGACCACCATCCTCATCCTCGCCGTCAAGGAGCTAGAGTACCGCGCACGCATTCTGGGTCGGAGGCGCGACTCAGTGATGGTCCACACCTATATCCAGTGGAACCGCGCCCTCGACCACGACACTCTCATGGATGACTACTTCACGGAGGTACCAACATAACTGGCTCATCTATTCTGTAGGAGGTTTCATATGAGGTGTAGTTTTTTCGTGAAAATCGTCGAGGCTTGCGAGGCAAACTCGATCTACTTCAAGCAACGTAGAAATGCCGCCGCCGATATGGGTTTTAGTGCATACCAAAACATTTCAGCTGCAACGAGGGTGATTGCATATGGGGTTCCTGCGGATTACACCGGTGAGTATCTTCGAATTGGTGAAGATACAACCATCGAGTCTGTGCGTAGGTTTGTTAGGATGATTATAAAGTTGTTCGTGCCAACCTATCTACAAGCTCCCAGTGAAGAAGATACTAAAAGATTGATGGAGGAAAATGAGAAAAGGGGTTGGCCAGGAATGCTAGGTACTGTTGATTGTATGCATTGGACATGAAAGAATTGGCCAAAGGCATGGCATGGCATGGAATGTAATGTGGCAAAAGCAAGAATCCTACAATTATGCTTGAGGCCGTGGCATCACAAGATTTGTAGATTTGACATTGTTTCTTTGGATTTCCCGGAACACTCAATGACATCAATGTGCTGGAGATGCCCCCACATGCAATTACAAAGTTGAGGATAAATGAATATACGATGGGATACTATCTAGCCGATGGCATTTATCCTGAATGGGCAACTTTTGTCAAGTTTGTCAAGGATCCCCAAGATAACATAGATGTTGTTTTTGCCAAGGGACAAGAGGCAGCCTGCAAGGACATTGAGAGGGCATTTGGTGCTTTGCAAGCAAGGTTTGCTATTGTTCGAGGTCCAGCTCGATTTTGGGACAATAAACTTGTGAACATCATGACTTGTTGTGTGATTCTTCACAACATGATCATCGGGGATGAGAGAGGATTAACATTGCCCTGTTTCTATGACAATGTTGGCACCCGAGTGCAATCCCAGAGGAACCCCGATCGCATAGAAGCTTTTCTTGAAACACATGGACAGATTGAAAACTCAGCAACCAATGCATGACTTGTTCAGCTTAAAATGCACCACTGTCAGCTACATGGCCGTCGCTCATGATCTTCCCTCCCATTTTCCATTAACTAGTTTAATGTTCGTGCGTTGCTACGGCCTCTTCGAATTTTCTATCACGTACGGTGCTATATTTTCTCCTTACTTGTGCGTCCAGTGTTGTTTGTGTCTCTGTCCGCTTGACCCATGCACACTCGGTCAGATGGTTAAAACTCCCCTTATTGAAAAGCTGGGAGAAACGGTGCTTGCAATAGAGGTGGCCTCCAAAACTGCGTAACATGAGGGCGAAAGGACACAATCTCTGTGGTAGCATTTGAAGCAAGATTTATTTTAACAACTTGACACGAATCATCAATAAGCACTACATGTACCGAAGTGTTTGGGTATAGCTAAATAACCGTGTGTCGCTATAATTAAAAATAAAATAAAAATCTAATGTAATCTATTTTTCGACACATGCTCAGCTTCTAGAAGCACGACCTAGTGCCCTAGTAGTATATGCTAGGAACTCCACATCTCACCGGTCATATCGAACTCTAGCTCATGCCACAAGAAAAAATTATGATAATAATGGATTTATTATTTGTCTTGCTCCTAGAAACAACATCTCTGATATAGAACATGCTTCGGAGATGTTAAACTAAACTAAAATCATGGCACATAGGTTGAAAGAAAGAATCCATATATAAACATATCATGTTTTTTGAACAATTTTGTTTTATCCTTGCTCATCTCTTTGTTATGCATCGAGACTTTAGAGCTAGTACTTGACAAGTATCGGAAATTCAAAACAATAGGCACACAGTAGGAGCTTTGGGGTACTTTAGAATAAAGCACATGTTCATCTTCATCCAAGGGCTTTGAAAGTTTAGAATTATCGTGAGTCCTTTTATCTTGACACCTCTTCCTCTATGCTTTTTCTAATTGCAGACTAGCATCTATACAAAGAGAGCATATCTCTACAAGAGACCTCAGTGTGTAGAAAAAAATAAGAAAAAAAATAAAAATTAGGGAAGAAACTTTGGGACAATGTCTGGTTTTAACCTCACTAATGCTGCAAAACGGCGCAGCAGACCACGCACCGCCGGAGGTGTCTCATATCTCGTGGGGCCATTGGTACACACTCAAGGAGCTATAGGAAACTAAATTTTTGGGAATTTTCTGATTTCTATCTTTCAGACGTGGTGCTCCATTCGATTCAGGTTTCTAATCGGTAATTTTTTATCAACTATTTTTTAGGATTTTCTACTACTAATTGATGCTACTCATATGCCCAAGAATTCAAGGTGGAGGATGAAGCAAAAATGAACTGGAGTAGGTGGTGTAAATGCAGGTTTGGAGCTATGAACAATGAACTGCACAGGATGTTTGCTTCATCAGGTTTTCGGTGTGCAGGACAACAAGAAAGCTGCATATTAAGTAGTTAAAATTAGTGCAGATTCAGGAAGTAACACGTGCTCGTTTGACTTTTTCTATTTTATTCTAATTATACATTGGAATGATAATGTCAGTCAGTTTTATCTGCATTTTGTCAGAAATTTGGTCCATAATATCCACATCATTTGGTACAATTTCTCACAACATGTTTGTCTAATATTTGACAGCAAGTTTACTGCATTTTGAACAGAAATATCCACAACATTCTGCATTGGCTATTGTGTATTGATCCTGCTTTTCCATACATATTCTGCACTGGCTATTGTATACTGATCCTGCTGCCATCCATTCAGGATTTGGCATATTAGTCACAGCTCTTATAGCTTCATCGGCCAGATCATTTGTGATCATAATGAATACGACCATAATTCTGAGGAAGCAAACGACAAATGGCGAGTACAAACATGCATGACCAATCAAATTGACAATAGAGCAAGTCAGAAAGTGAGACGCAGTTTCCATTCCATATATGCAAGGCAAAAACAAAATTCTATCAGACGGGTAATACATCACTGCTGGGAGCTTGGGAAACAAAAACATTCCATATTATACATGCAGGATTTTCTAGAATTACACACTGAAAGATAAGGCCAATTAGCATTTTACACAGCTTACACCCTAATGTTTATCAACAAAAAGATAAAAAGGGGCAACTTGATGGCACAACAATAGTTGAATTATAATGTATGTGTAATTCTTAAGATAGTTATTAAGCTACAAATATGGCTACATTTCCCTACTTCACAATTCACTTTTTCATGCTCTTTATTTAGTTTTCTAGGACATATTGAGTTAATGCAACGCTTCCTCCACTGCTAATTTTTATGAGATATAGCAACAAGTAAACCTTCTTGTTTTATTTCATGTTGAAGATGGATCTTAAGGTTCCAACTGACTGTTCTCGCTATTCAAGACACCAACTTAGATATCTCAAAAATCGCACTTTGTGGTCATCTTCAGGATGTGACATCCGAATCCACCAAGTGAATGTAGACTAACCTTGTAAGCTCACGACCTTCTTTCCCTTTACATATGTTGACAAAGCTTTCTCCAGGTATGATCGACTCAGGTGCCTTGAACTCTGTGGCAGCAATCACAAGCAAAAAAAGTCAGAATCCACATGTAAAGAAGAGATAAATGCAGAGATTCCCAAACAAAAGATTAACTAAAAATTGTAACAGAGTTTGTCCACAAAATCACATAAGTAATTAACATCTACAAGTCACACAAAAACTCATCCATGAGGTTAACATATAACAGGTGTGGGCAAACAATACCAAAGGATTGTAGAGAGAAGTATCGAATACACGCATCTGGTATCATCCCATCTTTCTCGCTTCTCAAAATCTTCATGATCGGCTAGAAAAATAAAAATTACTCAGAAAAAAAGTTCACCTCAATGTTGCACTAATACAAGCATTTACCATGAAAATAAATTAACGCTAAATATATTACATACTCCAAGTGCACACATATCAAATATGTTTACAACCATTACATTTTTAAGAGGACACTAAGGGAAACCTATAATGACAATCATTTAATCTGCTCAAATTTTCCTAGTGACATATAGCTTTCTTACATACTAATTCGGTTTAACGATCCACATATTATACATAGTGCATCCATGAACTCCAACCAAAAAAATCTCTAAAGAGATACCAACCATATAGTTTCTAGTTACCTAGCTAGTTCTATAGTTTTTACTTGAATCAAAAGTTATTCAGAGCATGTAGTTAGATACTAACAATAACATGTCTATTAAGTATCATGGAAAGATAGTGTAGCGGATTGTACAAGTATGAAATTAGCAAACTAATATGTTGGAAACATATCTATATTTTTTGATACTCCATACTTGTTCAGTATCTACTTTGATTTACTTGTTCACACTTTGAGGTGTTTTTTACATAATTTTTGGTACTAACCTATTAACAAGTTGCAATAGTGCCAGATGCCTATTTTTGCTATTTTTGGTTTCAGAAAAGTTACTAAAAAAATATTCTCGGAATTGGAAGGGACGAAGGACAAAGTCAATAACTTTCTGTGGGGAACAAGAAGTCCATAAGGGAGCCCGGGAGGCCAGCCAGGGGGGCCAGACCCACCCTAGGAGCAGGTGGGCCCTAGCCCGCGCCTGGCTAGGGTTTGCCACCCCTATCCGCCTCCTCGGTCTCCTCCTTCGCCTATAAGAAGCCCCCGATGCACAAACCCTAAGTACCCGATCAGAAATTCATGAAACCGTCTGTAGCCGCTGCCACCATCGTCCCTAGATCGGGGGATCTGAAGCTCTTCCCAACACCCTGATGGAGGGGAGATCATACCGCAGGCCTGCTCTCCGGTATGATGCGTGAGTAGTTCCACCTTGGACTATGGGTCCATGTAGTAGCTAGATGGTTGTATCTCCTCCTTTGTGCTTTCATGTATAGATCTTGTGAGCTCCGTTCATGATCAAGATCTAATCTATTTGTAATCATGCATGTTGTGTTTGCGGGGATCCGATGGATATTGAGATTATTATGTTGGTTTGATTAATGGTTTTGTCTTTATGATTCTATCATGTCTGTGTTGTTTGTGATCTTGCATGCTCTCCGTTGATAGTGGTTATCTTGGCCAAGTAGTTGCTAGTGTCTCCAAGAGGGGGTATTTATGCTTGATAGTGGGTTCATGCCTCTAGTTTCCAAGGGAAGTGACAATAATCTCTTCGGTTATAGATGTGTTGCTGCTACTAGGGAGAAAACAATGGTCTCTTGTTCATGGAACATGTGGACTGTTTACCTTACACACTTTGCTTAAAGCAGTTATCTGTTGCTTGCAACTTAATACTAGAGGGGGTTTGGATGATAACCTGAAGGTGGACTTGTAGTCATAGATGTAGTTGGATGGCGGTTTATGTATCTTGTTGTATTTCCCAATCAACCTCATAGGATCTTTCTGACTAGTAATTGCATTGTTATGCCTTGCTCAGTTTCTGTCAATTGCTCCGCTGTAATTTGTTTACCCTTCATAGCATGTTGTTTATTTAAGAAGAGCACCTCTAGTGAACTATGGACCCCGGTCCAATATTTACCATTGATACATCTTCCACTGTTACTTGTTTACTTGCTGCAAACCATTACCTTCCACACCATATGTTTCATCCTTTGTTATAGCAAACCGGTGAGCTTGACAACCTGGGGCAAAGTCTTGAGTTTGTGTTGTGCAGGTCTCCGCGTTGCTTGCAACACCTGTGTGACGTTTCCTTCCTCCTTCTGGTTTGATAATCTCGGTCTCACCTGAGGGAAGACTTGCTGATGTACTCTTCACACCTTGCTCTTGGGGTTCCCAATAAGACTCCACAGCAAGCACCGAGTTCTCTGGCGCCACCAAGGAGTCATCAACAAGTTTTCTGGTGTCGTTGCAGGGGAGGCTAAGGACGTCTTCACTAGGGGAGTCCTTTACTTCCTTTCTCTTTACTTTGTTTTTAGTTTGCTTTGCCTCTTTTGCTTGGTTTTGTTTGCCTCTTTTCAAAAAAAAAAGTCTACTTTGGCTTGCTTGCTTTATTCAAAAACACAAAAAATTAGTTCTTGCTCTAGTTGCTGCCATGTCGGGGTCTGCCTTTATTTCCCCTATGGTAGAAATCTCCACTTTTAAGCAAAAAAGTGAAGAAATTTTTAAGAAAGCTTGGTCTAGAATCTCTGCTTTCCAGAGGGAAACTGAGCCCGAGGTAAGCCTCAGCTTGGTTATTGATAGTTTCTACCGCGGTATTGCTCTTCGTTATAGATATGCTTTGGATGTTGTGGCTGAGAAAGATTTTTTTCTTTGTACTGAGGATGAAGCTTATGATACCATAAGGAAATTAATCATGATCTATGGTACACCTTGCAAGTCCGATTCCTCTTTCACAAGTATTTTTGCTAGGTTGAACCATCTTGAGACCAATATTGCTGCCATGAATAGTTGTCATCACACTCTTAGGGATTACCATGATTATGTTCCCATAAATTCCGAGCCTTCAAAATGGTTTCCCACAATCAAAGTCTCAATAAACACTACACTTTTTGATGCTCGCTGTGATATCATGTCTGAATTTTGTCTCATGCCTAAAGATATTTTTGATTCCTTGAGTCTTTGGAGGCTTATTGAAGGAGGAGAGGAAATCTCTCTTACCAACAATACCACTATATCACCCATTGGAATAGCTGAAGGTGTGTTTACAAAAATCTCAGGAAAAATGGTGATTACTGATTATCTTGTTATTGAATGTGTAGGCAAGGGACAGATCACACTTAGAAGGTCTCTACTTAAACACCTTGGGGTAGTGATAGATGTGGGGAAAGGTATCATGCACTTTGCTCCTCTGGTAAGCAATCATATATTCCTAAAAAGAAAAAGAAAGGTAAGAAAGGAAGGAACAATAGGGGAAATTCTTCATTTGAAAATACTTGATTCTTCTTGCTTCTTGTGCCTAACTTAAACGCGTTAAAGAAAAGTACTTGTTGGGAGATAACCCAAGAGTTTATTTGAGTCTTGGAAGTTGTTACTTCTATAATAACCTCTCATTATCCTTTTTGTTTGCTTTTTGTGCCAAGAATGACCTCTAATGAGAGGGAAGTAAGATTTGGGGAGTTGTTGTCCCGAAACAGATTTCTGTCCTCCACCAAAAACAATCGTGAGTAGGATATGTAACTCGGATTGAGCTAAAAAATTACGAATAAATCCCCCGGTATGTTAGCTAACTTTCGTTAGTTCAACACTTTTTTATTTAAGCAACAAAAGATTTTCGAAAAAATCGGTTTATACCTGCTGGTCTGTTTTGACAAATTTCTACCATTAATTGCATTTGTTTCTTATTGATTCCTTTTTGAGCTCTCTTCAGGTAAATTGAGTTTTTTGAAGGAGTTACTACAGTATCTTGTGTTCTTAGTGAAAAGCTTTGATGTTCCAAAGCTTTTCCAGTGGTCTAATATCTTTTGAATAAACTAATGTTGCTAATGAAGATTGTTTGAAGTTTTGTATGAAGGAAAACATTCAGGTGTAGAGAGAGAATGATGCAATGAGATGAATAATGGACAAAAGATCAAGCTTGGGGATGCCACCACGGTGTCACCCCAAGAAATATCCAAGAGGTACAAGCGTCAAAGCTTGGGGATGCCCAAGGCATCCCCTTCTTCATCAATAAAAAGCTCAGGTTTGTCTAGACACTTCGTTTTTATTGTTTCATGCACAGTTGTGTTGTTCTTCGAACGTCTTAGTTTTCGTTTGGTTTGCTTAGTTTGTTTATTTTTCTTTAGTAGTTTGGACCCACGTTCTCGTTGTGTTGTTTTGCAAATAAGGTTGCTTGGTGTTTGGAAAGGAGTAGTAAGTTCTTGCTTGAAGTGCAAGAGGAGCTTGCATTGACTATGACTTAGACTTTAGCATGACATGCTAGGTGTTGTTTTTGCATTATGCTTAGTGATTATTGTTGTAGCATGTCTTGTTCCAAACAATTGGGATTGCTTAGTGTGCCTTAAAGAAATTATGCGTTGTTTTAGCATGCAAAAGCATAGTATTGTGGTATTCCCCTTTGATGTTTTGCTTGGGTTGACTTGGCACATGCTTACACCATGTTATGACTCTCACAAGTCATCATTATCCTCTGTGATCATTTAGTCCTTGACTTGTAGTACCACTCTTTGCTTTGATTAGTATGCTTTGTTGCACTGCATGATTTTGGCCATTATTGCTCTCTTAGTTGGTTGCTCCCTGTCTTTTGCTAGCCTCCACTTATATGAGTAAGCTCTACTCATGCCTCCAACTCCCAAGAAACCAAGTTATTCCAAAGTGTCCACTATAAACTCCTATTCATGGTGTGTTACACCATTCCAAGTATATTCTTGTTTTCAACTATCTTCCAATTAAAAACTATTTTGTTATGTGAAAACTTAGTGATTAAAGCCCTCATGAACTTGATGGCACATTTTATTCTTTGACCCTAATAAACTTGAACCATTGTGACAACTTTGTTGTATATGCTTGCACTTATAAGTTGGAATTAGCAGAACCGTGCTGTCACAGGGAACGTTTTCAACATTGCACTTGTACCTTGTTGTACTCAGTTGATATCATGTTCTTTTGTCTATGGATGTCACTGGTGTGAAATAAAGAGGGGACTTGTAAGTCCATGGAGTTTGTATTCTGTGTTAGAGAAACGCCTGGGCCGCTAGCCTAAGCCATGCCTAATCATGGTAGAAACTTGCAGCATCACCATAATGAGCTATCTATGAAGCATCCTCAATAAAAAGATATGCATATGGTAAATAAAAAGATTGATGAGATGCTCATTGTCTGCTTGCCTTGTCATTTTGGTTATGGGAAAGCTCCTGTACCATGTGCAAGGGGTACCCCGTTGGAGGTTCTCAATGATATTCAAATACTTACAGTGATAAGAACTTACCTGGACCCAAAGTTGAGTATGCATGATGTGTGGCCCTCGTATTCAAGGGGCATGAGATTGCCAGCTTATACTTCGTCAAGAAAATACTCTAGCTTTGCCACTTTAACCTTAACCACTTCAAGATGCTTATGATAAGGGCAATGAGGGCTGAAAGCTAACAAGTACCACAATTTTTGGAAGCTATTTTTGGAACTTGTAATCCCTGCTTCCTTTACAAAAAAAGGCCTTTCTTCCACCACTATTGAGTCTCCACCTTCTACCTTTAGGCACCATTAAGAGAGCATAGTTGTCATTTTGTGTGTAGTGTTCCAAAGCTTATTAATTGATGCATATTGTGTTATTACTTGCTCTTGTGCTACTTGTTTCTAGTCACCCTTGTGAACTTTGCAGGTGTCCTATGCATCTATTTGCTACTCTATGAGGGACAAGCTGATTGCCACTATGCTATGTTTTCTGCATGTGAAATAAACAAACGTTTTTTAATGCATACTATTCATGATCTTTGTTTGTAGCTTGTCATGTTGCATGCATAGTCACTCTGTCCTATTGTTAGAACTCCATCTTTCATGCACGTGTTTAGAGTTCCTTGATCCCAGCTTTCAATGCTTGCAAATGGTTGGATCTTTATTGTGAGGGTGCATGTCACCTAAAAAATTATTCTGTTTATCACTTATCTACTCGAGGACGAGCAGGAGTTAAGCTTGCAGATGTTGATACGTTGGAAACGTATCTATAATTTTTGATGTTCCATGCTTGTTTAGTATCTACTTTGCTTTACTTGTCCACACTTTGAGGTGCTTTTTACATGTTTTCTGGTACTAACCTATTAACAAGTTGCAACAGTGCCAAATGCCTATTTTGTAATCATGTATAGATCTCCTCCTTATGGCTGTATCTCCTCCTTTGTGCTTTCATATATAGATCTTTGAACTCCGTTCATGATCAAGATCTAATCTATTTGTAATCATGCATGTTGTGTTTGCGGGGATCCGATGGATATTGAGATTATTATGTTGGTTTGATTAATGGTTTTGTCTTTATGATTCTATCATGTTTGTATTATTTGTGATCTTGCATGCTCTCCGTTGCTAGTGGTTATCTTGGCCAAGTAGTTGCTATTGAATCCAAGAGGGGGTATTTATGCTTGATAGTGGGTTCATGCCTCTAGTTTCCAAGGGAAGTGACAATAATCTCTTCGGTTATAGATGTGTTGCTGCTACTAGGGAAAAAACAATGGTCTCTTATTCATGGAACATGTGGACTGTTTACCTTACACACTTTTCTTAAAGCAGTTATCTGTTGCTTGTAACTTAATACTGGAGGGGGTTCAGATGATAACCTGAAGGTGGACTTGTAGTCATAGATGCAGTTGGATGGCGGTCTATGTATCTTGTTGTATTTCCCAATCAACCTCATAGGATCTTTCTTACTAGTAATTGCATTGTTATGCCTTGATCAGTTTCTGTCAATTGCCTAGCTGTAATTTGTTTACCCTTCATGCCATGTTATTTATTTAAGGAGAGCACCTCTAGTGAACTATGGACCCCGGTCCAATCTTTACCATTGATACATCTTCCACTGTTATTTGTTTACTTGCTGCAAACCATTACCTTCCACACCATATGTTTAATCCTTTATTACAACAAACCAGTGAGCTTGACAACCTCATTGATTCGTTGGGGCAAAGTCTTGAGTTTGTGTTGTGTAGGTCTCCACGTTGCTTGCAACACCTGTGTGACGTTTCCTTCCTCCTTCTGGTTCGATAACCTCGGTCTCAACCGAGGGAAGACTTGGTATTGTACTCTTTACACCTTGCTCTTGGGGTTCCCAACAAAAATCCACATCAAGCACCAAGTTCTCTAGCGCCACCAAGGAGTCATCACAAACCAGATATGAAGTTGGAGATTAATGGTAGTTCAGAGTTAGGTATCATGCTATATTATGACATAAAATTGTACCCGAGCATAGCGAAACATTATGCACTATACATTAAGTACCTGAAGGATGACCTATCTTTCACTTCAAATATGTTTAAGCCTTTTTCCTAAGGAACCAATCAATAGAAGACCCACTAATGTGAATAACAGATTTAATACTTTGAGCTTCCCAAATCTCTTCGGCCTAGTCTCTATAGAAAACAGTTAAATATCACAAATGAAGATGCTAATACAATCAACAGGGCACCTGACTGTAACTGGAAACTAAAAAATCGAAATACAAATGTTCATGTATTTATTATCAAGAAATTTTCTTCTGGTTTCTCACTGAAAGATAGTAAACATTAATTTATAAGCTATTCATGAGGTTCTAAAGCTATGGAAGTAAGGTCATGTAAGGAAAACCAAGCATGCATGAATAAATCAAAAGTATTCTCATCTAGCCAAGATATACGGAGAAGTAACTGTAAGTAAGTAGGAGTAACTAAAATACGGTCAAGGCTGATGGGCATGGAATGTTCTATAGAGAAATACTAAAAAAATAAACCATAAAAATTCGCATATACTTCTTTTTTTTGTTTTCGACTAAAATCATGCCATGCGTTTGAGCATAGTAAATCCAGGAACAATACTTCTGATTAATGTGACAATACAGAAAACTTCAGGTACAATATAATGTCCAAATAACACAAAATTTTCACACTCCTATACTCATATCACAATTTTAGTTTTCATTTTTCTAATTTCTCTACCATTCACTTTTTACACAAACAAGAGCATTGTTTCCACAAAGACGCACTTAAACTTAATCTACTTAAAAAATAACACAAACCTCAATGACTAAAGAAACTTAAATATGTGTACGCCCATACTGTTTTGTCTACTCAAAGTTCACCTTTATTTCCAATCATTCAGCTGTAAGATCGCTCACTTAATGTGGTTATTCTCTCACAAAGTATGATAACACTTCATTTACATGCTCTGAAATCTGTTGTAATTTTGAGGGGATATTCAGCATGAGGTAAATCTTACAAGATTATTGAAGATAATTACCTGGGAGGAGAAACTGATGTGGACCTAGGGTGATGAGGGCGGAGAGGAGGTGGACAGCTATGACGACGCAACTAACTGTAGAATATACACTAGCAAACTCGGACAATTGTGGCCCTAACCAACTACAGATTCAAGTTAAAACAACATGTGTGTATCTAGTTCATATCATACACCAAATAGATGGTAACTAAATGGGCTAAAATGGTATGGAAACATGTGTCAAATCAAGAGATTTTTTCTTGGACAACTAATAACACCCAATTTGGAAATGCGCTATGAATGTTTAACGCTACACTGTAACAGGAGCAAACATATCAAAAGTAGTATCAACAGAATCAATGCATCTCAAAGCCAAAATACATTGTGGCTATATTTTTGTGTCATACATTGTGGCAAACTTGGGGCAAGGTTGCAGTGCCTTTTCCGTTGGACAGGTAGACGATCTCGTCGACGGTTACACAACTGGTCTTGGCGCTCGTTTCCGCGCTGTTCTCGCAACATGGCAATTTTTTCTCCAGTCCCGCACCTCCGAGTTCTGTACAATGCATAAAATCACAAGAATTAGTTCACGGGTAGCATGGAAGGTATGACCTTTTAATTAAGGAGTCTAAAGAGATACAACTTAGTACATGAAACACACCACAAGTCCTTGATCAACCAAAGTAGCTATCAACTGATCAAATACACCCACCATACACATTTGATAGTGGCCCTAGATGCACCCGTAAAGACTACTTTTAACCAACTCCTTGCTGTGAGGAAAAGTTCAGCAAGCACTAATACAAACAATTCAATGAGGATCCTAACAGAAATTGCAAGTACTAA
Source organism: Avena longiglumis (assembly GCA_030063025.1). Lineage (NCBI taxonomy): Eukaryota > Viridiplantae > Streptophyta > Magnoliopsida > Poales > Poaceae > Avena > Avena longiglumis. The sequence continues at coordinate 296,913,839 of CP125978.1, forward strand.
TCCAAACCATTCAGTGAGAATTCCAATAGCAATCATCCTGTAGTCCTAAATTCATGGTTCTAGTTCCTATCGTACCCATGTCACAATGTTAATGCATGGTTCTACATCACCATCATGCTTTGTGATGATATATACTGAACTCGAGGCGTAATGGATATCGACCCACCTAAATGAAAAGGAAAAGGATATGCACACAAGGCCGGGGATGCCGGACTATGTAGTGTACCTTGCAAGTGCCTCAGCGATGCTACAATGTTTGCCTCCAGAACCACCGCCTCCACCTGCAAAATCAATCAATCAAATCCAAATAGCATGCACAACAGCATGGAGAACATAGAGAGGCGTGGAGCAAACTAACGGTTCCACGAAGGAAGGGGCGTGTCTGATGCTTAGCAGCGTCAGAAACGCCTCTGTGGCACGAGAGGCAGAGGCAACGGTAGCTGGTCTGATCGCCGGATTCGAGAGAGGCGCGACAAGGAGCATCATGGGTCTCCTGTTGCTGGACTATATGGAGGATAATAGGAGGGCTCAGACGTGCAGCGGTAGGAGAATAGGAGGGCTTGGACCTATTTTATTGGGAGAGGAGAACGACCTCCATGTTTGGTGAGCTCCACGATTGGTATCGGAAGTTGCCACAGATCAAGCTGACCGGCGGTTTCCAGCTGACCGTTGGAGATGGTGAGGCAGCACGGCTGGGGATGGGCCAGGAGATACGACGAACGAAGAAGAGCGGCATCGGCGGCACGTCACGCGGGAAGGTGGGGATAGCGAGGCGGGGGATGGGAGTCTGGGAGGAGCGTCAGCGGCGTGGAGAGGAATCGTGGAAGGATGGGGATTCCTTTTCCTTCTTGGAGGGTGCGAGAGGAGAGGTCGAGACGTGTGGGAGTAACGCGGTTCCCTCGAACGTTTTTTTTAGCGTGTTCTGCTCCTGGTTTTTTTAGCGCGGGGAGAGAGAAAGGCGACGTATCACCATATTGTCGTCTTTGCCTTTAATAAATAGTAGAGATTCCTTGTATGTGTGAGATGAACCATTCGAAAACATTTGTTTGTTTCTTTATTTATTCGAAAAACTATTGTTGTAATTTGGTTGAGACATTGTTGTAATAATTTGGATGATTATTGTGTGTATTATTTGTGCTCGGTTGTTGTATGAGTTGTTTGTTTTTGTTTGATCAATTTGCATATGAAAACTGTGCAAAAACCTAAGTTTACGGGTTCATATGCAAGTGGCGCGGAAATTACCGTAAACCAAACCTGTAAAATAGAATATCCTATTTTTTAGTTTTAATTTACGGGCTTTCTTCTGCACCAGTGTTTTCTGGACAGAAAAACACGAGTTTAGTGGTCTGAACTTGCATTTTACAAGTCACCCTTTTAGGTGGGAAGGGTGGAAATGCTCTCTAAGTTTGAAAAAGAGAAAATGCAATTCCGCGTTTTCAAATTTCAAGAAGAAAAATAAAGTGAATGAAAAACTATCGCCGAGCTTGGAGCCATATATTTTGGCACAATTAGCGTTGACCTGCAAAAAATCTTGTGTTGAATAATGATGATTCTTACTTCTAAAGACGAATAGAAACAAGAATCAGATGGCAATCACCCGGTAGATGTAGCGTTACTCGTTTCTCCACTGCGGTCGCTCGCTGAAGTTGCAGAACCACCTCAGCGATCTCCTTTTGCATGCCGACCCTGACCAGATCATGGCGACCGACGCGCCGGAGCCGGACCCGTGCCGAGCCAGGTCCAAGTCCAACGCGCGCCGAACCTAACCTCCCCCGCCCGCGGCGCGCGCGGCCTAAATTTTCCGAACGCGAGCGCGCGCAACCCACGAGGGCTTTCCGCCCCCCTCGCGTCTCTTTTGGCTCCACCGTGACGGGCGGCGCGTGACGCCCACAAACCAGAGAGACGAACACCGCACCCCTCCCCCTACCCATTCCACCCTCCCCCTCGGGCCACACTCCCCGCTCCATAAGGGCGACCTGGGAAGAAGCGGCGGCCGTCCCGCGGCGAGGTTTGCGCTCCCAGCCCTACCTCTCCCCTCCGTCTCGCCGCCCCGTCTGAAGATTTTGGCCCCCGTAGCAATCTGGGAGGCGAACCCACTACCCCTGAGGCGAGGGGAGGATCCCGCTAAATCTCCTCCCCGGTTCGGCTTACTGTTTCTAGCGTAGAGCTGGATCCCCGTTGTTAAATCCTGATGATAGATTCGTCGTTCCCAAGATTTTAGCTGAACCCAGAACCCTCGTCATAGGCTTTGGTCCTATTTTCTTTGCACTTCCATTTGGGCGATCCCCTCTAAATTCGAGGATTTGGTTGTCTTTTTTATGCGCGTGTGAAGGATACCGCGGAATTATCTCGTAACATCGACTTCACATTTTGTGCCTTGATTTTTTTCTGCCCAAGATCGGGAGGATTTCCATCTCTGAAACCATCGATCTCATCTAATTCCATACCGGACAGGCATCGCCTGGCGCCTACTCGGCTTGATTTATCACCCAAGTCTCCTAGGGCACGACATTGATTTGCTTCCCGCGGTCCTGTATAAGCTGGGTACAACCATGTATCACAATTCCCAAATGACAAACCCTAGCTCTATGTACTCCATTTTTTCCAACACTATATGAATGCATCGCTTACATTGTATTTTCTTTGTGAATTGATGAATGCAGTTGCATTACAAGGTTGTCTGCAACAGTTTTGCTGTTAATTTTGGCAATTTGGTGGGTATCTCGAACTTGCAATGTCTGAAAACACTCAGGGCACTGACCGGCGAGCGCTTGGGGACTTGACAAATGTCCTGGGAAAGCGGCCAGCCTTGTGTGATCTGGAGAAGAATGCAGGTGGTGTTAAGATTAGTCGGGTTGAAAAGGTTGTTGACCCTAGGAAAGGGTCTGATGAAAATGCAAAGACCAGTGATAGGGCATCAGGAAACATTGTTGAAGTTTTGGTTGATGGTATTGGTAAAGAGGATTTTGCAAGGGCTTCAGTTTTTCGTGGGGCTAAGGTTCAGCACATGGCTGCTGAGGCAGCTGGGCTGCTATCCAAGGAGGATGCTGATGTGAGAAACCGTTGCTTGCCACTGGATTCTTCTGGCCTGAATGACAAGGAGGAGTCTTCGTTGGAATCAGAGGGTGGCTGTGAAGACGCAGACGGTGATGACACTGATAGCGAGTTGCTGCCATATGCGAGTGAGATTAGTAAAATTGCAACTAACGACAGGGCTAATGAGGGTGAATGTCTGACTCAAGATGAGATGGTTGTATCATCAGGAAATCAGAACCCACAGTCTTCGCTTGATGTTACAGCTCGCGGTGACATTCCATGTACTAATGTTCAGCATCCTCCAATGGGGGTTGGTGGCTTGGAAGAATCATGTGCTATGAAGTCTTGCAGATGTTCTTTCTGTCTTAAGGGTATGGTTACATACTTCCGCTTTTATTGTGTATGTCATCATGATGCCATGTGAACACACAACTTATTTCTCTATTCCTGTTTGAACAGCTGCTTTTATGTGGACTGATCTCCATTATCAGGATGCCAGAAGTCGGCTCGGTGGTAATTCTCTGCAGATTCTGTTCTTTTTTCTCTATAAGCAGTACACATAGGGTGGTTTCTTCTTCATTTGCTGCTGATCATTTTACTAATACTGATTCCATCTCTGCCAAACCTTGTGTAGCACTCAAGAAGAGCATAAAGTTTGCTAGGTCGCTAGAGGCAAAAAGGCAAGGAAATGAATATCCTTCCAATGCAGGCGTATACTCGAAAAGAGCTGTACAGATGGGATTCGAACTATCTCAACAACAGAGATCACTCTTTCTTCATACTGAAAATGCCCTTGTTCGCGAGTCTGCACAGCTCGTAAGTTGTTTTGTCCACCTCCAGTCTTCCAACTTAGTCAAAATTCTGCTGATAGTGTTAGCATCAATTTGTACAAGTCTACCTGCATGTATTAGCTAAGTTGTTTTTATCAGTGTACTCACTTTGTAAGTAGCTGTCTGGTTGTGTTGGTAGATTTCAGGGGACTGTTGGTTCTTTAGTTTGCAAGTGATCTGTGATGATTTAGCTCTGCTGTGGAACTCAGTGGTTTTGCCTTTAATTTTTTTGTTAGATTTTTGGGGCTATCATAATAGGTGAATACTTTTTTTGTCCACTCATGCATTTATGACCGGCTAGAAATCTTAGGCCTGTTTGGCAACTCAGTTTTTTCTCTGTATTTCAAAGATACCACAGTTTTCTAAAATGCTACAGTTCGCAATACTTTGAGTTATTTGGGTACAATAAAATACGAGAAGTTTTAAAACTGTAGTGTACCAAAAACTGAGCTATTTTCACACTATAATAGAAAGACCTCTTTCCAAAAACTGTGGTTTTATGAAAACTAAAGTATCCCATGCCCAGGCGCTGAAAAACCATGTTTTTTTAATACTTTGGGTTTACAAAAACCAAGCTGCCATACAGAGCCTTAGATATTTTTAAGATGCTCTAGTACTTAATATTTATTAGTACTATTTAGGCATCTTATGCGGGAAGTTGCTACCATTTTTTGCTACTTATTTGTTGGTCTATGTTACCATCTACTCACTCCATTCCCTTGATTAAGGCGTTAAACTTCCAGAGCGAGGATTAAGGAGAGCCACAAACCATGCAGTTTTCCTGTCAGTGCCCCTGATGAATAGCTCCTCACATTTATTTCTCTCTTGTTTGTTGGGCAGCATCTCCTCAAATCTAGCTATCAGCCAGCCAGCCAATCACCATGCACATGCACGAGCAGCGTCTCTATTCCGGCACGAGCGAGGGGCAGTTCTGGGTTGTTAGCTATTCTACACCATCTGCGCCTTACTTTCTGGTGATTTTTGTCAAAATAAAAAATTACGCCTTACGGGAACGGAGGGAGTATCTTTTCTCCTGTATTTGCTAAAACATAATTGCTAGGATTCTTTCAAGTTGGCCAACTGTTGGGGCAAACTATTGATGTTTCTTCTGCTATCTTTGTTTCCCGTATTATGGCTTTTCTTAAAGATTTCCATTCTTTAACTATTTTGAACAATAAACTTGGCAATCAAAGCACATGGTATTCACATCATCCATATGTTTCTTTATTCGCTTGACATCTGTTTGTAGTGTTGTATTTTAGAATTTGTCAAATCTTTTGAATAAGTAACTCCTAAAATGAATTTGTGCAAGCAAACAGCCTTTCTTATGTATAGTGCTAGATTTCTTTTCTATGTACTAGATTATGAACAGGCTGCACAGGCATATCTTATAGATTTTTAGTTTTTACTAGCTAGATATCCATTTGTTTTTATGGAACAACATATATAAAAAATAGTCACATTTGCCAGAGCTTCAGCTTGTCAACGTTTTATACTCCCTCTGTTTCAGATTAGATGTCTCTACTTTTTCTAGATTCGCATGTATCTAGGCGCATTTTAGTGTGTAGATGCATGCAAATCTAGACAAAGTTGAGTCAACTAATTTGAGGGAGGGAGTAAAAAAAATGAAGAAATCACATAACATTGATGCCCTTGCATTCGGCACTAAAACTACATTCTTTGGCGAGAGCGACCAGCTCCACCATCTCATGCCTTATCTGTATTCAAACAAACCACCAAAGAATTCAAAATTGCTTTCTTCGAATGACAAACATATGCAGTCTAAAAAATCTACACATTCTATTGTCACAAGGTGCATCCATATTAAAAGCCCTCATCACTTTATCTCTCTTTTTTCACTTCTGTGAGCAGAACAAGGACATGGAGCTTTTAATAAAAACAACAGTGAGTATCAGAACTGATCTAAAAGCATCTCAACCATTTTAGCTGGAACACCACTGTTTCATATATAGCCATGCCTTATCAAGTCACAAAGCATGGATAAGCACTCAAAAAAATTACTTGTCCAGTGATCATATCGGTACTTCCGTAGCAGCTCTGATTTTTATCAAGAACATAGATAGCACCTCTTATGACTTGCAACCAAGGTTCAATATGTAAAGACAGTATGCTGTACGCACATGTTAAATATTGCCCGGCAGCCAGCAACTCAAAGAACGCACGAAAGATCTCTGGGTAAATAAGAGAAAATAACCCAAAAAAGAGGTAGAGAAACCGGAGGGGAATGAGCTCATGAGGGCCCTGGGCCTATTGCTTTTGGTCTTGAGAGGTCGGCTGTGGTTGACGGCACTGCTGAGGAAAATCCTAGATTGCTCTGTGTCTTTGCTCTAAATGATTGAAGGTCCAGAGGACAATGGGTGGCGACAGATGTTGGCGGTTGCCCTGCTCTGCTTTACGTACCTAAGTACTAGGGTGGCAGCTTTGCTCATCATTTTGTGGCAGCTTGACTGCCTGGGGAACCGGCGGCTCAGTTAGTGGTTCACGTGTGACGGTGTGAGTGTGTCCTGTTCTACTTGTTGGCAGAGATGTGAGGGCGAGGGTGGGGACGTGGTTGTGTTTTCTCGCCCAAGTTAGCTGGGTGTAGCAGGCTTAGAACACTTGGAACAGAGAAAACCAGGCACCAAATCAGCACGAATGGGTGGGGACCAGATGGACAGATGCGTGGATATCGTAAAACCCGGGAGGGGAAGCAAATGCCTTCAGATTGAGTTGAATGATGAACCACCACCATCACCAACTCCACTTAAATCTAGTAAAGATTGTTACATGCTAATTCTGTTCACTTCATCGAATTACGTAGCATCACTCCATAATGTGATTTAGTGCCCCTTGTGTCATTGCTAACAAATAGAGAAAATGCTATAATCTTTAATCTTAGCTGAATGTATTCAACTATCGTCAACCTGTGATGATCATGTGCCCTTGTATTGTGCCCTTGTATGATTGTGTCATTGAAAATCTCATGGGCCATTTTGGTCTAGCTGTAGAATTAGGATACAAGCTTATGAGCTAAAATCTGCTGTTGTCAGACATGCTTGCAATTTCACCTGAACATTTCAGTGTGAATATTTTTGGTTGGTGCTGCTAGAGTAACTTGGGGTTTGAATTTGTGCAAACTAGATTATGTTGTACTCAGTACCTTGCCTGAGACATGCTTGCAACGATTTTCTGCTCCGATAAGAATTTTATTATCCAGATTTGACTATGTGGTCATCTGTTATGCTAGCACAGGGTACTTATGTGAACAACCTTTTTCTTTTAGTTTCAAGATTAGTTTTCTGTACCTTTTTTCACTGCATATCTGCAATGTATGTTGTGCGGCATGACTTCCCTTATTTCGTTGGTTAATTGCATTGTCAATATGATGATGTGCTAATATTTCAAATCCTATTTGTTCAGCATTCAGCTGTTGTGAAGTTGAAAGACTTGAGAGACAACTGCAAGACAGATCTAAAGATCTGATCATCAATTCTTTGTCTTGAAAAGAAGTCCTGCTAGCTGGATCTATTGGATTCAAGATGTGTATGGTTTTTGGTTGTCAACTAGGAAGTTAGGGGTTTATCAGTTAGGAGGTTTGGCTGTAGTGATTACTCCTATCTAGAAACATTGACCAGCATCTTAGGCTCCAATGATCATCCGAGGTAATGCTTTTGTAGAAATCTTAATTGGTAGTATAGTTCAGTTGGGAACTGTAGGTTTGTGAGAGGAGCCCTTTCAGTAGGTTTGTGGCTGTGATATTGCACCATATGAAGATTATGTTGTTTGCTGCCTGGCCAAAGAGCGAACCAGGAATGGAAAATAATGCGTTTGACTACTTTCCAGTATCTGCTGCTGATGTTTCCACCATTACGTGGTCCATCCTGGGAGAACTGCATTTTTTTTTGGTGTTGAAGCATGCGAATTGGTTGCTCAGTGTTTTTGTTTGCCTCTACAGAATTTGTTAACTTTGCTCTCCTTCTGATGACTTCTAGCAAATGCGTGCTAACCTTTTATGTGTGGGTTTCGTTCGGCCAATGCCTCGTTTGCTTTTTATTTTTTAATATCAAGGGAAGGGCCCTGAAGGACCTAGGAACTGCATTTGCTTTCTAATGTCGCAAGAATTTGATAAGAACCAATTCAACTTCCATGCACTATGCATACGGAGAATTTCTGGCTGTAAGAGCAACTCTAACAGATCAGGTAAAAGAGGATCCTAAAATGCGTATGAAGGGAACTGAACTTTGGATGATTTAAAAACTTGATAAATTTGTGTTTGCAGAAAAATTCAGACATAGGTTTGATCATACTTGGGTCATATAATTTACATACTACTGGTAAATCAAAAGATGCACTAACGCATCTGCAACTAAACCCTAGCATCTGAATTGGCCCTGGAAAAGCTCACTGGAGCTGCATGGCGTGATGCTGACGAGTTTGTCAGTTGGAGTCGAGCTCGACGATCTCCTGCTTGATCCGGCCTATGGCATTGCGCCTGAGCTCCGTGACGGCTATGGAGGCAACGTAGTTGGTCACGCAGAGGCGAGTCGTGGCAGCCGCAGCAGCGCGTTCTAGCGGTGGTGGATGGCTGCTGCGGCAGCGCAAGGGGGGCAGGACTGAGAGCCCTTTTTCGTATGAGGTGGCCAGTGTCTAGACGGGAAACCGGCCTACCAAACACCTACATTCCTAGAAATTTTGGTTGAGATGAAAATTTATGGGTTGGTCCGGGCTACCAAACACCCTCATAATATGCGGATGAGTTGATTTAGAGGGTACTAAAAAGTTTTTACGGGCCGAGATCATTTTAAGTTATCTGTTCGGATCCAAAAAATGCTCCAAAACCTTACACTCCGTCAGGATTTTATGATTTGTTAGAGTGGCTCTAACAAATATGGCCATGAGTTATCCATAGACTGTCGAACCTTTTCTGATCTCCCTGGAGCCAGCAACACCTTCGTCGGTGCCGTGATTGGATGCTATAATCTCGCGAAGTGCCATCGATCATGAGATGTGTGACATTTCCGATCCACTTGTGCCGATAGTGGCTGTTCATCTGATCCTCTCAACAACCATTTCTCGCTGGTGGGAGGCAATTAACTCCCCAACAAATTTTGTCCCACGATATCCTTGCCAGGACAGAGGCTGTTCTGCAAACGGTACATCAGTGACTCGAAATGAAACGTAAATCAAGTTCTGGTTTCCTAAATTGCATCAGCAAAAGTGCAAAAAAGGGGCATCCTGATCGTGATACTGTTCCTTACGCGTCAAGGCTAAGCAACTCCCATGCGATGCCTCCAATAAATGTGCGGATAAATGATCAGAACGGACTGAAATATATGCGTGGAAGCATCGCTGTTGCTTTGTGTGCGATGTGGCGCATTGAAACTCTCCAACGGATCGGATAAAAGCACTCGATAAGTCGTCAACTTTGTACCCCGCCGTGGCGTTCGTGCCAAGCTATCCTTTCGTAGTACTCCAACCAAATGGGCATGCATCTATATCCTTGTGCTCAACATGAGTGTATGTGTCCATGTTGCTGTTACGCCTCGCATCCCGGTCAGTCATGATCTTTAGCCACAGCTCACGTCCATGAGCACGCTGACCGTCGGCCCAATCAACAGGATAGTAGTATTATTTTGGGAGATAGTGGGATGGATGTAAAGCGCGAGATCTGCCCGTCCCTGCGAGCATTATATGGAGAAAGAATTGCATAAACAAATGTGACCGAAGTTTCGTTTACTTTATCGGAACACAAATATGAACGATCGGGCCCTTGCCCCCCCCGGGAAGACACCGAATCTACTTCCTAGGTACTCACAGTCGCAGCTGAATTTCAGCAATCAGGGAGCCTCCAAACTACTGTAGCACATTGGCAGAATAAGTATAGGCACTGTAAATTAATCAGTCAAATTAGAGCCTTGGCGGCCTGTAAACCTGCCCTGTTCATATACCAAGATTGAAAAGCACGGATCCTGCGAAACCGGGGAACAGTACTACGACATGTCGAGCACAGCACTCCAGCAGAAAACGAGGCTAGAATTAATGTCGCGATTTTCTACTCTCTTCCATGCGTCTTTCTTTCGCGTTTAGAAAAAAAGAATCCCACTACGAGTAGCACACTAGACTAGAGGACAGAGGACACGGCCACGAGCGAGGAGCAATCATGGAGGGCGCTGGCCGAGTGCGCGCGCGCGTGCGTGCGGCGCGGTGACCTGGAAGATGGGTGTTTTCCCCGGCGTCTCATCCGATGGTCGATGATTGCCCGAATCATGCAACAGCGCGCGCCGACGGACGCATGTGCAGCTGGATCTTCTTCATCCCCAGAGAGCTAGCGCAGAGGCAGGGTACCTTGTTGTTAGCGTATGGACGCACAGTTTCCAGATCTAGGAAAAGCCCGAACGCATGCAAGGAAACAAATGCTGCTGAGTTGCCCGATCGATTTATCCTGCGAGCGAGTGTTGCTAGGATCGATCTGGACCAGACCAATGGCGAGTGATCTAGCTACTGCCTAGTAGTACTAGCTTAGATCTTCACGGTCGATCAGCCGGCCTTAACCTATCGCTTCACCGGAAAAAGTGCCATCCCTGGGCTACAAATGTCTTGGCGCCAGAAAGCATGCATGCATGGATCAATCAAGAATATACTACTACTATATGCGAGTTTTAGATTTCAGAAGCTGCTCCGCATGCAGCATAAACCCCGTGAAACCTGTGGTTTGGCCACTGGAACACTTGCAAGACCCACCTAATCGCCACCTAACTCGATCCACTACTAAGTCTCGTTGTTTTTTATTGTCTACGCTGGAACAGCATGCATGAGAACAAACCTACCATAACCACCCAATCCTGAAAATGCAGACGACGACTTTAATTATGCTACACATGAATGGGATCATAACTACCACCAAGCTAGTAGCACATCACGATACATGCATGTTGCAGCAATCAGAAGCAAACAAGCTAGAGTCGGCGCCGATTGCCCCGTTATGGCCGGACCTTTGGTCGCAAGTCTTATCGTATCGCTTGGAAATATTCCAACTCTACAAACAGCCATCGCCTCCCTCCGTCCTAGCTAGAAGAAGACTAGACGTCGACCGATCGCCCTTGTAAATCTTGACGATCTCGACGTGTTTCTCGATCGGTTCTGAACATTGAACGCTTCAACAATCAACATAAACTCACAGTGGCAGGCCAGTCCAGTCCAGTCCACTGGCGGATTGCTGCTATTCAGCACCTTCCAACAGCGACGTCATCCTATCGCCCCCGGTAGACAGCTAACGTCGTAAATATAAGCAATAATCCATATGATTTAATCCGAATAATAAATTGATAAAGCATGATCATATAAACGCTACTAAAACAAATTATGCAGATCAATAAAGTAGATGAACATATTATATCTATAAGAGATAAACCTCTACACCAAACGCTAGAATAAAGAACTCTAGCATAATCCAAAAAAGGCAGTTGATGATCACATACAGTGTAGGCTGAATAGCAGCCGCAGCGGTCGCAGCAGCGTCACCCATGTTGAGGTTATCGAAGAGATTGGTAACGTCTGGAAAGAAGTCGTCGTCTGGGAACTCGTCGTCGGACAGCGTCGTAGTTGCCAGTAGTCGCGCTTGAGCGGTTCCCAAAAACCTGATCACCCCTCACCCGTGCAGGTTCATGAGAGGCGGGGTTCCGGAGACCTACTGTCCCGATCTGGGGTGCACGCCGCAAGCCGGGGTAGGGAAGATGAAAGCGGCGGCCCAAAGTTCTGGAGGTAGACGCGTGTGTTTATTGATTCACCGATTATGTTTAGCGCAGACCCTTATATATTACAGGTTAGGAAGATCGTGGGGCTCAGCCCACGTCCGAGTCGGTAACAGCCCACGTCCATAAAAACTGGAAACGACTGTAATTAACGTGTCCGTTAATGATTCATAATTAGTTTTCTCAACCAGCAAAATAAAGCTCGGCTCGACGAGATTCCCGCAACCCGCGGCGCGCGCGCGTCATGACGAGGCGAGGCGAGCCGAGGCGGGCGGCGTCGGAGGAGGAGTGCGCGAGGGCTACTCTTCTTGTCACACCTTAGTGAGTGGTGCAACACTCTACTATATAAGGTGGTCCAACTCCCCTTTAACTAGCAATGTGGGACTAAACTTTAGCATCACTAGCATAGCCATATGCTGCCATATACAAGTGGGCCAAAGAGAATTTCAGAATTTGTCTAATGGGCCAACAATCCAAAACTCACCAAATTTCAACAATCCCCCACAAAGTCTCATTGGCACATCACATCACTTTTATTCCAGAACATTGTTTTATATACCGATGTGTAGTGGAGATTGTTAAGTTGAACTTCCACGTTAAACTTCATGCTACACTAGCTAGCAACTTGAATAGTGGATTATGCCTTGAACTACAAGTTTTCTGCGCGCTAGTTTTACAAAAAATCTAGACCGGTACATGGCTACCGTCGGCTTCCCCGCGGTTTGGAGCTTATGCGTCATATTCCAGGGCCTTTCATGAGTTTATTAGAGAGCATCCAACTCTCACAGACTGTGACGTTTGACAGTCAGACTCATATAGGTGTGTTCCTCAAGAGATGTTCTGCAGGACAACATCTCCGCTTATAAAAGCCACTTGGAACATACTAAGATAAATATTAACCTGCCATGCAGATTAGGAGAGTATTGCATCTTTATAGAGATGTAAATATAATATGGGGATCTCTCCTCTCAGCTAACCAACAACTTGTCTCCCAGCTCTAATTCACGGGATCTCCGATCACATAGAGTGGGTTGCCACTGGGATCAACTCATAGCGTGGGTCTCAAACCCATCTCCCTCGATGCATTATCTATCACATTGCGTGATAAACCCTTTGTGAAGGGATCTGCCAGATTCTTAGATGTTTGGATGTAATCCAACACAATAACTCTAGAGTTTCTTAGTTTCCTGACAGATTTTAATCTCCTCTTCACATGCCTTGATGACTTCATATTATCCTTAGAACTGTTTACTTTGACGATCACAGTTTGATTAGCACAGTTCATCGGGATGGCGGGTATTGGTTTTTCAACCACAGGTAAGTCCATCAAGAGCTCACGAAGCCACTCTGCTTCAACAGTGGTTGTGTCTAATGCTGTGAGTTCTGCTTCCATTGTTGACCTCGTTAAGATGGTCTGCTTGCAAGACTTCCAGAAAACAGCGCCACCACCAAGTGTAAACAAATAACCACTTGTGGCCTTAATCTCATCAGCATCAGATATCTAGTTTGAATCACTATAACCCTTAAGTACCCGTGGATACACAGTATAGTGAATACCATAACTTGCAGTGCCTTTCAAATAGCACAAAAATCTTTCAAGAGCATGCCAATGAACATCTCCAGGATTTGACACAAATTGACTCAGTTTGCTTACAACAAAGGAGATGTCAGGTCTAGTAGCGCTGTCTAAATACATGAGCGAGCCAATGATTTGAGAATAGCTCAATTGATCTTTAGCATTCCTTCGATTCTTTCGAAGTAGCACACTCGGATCATAAGGCGTTGGAGAAGAATTGCAGTCGCTATACCTGAAGCGACTCAATATCTTTTCCACATAGTGATACTGAATCAATGTAATCCCACCATTGTCATCCTTTAGTAGCTTGATGTCTAAGATTTCATCAGCCACTCCCAAGTCCTTCATCTCAAAGCAACAAGATAGGAACTCTTTGACCTCCTCGATAACAGCGAGGTTGGTCCCGAATATCAATATGTCATCAACGTAGAGACACATAATAACTCCCTCGCCCCCACCATGGCGATAGTACACACATTTGTCAGCTTCATTTACAACAAAGCCTTCAGCAGTTAAAGTTCTTTCAAACTTCTCGTGCCACTGCTTAGGAGCTTGCTTAAGACCATACAAAGACCTCACTAACTTACACACCTTTCCTTCTTGACCATCTACTACAAGTCAGGCTGCTCCATATAAATTTTCTCATCTAGCTCTCCATTTAGAAAAGCTGTCTTAACGTCCATTTGATGAACGAGAAGACCATGTGAGGCAGCCAAGGAAAGTAGTACTCGAATAGTGGTCAATGTAGCTACAAGTGAGTAGGTATCAACGAAGTCTTCACCTTCCTTTTGGGTATAACCCTTAGTCACAAGACGTGCCTTGTACTTTTCAATAGTACCATCAGGTCTAAGCTTTTTCTTGAACACCCATTTACATCCTACAGGTTTACACCCATAAGGACGATCAATGATTTCCCAAGTACCATTAGCTAAGATGGAGTCCATCTCGCTTCGGACAGCTCCCTTCCAGTAGTCAGCATCTTGATATGCATAAGCTTCTGAAATAGAAGTGGGAGTATCATCCACAAGGTACACAATGAAATCATCACCAAATGACTTTGCAGTCCTTTGTATCTTGCTACTTTTGGGAGCTTTATTGTCATCCTCCACAGGATCATCAGAGTGTTCTATCGGCATAGTGGGTTCAGGAATTATAGAAAATTCCTGACTAGATGAACTAGTCATCTCCTGATTTGATCAGCTAGACATACCTTTCATAGGAAAGATGTCCTCAAAGAAAGTTGCATCATTCGACTCTATAATTGTACCAACATGAATGTCGGATACCTCAGATTTTACTATCAAAACTCTATAGCCAATACTATGAAAAGCATATCCCAGAAAAACACAATCAACGGTTTTTGGTCCAAGCTTTCGCTTCTTGGGTATTGGAATATTGACTTTCGCCAAACAACCCCAAGTTCGCAAGTAAGAGAGTTTAAGCCTTTTGTTTTCCCATTCCTCAAATGGAGTCATGGTTTTATCCTTTACAGGAACACAATTTAGGACATGACACGCGGTCATTAGCGCCTCCCCCCACCATTCCTTGGAAAGACCCGATGTATCTAACATGGCGTTAACCAAATCAGTTAGAGTGCGGTTCTTTCTTTCGGCCACCCCATTTGACTGAGGTGAGTAGGGAGGCGTCATCTCATGTATAATACCATGTTCCATACAGAATAAATCAAATTCGTTTGAAAAGTACTCTCCATCACGATCCGACCTTAGACGCTTGATTTTAAGATCAAGTTGGTTTTCTGCCTCAGCTTTATAGATTTTGAAGTGGTTCAAAGCTTCATCTTTAGATTTCAGAAGATAAACATAGCAGTATCTAGTGGAGTCATCAATCAACGTCATAAAGTATCTTTTTCCACCTTTTGTCAACACACCATTCATCTCACAAAGACCTGAATGTATAAGTTCCAGCGGTGCTAAGTTTCTCGGTTCCGGAGCCGTATGAGACTTGCGGGGTTGCTTTGCTTGCACACAAACTTCACACTTAGAACGTTTGACATTGGTAAATTTCAGAATTAAACTCATATTGGCTATCCGCGTCATGCAACCAAAGTTAATATGACAGTGTTGTGAATGCCAAACATTGGACTCATTATCATTGCAAACATGATTAATAACTTTAGTACACGTGTGTGACAAAGACAAGCGGAACAGACCTCCCCACTCATAACCATTTCCAACAAATTGTATATACTTAGAAATTACAACTTTATTGGACTCAAACACCAACTTAAAGCCACCTCGACACAAAAGCGAACCGCTGACGAGATTATTATTGATGGAGGCGTCTTGCACATTCTTCTTGTCACGGTCTTCCTGAGTAAACTTCAGATTCTGGTACCAACACCATGAATAGAAGCACGTGAGCCATTTCCCATCAGCACGGAAGAGGTCCTTGAGACCTGATAAGAGGAAAACATGGAAATATCAGAACATACATGTGTATTAGCACCCGTGTCTATCCACCAATCAGGAGAATGCCATACTGAAAGGATAGTAGTGTAACATCCCAAAAATATTAAACTTGGATCATCAAAATCTAATCATCAAAATTAGGGTTAACAAAAACTTTTCCAATTAAATATATGAAAGCATTCATATGTGTGTGTATTGGATTCTTTTGAATTGCTATGGTTCTGTGTTTCTTTGCTTGTAAAAGGATTCTTAGGTGAAATAAACATCATCTAAACAATCCCCAAACTTTTCCCAAAGACAAACAAGTCAAAATAAACAAATTAAAGGAATGGTCACTTTGGCCAAATTAACTCCCATGCCTACTTTGGCTATCCCCAACTTTCAGAACTTAACAGAAACATGTATGGATCTTTGCACCCCTTGATAGCACTCATAATAAGGTACCAAGGACCACTTTGTGAACATCCAAAAACATTTAAATGCTTAGTTTAAAATTGAATATATTTCATATGGGAAGATCCCACTATTTCAAAAACCACTCAAACAAGCTCAAATTTCAAAACCCAAGCATCCACAGAACCCTCAACACATGCCTAACACACCCACCAAAAATCTTTTCAAAATTCAAAATTTAAGTTCATGTGGCCATTTTATCAAACAGGTTGCAGATTCAAATCAACAAAATCAAAAACACTATGTTGAGCAGTGTTTTGGCCAACCTTATTCCCTCTCTGGTTATAACTAGCCTTAGTAGATCATCTAGCAACCTTAAATAACCTCTAGCACCACTGTAAGCTGGCCATTGTCATCAATGGTGAGCAGGCCAAGATCACCCATGTCACCCCAGTGTGGATAACAAGCTAGGATAAGAACTAGCCGTGCCAACCTTTTCTAGCATGCAGCCCATGCCTCACCGCTCCCTCTCGACCAACCCTAGCTCGGAGACAACGACCAGAACCCCAGGAATGCCACGCCCGTTCCACTGTCGACCATGCCGATGCGCACCTCAGAGCACGCGCCGTTCCCACGCCACCCGACCACCTCGAGCCCTCGCCGCCCGCCAGCATGCACCCCACCGTCCCAGGAGACCACCAGGCATGCTAGTTTCACCGCCCGTACCCCGTAGCCACCGCTCGCCGCGGAGTTCGCCGCCTCTGCCTCGCAGAGCACCGCACATTCTCGACCATTTTCCACCGCCCCTACACGCGCATTTAAGCTCTAGAGCATCGCCAGGAGACCACCCATTGATCGCCAACCTCGGCCATGCCTCTAGCCGCCCATAGCCATGTCACCACCGTCGCCTGCCCATGCCTCTCGGTCTCGCTGTCAAACCTATAAAAGGAGACGACCCCCGCTCGATTTCTTCACACCATCTCACTCCCCTCATCTCACTGATCATTCCACCCCTTAGCCGGAGCACGAGGAGTAGCAGTTTGCCGGAATTGCGCCGGAGCAGGCCGCCTCTGGAAAAGAAGGGAGCCGTTGATTTCGACCACCCGGAGCCGCGACCACCCTGAAGTTCTCCGTCGTCGACTTCCGTCGTTTGCCGTTGTCACTTGGGAGCCGGTATGCCCCTATGCACCCCACCGAGCGCTAGGGTTTGAGATCGCCGGTGACTTGTTCATCGTCGACGACGACCCTCAGCCGTTGATCTCACTTCTAATTCAACGCACCACATCGCCCGTGCAAGGCGTTTATGAGCCACCGACAGTAGACCCTCACATCAATTGCTTCGGCCACTGAGTGACACCGGCCCAATAACCCTTCCCACGCAGCCCACTCGTTTGAATTTAGCCTTTTCTTTTTAAGTTCAAACATAGTTCTGTACCCAGTTTCAAAAATCAACCCAGCTTGATTCATTGAACCAAATTACATGAAACCAATTTTGTTAGAAAAGTATTGAAATGCTTAATCCAAGCCCGTTGGATTCAAATTATTTGGATCTGTAGATCAACCCTGGTAAAAATAACAAGTCAGAAGGTTTTCTGCATTCAAACATTTTTCAAATTTCAACCATATTAGCTTTTGAGTTGATTCCAACTCTCAAAAATCACATTTGATCATACCTTTCAGAATATATAAAAACATATGGGTTTACTTGCAGAAATAATGTTCAAGTAATAAAATAATGCCACATAGGCATTTCTAGTCACTTTATTTTATTTAAAATAAAAGGGTAAACCTTATTAAATTGTGACACCACTTTAAATCACATTCCCATGTACTGAAATATGTGGTGATGACATGTGTCAACGTGATCCCATGTTTGAGTTAGAGAATATTAAATCTTAAGTAGTTTTCAATGAGTAGAAATTACTTTTCTAAAAATAAAATAAATAAGACAAAGGCTTTAATCTTGAATGTTAGTGATGATGCTAGATCATCTATAGAACCCTTTTGTGTGATGATTGAAAGTAGTTAAGTATTGTTTGGTAATTGTGTACCTCGTATTTATTTATAGACGCTAGTACCGACCAAGGATACGAGGAGGAAGGAGGATACTACGAAGAAGAAGCCGAAGAGAACTTCAACCACTGCTCTGCACAAGGCAAGCTAACACTTGCAAGATACTCTACTTTAGCAAGCCTATACTGATAATGATGCAAGCTAATACTTGCTTGTTACCATGACCACTAGATGCCTTAAGCATATGTGATCATACCCACTTGATACCCCCTCCTAGTTTTACTTGCAAGCTTTATACTTTATTTCTTTATCAAAGCTATTACTTAGAGTCTACTTAAGTGACTTGTAGATTCTAGGAAGATAATTGAAGGTTGCATAAAGAGCATTAAATTTGGCCTAAGCTAGATAATCTTGATGTCACCCTAAGGCATGACATTGAACTTAGTTAAACTCCACTTGTTTACCACCCCTCATTAATACTCACCCCCACTTATAGATGCTAGTGCTAAGCATAAAACTTGACCAACTTTATATGGGAATACTTGGTGGAAAATGGTTATGAAAACCTTACAATGATGAGTCATTCTACTGAGATATTTTGACATGTGTTTCCGAACACCAGATGATTTGGATGATGAAAATATTAAGGCATGAGCCTTAACCCTTTATAAAACTGACGATACCATTCCAATTTTACCGTACAACCACAATACCCGAAAATTGGGTAGGGCTTGACTGGAAACTTATATACTTTAGTATGGGTTCCCTCACGGCCAAGGTCTGAGCTGAGACTACCTTGTGAAGATTGTCCACCCGTGCAATACCCAAGATGACAGTTGGTCATGGTTGGGAGGCCAAACACACAAGAGAGGTGCTTATACTAGGGCGTGTAATTGAAAGGTTAGGATTGATTATCCGCATACTGAGTATGGTGAATTCATGATTTGTTCTTGACGGATGTATAGAATGTTGTGGTGAAAGTGTACAATCTCTGCAGAGTGTCAAACTATTCGAATAGCCGCGTCATGATTATGGACGATTAGAGTGGCCATTATCAATTCACCGTCGAGATGTTTTCAAAATGACTTATGAAATGAATTGAGATTTTGACTTGACCACAACAGAGTTGTGATATGAAATACAAGTTCCCACTTAGGTGTTATAAAATTTCAACTAGCTTTTCTTGCTTCTGAACTTAGTAGAGGTAAATCTGGCTTTTTGCAAACAACCCTAGACCTTAGTGTCCTACTACAAAAACCCTCTTCACTTGTTAGTATTAGTTTGCGAGTACTTAAAGAGTACTCATGGCTTTGTCCCTGGCTATTCCCATGGCCAGACTATGAAGAGGAGTACCAGGACGAAGGACCCCAGGAAGGTTACGACAACTAGGAGCATCTCCCATCGTCAGCATTGCCTGTGACCCCGAAGATGGAGCTTCGCCTACGCTAGTTTTATTATTACGTTATTCCGCTGCCTGAGTTGTATTAAGAACTGGATCATGAGATCCTTATTTGTGTAAGACTTTTATGTATGGTTTGTAATGGATGATGTACTGTGGTATCCAAATCTGTTATGTCTCGCAAAAATGGTAATCCTGGGATTGCGATGTATGGCATAACAAGCATCTGAGATTAAAAATCCGGGTGTTGACAAGTAGGTAAAATACCGTACCCAACATCCTTCATCTCAGTATCGCTAATAACAACATTCGCAGTCTTGCCACTGTTCCCATGTTGATGCTTGTCAAAGCGATTAGGGCAGCTAGGATCCCAATGGTCAGGATCACCACAGACGTGGCAAGAGCCTTTTCTCTTATCATTTTTCTTCTTGAATTTGGTTGATTGCGTGGCCTTGTTCTTGCCATCGAACTTTCCCTTTCCTTCAGTTTTGTTCTTATTCTTAAACTTGTGGGATTGGAAGTTTTTCCTCTGCACTAAATTGGCAGTAGAACCTCCCTCAAGTCCTCGAGAAGTTTTGTCCTTTTTCTCTCGCCTTCTCTTCCACATGAAGAGTCCCAATGAGATCCATAACGGAAAACTCTTGTCTCTTATGTTTCAAAGAAGTAGCAAAGTTCTTCCACGAAGGAGGAAGCTTGGCAATAATGCCACCAGCCACAAATTTGTCCGGTAAGGAACACTTGAACTGCTCAAGTTCTTTGTCAAGTGATTGTATCTCATGAGCTTGCTCAACGATGGAGCGCTCATCAACCATCCTGTAGTCATATTGCTCCATGACATACAGCTCAGTGCCAGCGTCCGAGACCCCAAACTTGGCCTCGAGCGCTTCCCACGCGTCCTTGCCATTATCAAATGACATATAAGGGTCAACAATGTTGTCCCCAAGAACACTGAATAAAGCCGCCATAAACATGGTATCAGCTTTCTTAAAGTTCGCTTCCTGCTCAGCTGAAAGATCTCTTTCAGGCTTGCCAAGTGGCCTTCTCGATTTAGGTTTTCAAACCAAAGAACTGCTCTCTTGCGCCATCTCTTATAGTGCATGCCATCAAAAGGAGGCGGCCTAGTAGCCGCGGCTACACCAGTGGAATTCAGTTGCCTATAATCAGGTTTTTAGATTGTTGTAAATATAAGCAATAATCCATATAATTTAATCCGAATAATAAATTGATAAAGCATGATCATACAAACCAAACGCTACTAAAACCAATTATGCAGATCAACAAAGTAGATGAACAGATTACATCTATAGGAGATAAACCTATCACATCTACACCAAACGCTAGAATAAAGAACTCTAGCATAATCCGAAAAAGGCAGTTGAAGATCACATAGAGTGTAGGCTGAATAGCAGCCGCAGCGGTCGCAGCAGCGTTGCCCATGTTGAGGTTGTCGAAAAGATTGGTAACGTCTGGAAAGAAGTTGTCGTCCGGGAACTCGTCGTCGGACGACGTCGTAGACCGATGGTCACGCTTGGCGCCTCAAAAACCTTATCGCCCTCGCGTCTGTGTTCACGAGGCGGTTAGGAGCCCTCATCGATCTGCGGTGCAGCCATGGCAAGCCGGATGGAGAAAGCGGCGGCGCAAAGTTCTGGAGGTAGACGCGTGTGTTTATTGATTCACTGATTAGGTTTAGCGCAGACGCTTATATAGTGCAGGTTAGGGGAGATCGGCGGGCGGCCTCGGAGGAGTCTTGAGGTCTACTTCTTGTCACCCAGTGAGTGGTGCAATCTTCTCTTATATAAGGTGATCCAACTCCTTTAACTAAGATTTGGGGAAACTTTAGCCTTGTGCAAAGCAGTATGCTTAGTATCTGAAGTGGTAGAAGAATTTCAGAATTGTCTAATAAGCCAACTACCCAAAACTCACCAAATTCCAACAGGTAACCCTGCACTTTGCTCCGGTTTTCCTTCTCCCCGCCAAAATTCATGATCCATATACACATATCGCCGCTGATCTCTGTCAGCTTCTCTGTTTTTCCAAAAAAAACAAAAAAAAAAACTGAAGTGTACTGAACATGCGCATGTGAATAAGAAATCCGCACATTTTTTTGTTGACCTGCAACTGTAGCAAGAGGTTGCAGGACTGTGTTGATCATGAAAAAGAACCGAAGTATAGTGAACATTCACATGTGAATGCATGCAGCAGGAAGCTCACTGGAGACATCACATCAGTGACAGGTACTGCTCGTCGCCATCTGATAGTTCCAACGATGTGAACTTGTGTGATGTTGCAGATGGTCCACGTACAGGGAGGCTCACTCACCACGAGAGTGCAGAAACAAAAAAAAAGGCTCCCAAGCTCTGAATGTGTGTGTATGTGGTTAATCGTACAAGCTGGGTATGGGGGCGTACTGCCAGCCGCGCGCCCGTAAGACGAATTTACGCAGACACTGGGCACTGGCGCGTACGCGGACCAGTCGGGTATTTTGGCATCGCATACTACGGATCCGGTCGGTCTTTCTTCAGCCCCACGCATGATCCGACGGCTCCGGCGTTGCTGTTGCGTGAAGTTACTCTACGTCAGTGTGCCTGCGGTCCAAATTCTAGTCACTTGAAACTGTGGCCGGAATCGCGCGCCAGCGGCGGACCTGGAATAGAATCTAAGAAGGGGCCAAACTGCATAGTAGCAAGCCTATATTTTTTAAATAGGTAGTCAAATTTCTGAGAAAATCGCCCGTGTAAATTGGGACTACACTTATTTAGAGATAAACAGTTGGACAAACCAATTGCTACAAGATTGATATATAGAGTAGACTCCAATCGTAGCAAATCTGTTGTTTTGAGAGGGAATGAACGTCATTAAGCTTTATTTAGAGGGATAAATGAACATTGAACTTCTACCATCTTTTCTTGCTAATCCATACACGCCCATAATGTAGATTTTCTTAGGAAAGCAAGCTCACGTTGTAAAGGAACATTTATCTACTCGCAAATAGGCTAGAACTTTTTCTTGGATGGGCCGATGGGTGAATAATAGCAAGACGAGCTGAGAAGGTGAGAGATGCTCTCATGGCTGGATGGTGTCACTTTCACATGCACCGAATGGTCAAGTAGTTTCAGACCCCAAGAACAAGGTGTCACTAATTCCACTCAGCACCCTCTTGTTTATGGTTTCTATTGCTCCGGCGACGACCGCGTCGCCTCCATGAGATCGGGTCGGATCTCGGCCCCCACCATACCACCTACCACCTAATTCGACTCCAAAACGGATCGGCGTCTACCCTGTCTCTCGTTCCAGTTGTCTTCACAAGGAACTCTCGCGACGGTCTTCGGGTGTTCTAGGGTTTCTGGCGGCCATGGATTCGATGAGCCCGGCGACTTCTGCTGGTGATGCTGGCGGCAGGGAGGAAGAGGTCGGGTACTTGTTTAGCCACTTGGTGCTAAACGACGATGAGCTGGAGGACGTAGTTGTTGATGCGGATGCTGCGAAGGTATACCAGAAGGAAGCTAGATGGATGGCGATCGGCAAGGTTTTAACCACCCGATCCTTTAGTGCGGATGCCCTGTTTGAAAAGATGAGGAGTGTCTGGAATCTCTCTCGAGATCCGGATTTCCGTGAGGCGGGCGAGAACCTATTCATAATCAAGATGCAATGTCTAGGAGACTGGAAGAAGTTTGTTCAACAAGGACCATGGACCTTTCGTGGCTGGGGTCTCCTCGTGGAGGATTTTGATGGGCTCTGTGATCCTCAGGAGGTGGTGTTTGATGGCATGCAGGTCTGGGCACAAATTCATGGCATACCGGAACTATATCGCTAGAATGAGATCATAGATGACCTAGCTCGTCGACTGGACATCGTCCGGGAAGTTCAGCTATCTCCAAGGCCATTCTTTGAGGGGAATTATGTGCGCATCAGAGTTCGGATCAACATTAACAAACCGCTAATGAGGTTTGTGTCGCTCTCCTTACCTGAAGGGAAGAAGAGGCTTGCGGTTAAATATGAGAAGGTCCCTTTCTTTTGCAAGAGATGTGGCCTTATTGGTCATGATCATGAAAAATGCGGAGATGGTGCTTGGGAGGAAAATCAATTGCAGTATGGGACCTGGATGCTGGTTATCCGTCGTACAAATCAGCCTGTGCAATCCACCCACCGTTCGGTGCCTAGAACCCCTACCCAGGGCGGTTTTGCTGGAAGGAGTGCTGCTAACCCTAATGGTCCAAGGAAGCACTCCTCGATTGATGCAGAGCTTGGAACAGATGATGATCTAGCTGATACGAGTACTAGTCCAATCAAACCAACCAAGGATGTTGTTATGCATGATGGTGAAAGTAACTCGGCTCGTAAGACACTTGATATGTCAAACATGGAGGTGTCAGTGGAGCTTTTTGGCATGGATCCTGACTCACACATTCCACCACCCCCTCCTTCGTATGTAAAGAACAAGGACAGATCCAAAAATCGGAAGACGGTTTCTACTTCTTCTGGAAATTATGTGTCATCATAGGCGGCGTCCCTCGAGGACGGCCGCCGGGACCAATGAATTGGTGTAGCTTGAACTGTCGGGGTATTGGGAACTCCCTGACAGTTCACGAGCTCTGTGTCCTTCAACGGACAAATCGTTTCCAGCTGGTTTTCTTATGTGAAACCCGAGAAAGTAGTGCTCGTGTTCGACGGCTACGGAGTTGCTTGGGCCTCCGTGGCTTCTCTTGTGTTGATAGTAATGGCATGAGCGGTGGTCTGGCCCTTTTTTGGCACGAAAGTTATTATGTTGATATTCAAGAGGCAACTGATCGTTACATTGATGCTTATATCAGAGTTGCGCCGGATGAACCATTAGTCCATGCGACCTTTGTTTATGGAGAACCCAGAGTGGAGAATAGGTACCGCATGTGGTATCAGCTAATTTCACTCAAAGCCACATCCTCTCTTCCGTGGGTGGTTCTCGGTGATTCAATGAGGCCCTGTGGCAATATGAACATCTTTCGGTGTCTCCACGCTCGGAGGCACAAATGGTGGCCTTTCGAGACTACCTTCAGTTGTGTGAGCTTAAAGACTTGGGCTTCTCAGGTCTCCCTTTCACCTATGACAATAAGCGTTCAGGGGTGCATAATGTACAAGTACACCTTGATCGGGTGGTTGCTGATGATGCCTGGCGTGACATTTATTCTGCTGCTGAGGTGGTGCACCTTGTTTCCCCTTGCTCTGATCACTCGCCTGTTAAGCTGTGCTTGGTTAAAGAGACGCGGGAGCGCCCAGCTAGGAGGGCCTTGTAGTATGAAATTTTCTAGGAAACTGATCCGACTCTCAAGGAATTGATAGATTGCAAGTGGAATTTACTTGGTCATATGCATGATCTGGGATCTGTCAACACGGGTCTGGACAAACTTATGCACAAAATGCACGCTTGGGGTCGCTCGCACTTTGGTAATGTAACCAAGGAACTAAACCACCTTAGGGAGAAGTTAGAGCAGCTGCATTTGGATGGGGAACCTAGAGAGGAGATTAGGGCCGTCCAGTATTTGATGAACGATAGGCTGTATCGGGAAGATATGATCTAGTTACAGCGGTCTCAGATTGACTGGTTGAAGGAAGGGGGCTGTAACACTAAATTCTTCCACAACCGGGCTGTGTGGAGAGAGAGGCGTAACAAGATTACCAAACTTCGTGATAGTGATGGTGTCATTAACATAGTTCCCACAGATATGCAACGCATGGCGGTTTCTTATTTTAAATCTCTTTACACTAGAGATCCTTCCCTTCAGGCAGACCCCATTATAAATATGACTCCCTCCCAGATTACTCAGGAGATGAATGATGGGCTTTGCAAGGATTTCTTGGAAGAAGAGATTTCAAATGCGGTGTTTAAGATTGGTCCCATCAAGGCACCAGGGCCTGATGGATTTCATGCTAGGTTCTACCAGCATAATTGGGGACTTCTAAGGATGGAAATTGTGCAAGATGTCCAGCATTTCTTTCATACCAGAATTTTGCCAGATGGTATGAATGATAGTTTAGTCGTCCTCATTCCCAAAATTGATAACCCTATGGAGTTAAAAGATTACATGCCTATTGGGCTCTGTAATTTTCTATATAAGTTCGTTTCGTAATGCCTGGTGAATAGGCTTCGTCCTTTGCTTGGTGAAATTATATCAGAAAATCAGAGTGCGTTTATTCCTGTGCGTATGATAACTGATAATGCACTACTGGATTTTGAATGCATGCACTACATGGAGCATGGTATGTCTTCCGATTCATTTTGTTCTTACAAATTGGAATTATCTAAGGCCTATGATAGAGTTGACTAGCACTTCTTGGAGAGTACATTGCATAAGATGGGGTTCTCTCACCGGTGGGTACAGTGGATTATGGCGTGTGTTACCACGGTGAAATATTCAGTAAAATTTAACGGAACCTTGTTGGAAGCTTTTTCTCCATCACGTGGCCTAAGGCAGGGGGATCCCTTATCCCCTTTCCTCTTCCTATTTGTGACTGATGGTTTATCCACTCTTTTATGTCGGGAGATTAACCTGAATCGAATAACTCCTATCAAGGTTTGTAGGAGAGCTCCTGGTATTTCTCATCTACTATTCGTTGATGATACATTGTTATTTTTCTGTGCTACTGAGGAGGAGGATACTCGCATAAAAAATACTATTGACACCTATGCTGCTTGTACGGGGCAGTTGGTTAATCCAGCTATATGTTCCATTATGTTCGGTTCCTCTTGTTCTGACAATACAAAGGTTGCTATTTGATCAATTATACATGTCGAACATGATGGTTTTGAGGCTAAATATTTGGGACTACCCACTCCTGAGGGTAGAATGCATAGAGGCATATTCGAGAATATTCAGTCAAGGCTGACAAAGTTTGTGCTTGAATGGGGTGACAATCTCCTAGCGCAGAGTGGGAAGGAAGTATTTATTAAGGCCGTGGCACAGGCTCTCCCAACTTATGTAATGAGTGTCTTCAAGCTCCCGGTATCGGTATGTGATGATCTTATGAAGCTTATAAGGAATTATTGGTGGGGCTCAGAACGAGGTAAAAGGAAGATCCACTAGGTAAGTTGGGCTAGACTTAATCAATCCAAGGGCCAAGGTGGACTTGGATTTCGAAACCTGAGATTGTTTAATCAAGCTTTATTGGCAAAACAAGCTTGGAGGCTCCTAGTCAATCCTGAAAGTTTATGGGATCGTGTTCTAAAAGCCCGGTATTACCCAAATGGATGCTTATATGACACTGTTTTTACTGGAAATCCTTCCTCTACCTGGACCGCAATTTCATATGGGGTTGAGTTGCTAAAAAAAGGATTAATCTGGCAAATGGGCAATGGACAGAGTGTTCGTACCTGGAGGGATGGGTGGATTCCGCGGGATTCTCAGGTTCACGTCATTTTTCAGAAGCGAAACCGTCGTCTTCGGAAGGTTTCAGAGCTCCTTCTTGTCGATGGCACATGGAATATCAACCTCATCCGCAGGTTTTTCCTTCCTATGGACGCCAATGCCATTTTGAGAATTACTCTATCCCGTAGACTGGATGCTGATATCCTAGCCTGGCATCCAAAGAAGTCTGGTGTCTTCACGGTTCGTAGTGCCTATTGGATATCCTTGAATGAAGAACAAGCTCAATGTAACTTCGCTACAACGAGTTCTGTACCTGATGGCCGCCACCCGTGCTGGGAAATTATATGGAGCGCGTCTGTACCACCAAAGGTGAAGATGTTTGCTTGGAAGGCTTCCTCTGGCTCTCTGGCTACTGAGTTGAATAAAAGGCATCGCCAACTGTTGGTAACTGGGCAATGCAGAATCTGTGGATCAGCTCAGGAGGATGATTTACATGCACTATACAAATGCCCCCACGCCTTGGCACTCTGGGGGGCAATGAGAAACATATGGGCGCTACCGGATAAGGCTGCTCTTCTCCAACCTTCGGATAATTGGCTACAGATGGTGCTTCAAACCATTCCTAGACATTTGGTGAATTGCACCTTGCTGGTTGCTTGGCGAGTGTGGCATGCAAGAAATGAAGCAACACATGACAAACAACTCCATACAGTGGAGGGTTCAAAGCGGTTTCTGTGTGGGTACCTCAAGCTCCTTCATGACATTAAGAATAAGCCGACAACCGCCATTCTGAAGGGGAAGGAGCCTCTTGAGGTGGCTTCTACCGCTCAGTGGAAGCTCAAGCAGATTCAGGAGAAATTTTGGCCGAGGATGCCAATTGGTTGGGTGAAATTATCAGTGGACGGATCCTTCGGTGGTTTAAATGATGCAGGAGTAGGTATGATCCTTAGGGATAATGAAAGCAACCCAATTTTTATGTCATGCACGTATCTGGATAGGTGTCACCTCCTGCTCGAGGCTGATACCAAGGCCTGTCTGAAAGGCCTTCGAACTGCACTGCAAGTCTCCAATCTTCCCATCATTGTGGAATCGGATTGTCTTACTTTGATTGAAGCCATCAACTCCTCGTCTCCTGATATATCATTGGTAGCTCATTTTATCAATGAGATTAAAAACCTAGTTAAGGTTAGAAGAGAGTGTGTTTTTGTAAAGGTTGATCGCAAGCAGGTTAGGGTTAGTGATGCTCTTGCAAACTTTGCGAGAGTCCAACGCCGTACTATGACTTGGTTAAGCTCTGGACCGGAGGATATCATCCGGTTGCTGGAGCTTGATCGCTCTGTAACCCTTCCTGCTTAATATATTCCAAGTTTTACCCGCAAAAAAAAGTAGTTCCAGACCCATGTAATGCGCTAAAATTACTAGTAGCTAATGAATAAACTTCATTTTTATAGGGGGGCGATCACCAGGTTTTCCATGAAGGGAATATGCCCTAGAGGCAAATAATAAAAGATTTATTATTGTCATATTCCAATAAATTCATAATATTTTTATATCGTGCTATAACTCTATCAAGTGGAAACATTGATACATGTGTAATATGAAACAGAAGTCCCTACTAGCCTCTATACATACTAGTTCATTGGGCAATCGATGATTATGGTTTCCTGATAATGGGTGATAATGCCAGTTAACAACGAGGTCATATCATTGATGAATGATGTGATGGAATTTTCTCAAAGATTGCAACACGATCAAGTCACAAAGTTCATCGTTGCAGTAGTCAGAAACAAAGTCTCCTTCTTCTTAGACCATCAGATCATATTAATCACTGTCTCCCGAGGCTGCTCTGACTGCATCAAACGCCACTCAGTGAAACAATGATTATAAAGGTGTATGCTAGGTATCCGGAGGAACAGGTTGAGGCCTATGAATCAAGACCATGATATGTTCACCTAGTGACGGGTTAGATACAGTTAGGCCGACTTGGTGAGATTACATCCATAATGTTGCAACATGTGACTAGGTCACCTGGATGTAATATCGCGGTAACAAGTGAAACAGTACTTGTTGGTAATGAAATTGAACAAGGTATGGTGATACCTAACGATCAGATCTCGGACAAGTAGTATCGAATAAACAAAGGGAAATGGAATCGATATTTACGGTTCAATCGACATCGTCATTTTGGAATGCACATGGATCATCATGGGCATCCCCGTCCTGTTGTTTATCATTGATGGAGATCATGTATGTGCCATTACCGAGCCGTGAGGGGATCCACTTAAGGGTATGATGAGCTGAAGATTATCCGTAAGTTGGAATCATAGTAGAGAAAGAGAAATCCGGAATTGTTCCATGGAGAGAGATCCGAAGTTGGAGAAAGAAAGGAAACCGGCAAAGTTCCGCGAGGGGACCAAAATTGTTCCGGGAAGTTCCGAAGTTGTTAAGAGGATATCGAAGGGGAACCGAAAGGTGTTTCAGGTCAAATCGGGTTTTGTAATATGTATTTACATATTAATTAATGTAATTAATATTAAATATAATATTAAAATCTAATTTGAAAGGGTACTCCACTAATGGGACAAACTTCCTAGGAAAAACGGCCCATGAGGGAAAAACCAAGAGAGGGGAAGGGCCCATGCGCCTAGGGCTTCCCCTCCTTTGCCTCCGGCTAGGGTTAGGGTTTGGGGCGCCCTAGGGTAGCCCTGTCCCTCCCTTGTCCATCGCCTGGTTGCCTTGGGTGAGGGGCAAGCCTGCCCCCTCCACCCCTATATAAAGCCCCCCTCCTGGAGGAGAGAACACACAACAAACAACAGAACGCATGAGTTGTGAACTCTCCTCCTCCTATTTGTGCCTCCAATCTCTATCTCTAGTTTTCTCTACGCGTTGGCATGATCCAGGACTGTTCGTACAAGAGACGACGCACCTGCAGCATGCCGTTGTGCTGCGAGGATTCCAAGCCAGAGATCTACTTTCGCACTTCTGGCAGGGATCAAGGAGCCAGAGGTGTCATCGTACACCGTATGTGTAAGAAGCCACGCGGTGCAACACTTGGAGCACTTTGGATGTCGTGAGCCGGACTACTGGACGGTGGTGGATCAAGGGGTGACCTGCGAGGGTCTTCGCGGCCTTGAGGTCAGCTACGAGCACGACTACTTCAACCACATTCCTCTTGGAATGTTAACCGCTTTCGGACTATAAGGGCGTGTATCCGAAACCTATCGGCCATTAATGCATTACTAATAGATAGATCTTGGGCATTAGGCCGATCCGACGTAGGAATTTTTTTGTTTTCTGCACCGGAACCCCAATAGTGGTATCAGAGCCGATCTATGTGTAGTAATGTTGTATGGCCAATACACACATGAGTTCTGCGGGCATTTATGCTATAATTTTTACCCTCCCACGTATACTTGTTTATATCATGGTATTGTTTGATGAAGCGGCCCGGACCGACCTTACGCGTCTCTTACGCAAGACTGGTTCCATGCTTGACATATGGCTTGTTCCGTATAAGTGGCTAGCGGGTGTCTGTCTCTCTTACAATAGTTGATATAGCATTTACAACGAAGGGCCCCGGAAGGGGTGTAGTAGAGACAACTGTATGGATCCATGTTGTGGTTGTAAAGTTCGTAGATTAGAAACAGTTTTATAAAGAAAGCCCTAGCAACCACGTAAAACTTGCAAAAGATAAAATAGAGGCGTCTAACTTTATTTTGCATGAGGGCATGTGATTTGATATGGTCTTGGTTGTGACGAAGATAAAGTAGTTTACTTTTATGTTACTAAGTTGTGCAGTAATAGTCGTTATTTTGATGGACGGCCTACTGGTGGCGCCATGGACTTGGCGTCAAACCGGTGGCAAGATGGAGATCATGCCGGAGCGCTCGATGGAGATCAAGGCGCAAGAAGGACCATATCATATCACAATATACATGTGATGTTGATATCTGTCTTGCATCTTATTGTGTGCTAGTATTAAAATACTCAATAGTAGCATATATAAAATGATACCTATTAAGACCAATATTATATTCTCCCCTAGTGTGCAAACACCAACAAAGTTCGTCGTTATGAAGCCGACCGTGATGATCGGGGGCTAGACAAAACTACGTTCATGTACGGTGTGGGTTACAGGCCATGTATGTGCCACACAATACACTAAGGTTGAATTGGCGAGCCTAGCATGTGCAGACATGGCCTTGGAATATTGTGTTATCCCTCATACCAATGATCGTGTTCTCCCTTAGTGGCAAACACCAAAAAAGTCCTTCGTTATGAAGCCGGTCGTGACGATCAGGGGCTAGACATAACTACGTTTGCATGTGGTATCGGTTACAAGCCATGTATGTGCCACGTAGTACACTAAGGTTGAATTGGTGATCCTAGCATGTGCAGACATGGCCTCAAAACACAAGAGATCAAAAGATCGAGCATGAGTCGCATTGGT
Source organism: Avena longiglumis (assembly GCA_030063025.1). NCBI lineage: Eukaryota > Viridiplantae > Streptophyta > Magnoliopsida > Poales > Poaceae > Avena > Avena longiglumis. The sequence continues at coordinate 296,945,056 of CP125978.1, forward strand.
AATGTGATTGACATTGGAGAATGTCTATCTTTGAATCTATGCTGCTGGCCGTGATGATCGGGGTTTGCTTTTTTTAATTGGGATCGTGTGATCACTAAAATCGTCCAGGGGGTGACTATTTTAGTGGGAGCTCAATTATGAATTGAACTCATATTATGAACTAAGTCTAGATGTCTATTTGCAAATATCTTAGTAGATCATGGCCCATCTCATTGAGATCCTTTGCGACCATGAGAAATTTCTTGCTTGATATGGAACTTAGTAGAAGGGTCCAACTTCATAGATTAATACCCATGCCTTGTAACACTACAATTCTCAAAAGACTGTAGCTTCTATGTGACACACCAATCCCCGGATCAGTTCATTAACTCACAATAGAATAAAGATGAATAACATAGCAATATATCTGTGTATCATAAATAACGAAGGATCCAGAGTAATCATTTATTACTAGAAAGCTTAGCTCTAGGCTACCTCAACTTATTCAAGTAGCAACAGAAATAAATAACCCCATTCTTCAAATTTCCCACAGGTGACCAAGTGCCGAGTGGAGTATCGCGACCTAATCGATCATTCAAAATCTGAATATCCTGCAACATGAAACGTAGCAGCCCCGAAGGGTCAATACATGGAATGTATGGCAAGTAGAGCTATTAAAGGAGACAATAAACCTATCATATACATGCTTATTTGGCAAGTGGAGCTATGGCTAGCTTTCGTTTTCAAATATCTTTGTCCTACTTTCATAAACAGGTTTTGATTTTCTTTGAAAAGATCCCAAATAGATTAACCCATCAACATTAAAGCAATTAGGAAATTAGAATGAGCGAGAAACATGTCATGAACTCAATATCAAGCAACTCAGATGTCCATAATCGGGGACACAGCTAATCGATTAGATTATACATCCTGCAGGGGTTAGTACAATTTACCCATGTGACTTAGCCAGTCCAGCTCGTACCACCACTCTCATATTGGGTGATGATAGGGAGAAGTCAAAGAAGGGACCGTTCGGGAAGTAGCTTCCCAAACCCGACACACACCGTACCAACCTACCAGAATTCTACATCTCTGGCTACATGGGTTTGAGTTGCCACAACCTACTAAGTCCAACCAACCGCCCATTTCATTATTGGCACATGGTTGTAGACTACCAAATAAAGAAATCAATCATTTTCTCTTGATACCTAGGTGCCTTTCCGCAATGATACCACCAAAAAATATCAATCCCATCACACGCAGGAGGTTTATTGATTAAGTTGTTTTAGTTTTCGCAAACCAACACATTTAGAAACAACTTTCAGTGGTGTAACCCAACCCTCGTCCATCATAGCACGGCTAAGCGCATCTACCAACGGTGGTTCAACTACAAGAGATCCCTACTACATAGTAGGATATAACATAGCGATAGTAGTTTCTATCATGCAACTACAAAATACACCATAATGCATTGAAAATGGTAGGACAATAATCATGAATAAATTAGCCTCTACTTGCCTTGGCTGCAGCGGTCGAATGAACAATCCTCACACGAGCAAGCGTTGCACTCGTCACAATCTACACGGCATAATAAAAACACATAAAAAAATCCGAACACAACCATAGATAAATGCTCAAACGGATGCATGTCATCTTAATGCAAGTTTTAGTAGAATATAGGTTTTCTCTATTGTATATGACTACTGATGATATGTATGAAATAATTTTGATGCAATGGAAAACATTTGATAATAAATAGTGATCCAAATAATGGATTGTAAGGAAAATAATAATCCCAGGCTATGTACTATGTGGTAAAATATGGGATAAATACCTACTGTATAGGCAAGCTAAAATGTGACCAGGGCCAATTGGAATCACGCAAAAAGGACTTACAGAACTTTTTGTATAATTAAAATACTCCAGAAAGCCTTTTAATTACTTCTACAAATTTAAGTACTGTAAGGCTATCATTTTAATTAATAAACAGATCTACAAGTTTTTGTGAATCCGTAGACATATTATTTGTAATTTTCTGAGCAATACTTGATTTACTATGATTTTATTACCCTAAATAAGCCATTAATCCATTTAATTAATCATGGCGAAACCTTACTGCAAAAGTCTGAAATCACTGCACAACAATGTTCTACGTGAAAATATGAATCCAACGGTATAACATTTGTAATTTTTGGACATGTAGATTGTTTTCTATGGATTTTACAAGTTTTACCCTTTTTCTACAAATTTACAAATAATCTTTAATCGGAAAAAGGCAACGCTGACTAGTCGTTGCTGACATGGCGCTGACCGTGCAGGTTGACTAGCCAGCGGTCAGCGTTCACTGTCGATGCGCAATCCAGACTGTGCAAACAAGATCCAGCGGCTTTGCGCGCTCGTGAGGAGGAAGCTCACCGGCGGCGACCGGGGTTGACGATGGCGGCGGCTCCGGTGAGGGCTAGTGGCGGTGAGGTAGTCCACGCAGCGCGGCGGTCAGTGGCGGTTCAGAAGGTGGCTTTAGAGTCAGTCCCCGCGTCCCCGAACAGCAACAACTGATGTGGACATTCCTACTATTGATACAACCGTTGTACCTACAACAACACACATACAAGGACCCATCACAATATCTCGTGCCAAACAACTTAACTATCAGGTACTTTCGTTTCTTGGAACTATTCCTCACATACATGAAAATATGATGCTGCCTAAATCGTATATATTTCTTACTCTTAGGAATGATGGACCAAGCATGGATGAGAGGGACAAGCATTGGAGCATGGCCATGCATGGAGATGGCAGCAAGCATGTGATGATCCAAGAGAAGGCCACGGATGAAGATTTCAGAACTTTGAGGCCACCATAATGAAGAAAGAAGGCTTGGACGAAATATTCAAGATCAATACTTTACGAATTCGTCCATAGCTTAATATGGTGCTGCAACACCTTTATTTTGGGCCAGGACCATGTAATTTTCGTAGGATTTTAATTAGCCATTTTTTAGAGTCCGTATTTGAGGGGAAAAGGACTTTTAGGGTTGGATTCGGCCACCACTTCCATGGCTGGCCAAAACCCCACCTTTTCGCCCTTAAATACTCCCCATAGCCGACCCCCTAGACTCGGATTTTGTTTAGACATTAAGTTAGCCATCATAGCAACTTCGCCAAGGCTCCAGCGTCGCAGAGGCCTCTTGTACTTCGCGCCTATTCAGGATCCCACCTCTTCAATAAAGCTTTCCTCTTAATCCGCAATATCTTGATTGCAATATTGGTTCTTACTTGTTCTCGATTTCAGGTAGGAATTAAGACCCTCGCTGGTCAGGCTGATCGTGTTCACGTAGGATCGGTAACCTCCAGGAGATTGGCCTAGCGATTGCATTGGCGCTCGTGCTCGCACGTGTAGTCGGATCGTCAAGCCCGAACTCCACCAAATCAATTATCGCCATCTCATCAAAAGATCGGACACCTTTGCCCTATCAAGTGGTATCAGATTTCAGGTTGCTCGGTGAGATTTTACTGTTTTTCGTAGATTAGATCTGTTTTTACCTATACCCCACGAAAAAGCCAAAAACACAGTTAGAGTTTAGATCCATCCCATAACCAATCTACGCCTCGCATTATCTTTTTAGTTTTTGCATTGTTGAATTTGTGTCTACATCGTCGCGTCGAGTTGCTGGTCTTAGTGTCTCGTCCCTTAGAGTTTCGAGTTCTGAGCATAGTAGTCACCGCCACACTCGCCGATCACCACCACCATATTCCGCCGCCATATACCCTGCCACCATAAACCCTAATACTCCGCCACCGCCTTCCTACCACGACACATATCCGATCAGTTTCCTGCCGTGGTACGAGTCCGAGTAGAGTTATTGTCTCCAAGTTATTTCTTTTTACTTTCCTTCTTTGTTGTTTCCGTGTTAAGCTAAAGTCCGTGTCGAGCTAAGAGTCCGGTCGTAAGTCCAGAAGGTGAGAAAAAGTCTGGAACCGCCTCCAATTTTTTTTCTGGCTATACTAGTTTTCGACCCTGGGGATCACTTTTCTCCATCGGCCGTTATAGCGATATTTTTTTGGCGCCGGCGCGCTTTCCGGAGCAAAATAAAAAAATTCGAATTTTTTTTGGGGCTAACCTATTTTTAGACCCCGTAGATCAGTTCTAGACACTCGCCATCATAGTAATTTTCTGCATCTCGGTTCGCTTTTCAGGGTGCCATATCATCATACAGTGCTTGTTGTGTCGCGTCGTGACATCGTTGGTGATCTAGGCTCGCGTCTCTAGTACGGTCTAGCCTAGGACCAGCACAATACCGTCGTTGAGCATTCTTTCAACTTTTGCGTTGCTGTTTTGATAATTGCTAACCCCCCTTGCTAAGCCTTCCCAGAGCTCCACAGATATTCTCCACGTACGGTGTCTCGACTCCTGATAATCGCTTGGTTCAATCTCTGGACCCACTGATCCTCATGGTTGCACATCGCCTTTTCCTGCTGTTTGGTAAGAACTTGTAAGAGCTTCATATATTTCTTGACGGATTACGCGTGACTTCCACCATATTTCCGTATTATATACCTGTGCTTTTTAAGGACTAACCATGACAGATACTTCGCGGAACCCTGCCATAATGACGAACGAAGAACTACATGCCCACTTCTCCGCGCTCTTGGTAAGTCACGCTGAAGATGTGGATACGCGCCTAGGGGAGTTTGACACCAAGCTCACCAACGCCGTGGACAAGATCGATGGACTCGAGAAATCCTTCAACGCCAAGCTTGACGTTCGGTTCAAAGAGCTTTTGAACAGATTGCCCGCACCCGCACCCACACATGGCGCACGGCGCATTCCGATCACGGTCGGATCGCTGGTTCATTGCCGCCCAATGACTACCTCTGCGGCTGATGCACCTCAGACTTCCGCCTCTTACATGGGAGATGGAAGTAGAACAACGTTTTGCATGCTTAAAATATCCTGAGAATATGCGTGTTAGTGCTGCTACATGTGAATTTACTAAATTTGCTTCCCTTTGGTGGTCTGAGTATTGTCGTTTAAATCCTACTACTATTCCTAGTACTTGGACTGCTTTAAAAACTGATATGCGTGTTCGTTTTGTACCTCCCACTTATCAACGTGATTTACTAAAGAATTTGACACGTTTAGAGCAAGGGAAAAATTCTATAGAAGAGTATTATCAGGAATTGCAAACGGGGATGGTTTGGTGTGGTCTTGTTGAATCTAATGAACAAATGCTTGCACGTTTCTTTGGTGGATTAAACAAGGACATTCAGCACATATTAGATTATAAGGAATATAATTCTATCACTCGTTTGTTTCATCTTGCTTGCAAAGCTGAACGTGAAGTGCAGGATCGCCAAACACCATGGAGGAGGACTAATAATTCTGTAGGTCACACATCCACTTGGACATCCCGACAATCAGCGCCTCCTCGTGATTCGCCTCCAGCTACTACCACATCCAAGGCCACCACAAGATTTCCAGCTGCTCCTCCACCATCTTCCAATGCTCCTGCTCGTAGTGCATCTTCTATGGATTCCACGGGTAAGACAAAGGATATACAATGCCGCAAGTGCTGGGGTTTTGGTCATATTGAGAGATTGCACAACACAACGTGTGATGATGGTGCGATAAGATGGTCAATCTGATTCAGCGAGTGACTTTGATGAAGATACACTAGCCCTTATTTCGATCGAGATGGAGATAATTACGATCTTGATGAAGAGACAGAGGTAATGGGTCAAGCTGCTGATCAATACAAGAGCTTAATTACACAACGTGTGTTGAGTGTGCAATTGAGCAAATCTGAGCAAGATCAACGCCACAACCTGTTCCAAACACGTGGTGTTGTCAAGGAAAGAGCTATACGGATCATCATCGATGGAGGGAGTTGTAATAATCTGGCCAGTGTTGACATGGTAGAGAAGCTTGCGCTTCCAACAAGACAACGCCCACATTCATATTACATCCAATGGTTTTAGAGTTCTCGCAAGATCAAGGTAACAAGAACGGTACGCGTGCATTTTACTATTGGTACATATTATGATTTTGTTGATTGTGATGTTGTACCTATGCAAGCTTGTTCTTTGTTACTTGGTAGACCATGGCAATTTGATAGAGAATCTATTCATAATGGCAAAACTAATCACTATTCTCTTATGCATGATGGAAAGAAAATTGGTCTAAAACCTATGACTCCCGAACAGATGTTAAAAGATGATCTTGGTAGAGCTAGTAGAGCTAAAACTGAGGAGAAAAATAAAAGTGAGAATCAGATTGTTGCTGCAGATTTTATACCACCAAAGAACACTAAATCTGATTCTACACATGCTACTGAAATTCGTTTGAAGAGTCCATGTATGCTTGCAAATAAAATTGATATTGCTGAACTAGATGTAAACAATACTCAATGTTATGCAATTATCTGCAAAGAGGTTTTGTTTTCATTTGAGGATATGCCTCCTTATTTGCCACCCGCTATTGCTAACCTTTTGCAGGAATATGAGGACGTCTTTCCCAGCCGCCACGGGACTACCTCCTATTAGAGGAATTGAGCACCAAATTGATCTAATTCCTGGTGCCACGTTTCCCAACCGCGCGCCATATAGAACCAATCCAGAGGAGACAAAGGAGATACAACGCCAAATTCAGGAACTACTCGACAGAGATCATATTCGTGAGTCCCTTAGCCCCTCAGCTGTTCCTATTATTTTGGTACCTAAGAAAGATGGTTCTTCGCGCATGTGTACTGATTGTAGAGCTATCAATAATATTACTATTCGATATCGTCATCCTATTCCACGTTTAGATGACATGCTTGATGAATTGAGTGGCTCTACCATGTTTTCTAAAGTTGATTTGCGTAGTGGTTACCACCAGATTCGTATGAAATTAGGAGATGAATGGAAAACAGCATTTAAAACTAAGTTCGTTTTATACGAGTGTTTAGTAATGCCGTTTGGTTTAACTAATGCGCCTAGCACTTTCATGAGATTAATGAACGAAGTTTTACGTGCTTTCATTGGACATTTTGTGGTAGTCTACTTTGATGATATTCTGATTTATAGCAAATCTTTAGAGGATCATTTGGACCATTTACGTGCTGTTTTCAATGCTTTACGTGATGCACGTTTGTTTGGTAACCTTGAGAAGTGCACCTTTTGCACCAATCGAGTGGCGTTTCTTGGCTATGTTGTTACATCACAGGGTATTGAAGTGGATCCAGCCAAGATTGAAGCTATTGAGAATTGGCCGCAGCCCAAGACGATCACACAAGTGAGGAGTTTTCTTGGCCTCGCTGGGTTTTATAGGCGCTTTGTCAAAGACTTTGGATCAATTGCCGCGCCGCTGAATGAGCTTACCAAAAAGGATGTGCCCTTTGTTTGGGGCGATGCACAACAACAGGCCTTCGTCATATTGAAAGATAAGCTAACACATGCTCCCTTACTCCAACTTCCTGATTTTACTAAGACTTTTGAGCTTGAATGTGATGCTAGTGGAATTGGTTTGGGAGGGGTGTTATTACAAGAGGGAAAACCTGTTGCATATTTTAGTGAGAAATTGAGTGGGGCTAGTCTGAACTATTCTACTTATGATAAAGAATTATATGCGTTGGTTCGGACATTAGAAACTTGGCAACATTATCTATGGCCTAAAGAATTTGTTATACATTCTGATCATGAATCTTTGAAGAATATTCGTAGTCAAGCTAAGTTGAATTGTCGTCATGCAAAGTGGGTTGAATTTATTGAGTCTTTTCCTTATGTTATCAAACACAAAAAGGGTAAAGATAATATTATTGCTGATGCTTTGTCGCGCCGTTACACTTTGTTATCTCAACTTGACTTCAAAATATTTGTATTAGAAACTATTAAGGAACAATATGTGCATGATGCTGAATTTAAAGATGTGTTGCAGAATTGTAGAGATGGTAGAACATGGAACAAGTTCATCTTCAATGATGGATTTGTGTTCCGTGCTAACAAACTATGCATTCCGGATAGTTCTGTTCGTCTTTTGTTGTTACAGGAGGCGCATGGAGGAGGATTGATGGGACACTTTGGTGTCAAGAAGACGGAGGATGTTCTTGCTGCACACTTCTTTTGGCCACGTATGCGTCGAGATGTTGAGAGATTTTTGGCACGCTGCACTACTTGTCAAAAAGCTAAGTCTCGCCTTAATCCACATGGTTTATATATGCCTCTTCCTGTTCCTAGTGTTCCTTGGGAGGATATTTCTATGGACTTTGTTTTGGGATTGCCACGAACACAGAAGGGGAGGGATAGTATTTTTGTTGTTGTGGATTGGTTTTCTAAGATGGCACACTTTATTCCTTGTCATAAAACGGATGATGCTGCGCATATTGCTGATTTGTTCTTTCGTGAAATTGTTCGTTTGCATGGTGTGCCAAATACTATTGTCTCTGATCGTGATACTAAATTTCTTAGCCACTTTTGGAGATGTTTATGGTCTAAGTTGGGGACTAAATTGCTCTTTAGTACTACATGTCATCCCCAAACTGATGGTCAAACTGAAGTAGTAAATAGAACTTTGTCTACTATGTTGCGGGCTGTTTTAAAGAAGAACTTAAAATTGTGGGAAGAGTGTTTACCTCATATAGAATTTGCTTATAATCGTTCACTGCATTCTACCACAAAGATGTGCCCATTTGAGATTGTGTATGGTTTTGTTCCTCGTGCACCTATTGATTTATTGCCTTTACCTTCTTGATTGCAACATAATTTGGATGCTACAACACAGCTGAAATGATATTAAACTTGCATAAGACTACTAAAGATAACATTGAACACATGAATGCTAAGTATAAACTTGCTGGGGATAAAGGAAGAAAGCATGTTGTGTTTGATGTTGGCGATCTTGTTTGGTTACATTTGCGTAAAGATCGTTTTCCTGATTTACGCAAGTCTAAGTTAATGCCACGTGCTGCTGGTCCCTTTAAGGTGTTAGAGAAAATCAATGATAATGCATATAAACTTGAGTTGCCTCCAGACTTTGGTACGGTTAGTCCTACGTTTAACATTGCAGATTTGAAGCCTTACTTTGGTGAGGAAGATGTGATTGCGTTGAGGACGACTTCAATTCAAGAAGGGGAGCATGATGTGGACATTCCTACTATTGATACAACCGTTGTACCTACAGCAACACACATACAAGGACCCATCACAAGATCTCGTGCCAAACAACTTAACTATCAGGTACTTTCGTTTCTTGGAACTGTTCCTCACATACATGAGAATATGATGCTGCCAAAATCAGATATATTTCTTACTCTTAGGAATGATGGACCAAGCATGGATGAGAGGGACAAGCATTGGAGCATGGCCATGCATGGAGATGGCAGCAAGCATGTGATTATCCAAGAGAAGGCCACGGATGAAGATTTCAGAACTTTGAGGCCACCATAATGAAGAAAGAAGGCTTGGACGAAATATTAAAGATCAATACTTTACGAATTCGTCCATAGCTTAATATGGTGCTGCGACACCTTTATTTTGGGCCAGGCCCATGTAATTTTCGCAGGATTTTAATTATCCATTTTTTAGAGTCCGTATTTGAGGGGAAAAGGACTTTTAGGGTTGGATTCGGCCACCACTTCCATGGCTGGCCGAAACCCCACCTTTTCGCCCTTAAATACTCCCCATAGCCGACCCCCTAGACTCGGATTTTGTTTAGACATTAAGTTAGCCATCATAGCAACTTCGCCAAGGCTCGAGCGTCGCAGAGGCCTCTTGTACTTCGCGCCTATTCAGGATCCCACCTCTTCAATAAAGCTTTCCTCTTAATCCGCAATATCTTGATTGCAATATTGGTTCTTACTTGTTCTCGATTTCAGGTAGGAATTAAGGCCCTCGTTGGTTAGGCTGATCGTGTTCACGCAGGATCGGTAACCTCCAGGAGATTGGCCTAGCGATTGCATTGGCGCTCGTGCTCGCACGTGTAGTCGGATCGTCAAGCCCGAACTCCACCAAATCGATTATCGCCATCTCATCGAAAGATCGGACACCTTTTCCCTATCAACAGCTGACATGGTTATACCCCGCGGGTACATGATCTCAGCATACCTGGTCTAGCCCAAGAAAGGCCCACGGCAATTAGACGCTGGCCCATGAAGATTTTCGGGTGGCCAAGGCCCATGATGCTTTCGGATCCTTGGAGAGCAAGACTAGAGTAGATAGGAAATTCAATGTGGTAAAACCCTAGAACCTGTAACCGACTAGGTCTATGCCCGGGACCTGCCTGAGTCTATATAAAGGCTAGGAGGGCACGACCTAGATCCCCTCCTCATACTTTCGCATACGCACCTCCACGCCAGATTGCATTTGCGCACCCCTGTAACCTTCGGTTCCGCCATAATCAAGAGCAGACAAGCAGGAGTAGGGTTTTCCCTCCGGGGGCCTGAACCTGGGTAAACCTTGTGTCCCTGCGTTTCTTGTTTGCTAACCGTTCCACGATCTCTAGCATCCCCATCTTCTCCGAAACCCAAGTCCATAACAATGGGCATTGATGAGATCAAACCTCGTCAATTGGCGCCGTCTGTGGGAACTGGGGACGCTGATTGTGCGATCGTGACGGTCCCAACCCGATCGATCTACAACTATGCGGCAACGGAGAGTCACCTCCTCTTCGGTGCTTTCGACTTCACCGCCCACTCACCGGCCACCATGAAGGACTTCGAGCCCGTAGGCGACAGACTCGAAATCCTGTTCGAGCTTCGCTTCGGTGGAACTGCACCCTCCGCCTCGAGCGGGTGCCCCTACCATCAATCAGGCCGCTTCATGGACCCCACCGTACTCGCAACATCATCAACAGATGATTCCTACGACAGCAGCAGCTGCAACTCCGATCTGTGCGATCCACCATCATATGAAGGGACCTACGGTTCCGGATCTGAAAGCTGCGATAGCAGCGGACCAATCTACGAGTGCTACCAATGCACCGTAGTCATACAGGCTCACGGGGATCAGCAAACACCCAACCCGCCGCCCCACCCGACACCTAACCCGCCAGAGCGAAATGGCGGGACCAGAAGAAGCCAGTCCCCCCACCCGAAGGGGACAACAACGGCCACGTCATCCGTCTTAGCAAAGAAGGATGGGCCCAGGCACGCAACGCCATGGCGGGCAACATAGTCCTGCCTGCAGACTCCTCCCGGGATCTGCTGATGGCCTACCATCTGCTCCTGATCGAGGAGCACAAGAAGAAGGTCAAGATGCAGGAGGTGCTTGACAAACGCAAGCAAGCAGCCTCAGAGTCCAGCGCGCGATGAGCCGCGCTCTCCGCCATGGGCATCGGCTCCAGCTCGAACGGCAACCAAGGCAACAAGCACCGCTCTCGGATGGAGAACATGGATCCCAAGGAGCGCCGTGAGGTGACCCGAACCCTCCACTCATCCTTCATGGAGATGGACGCTGACGACAACGTCATCCCGAAAATGCCGCAGGCTGCGATCATGGCAGCTACAGCTTACCTTGCGGCCCACCCACCTCCGGAGGGGGACCCGAAAAGAGCCATGCAAAAGTCCGCACTTACCGGACTCGGACTCGTCGGAGCTGCGCTCCACCAGGAAGCTCCTACGGAGCCAAAGAAGAAAGCACCGGTCAGGTTCGACCGCAGCCCCACCCCTTCATCCGAAGAAGAGGACCATGACCTTCCTCGAAGGAACAAGAGTTCGCATCACCGCAACCACGATTACTACGCCAGGGACGAGCTCACACAGCGCAAAATCAAAAAAGCGCGAGCCAAGCGCGCATGCTCGTATGAATCCGAGATGGACGAAGACGAAGGAGAACTCTGCGGAGCCCGATGCTTCAGCAGATCTGTTCGACGAACAAGGATGCCGCGAAATTTCAAACTTCCTTCAGATACTCCGAAATTCGACGGCACACAGGACCCAAAGGCATGGCTCAGCGACCACCTGTCATCTGTCAAATTGCACGGCGGAAACAAGGAAACCGCCATGCAATGACTTTAGCTGCAGCTGACAGGAGCGGCCCGGATCTGGCTTAGCAGCCTATCTTCAGGGTCCATTCGAAGTTGGGATGAGCTAGCTTACAGCTTCATCCGAAACTTCAAGGGCACCAGCAAGAGGCCTACCTCAATCGAAGAGTTGCGGGCCTGCACTCAACGAACGGGCGAATCCATTCGCTCGTACATACTACGCTGGTCCAACACCAAGAACTCCGCAGCGCACATCTCCGAAGAGAGGGCTATCGACGCCTTCAGGGACGGCGTCAAACGCCAAGACTTCAAGGAAGAACTCGGGTGCGTCAAGCCCAAGACACTCGACCACCTCATGGACATTGCCAACAGGTGGGCTGACGGCGAAGATTCCATCCACCGAGCACAATCGGAAGAAGAGGACGACTATGGCCGACGACGAGAGCGCCGTAGCAAGAGAAGATCGCGCGTCTATGACGATCGCGATGGACCCGACATGGTCGCGGCCGGCTACGCTGACAGCCGCAACGATGCCAACCGCAACAGCGGAGGATACCGCGGAGGAAACTTCCGCGACGGAGGACGCCAAAGACGGTGGCAGCGGTATCGACGCGATAACGGACCCTCAACATACGAAAAACTTTCTGGTCCATGCACCATCCACTTCTACTTCGACAAACATGATGGCAAGAAGAAGGCAAGCCACATGCTCAAGGACTGCCGCGAGTTCCAGAAACTCAGCGAAAGCATGGTCTAGATGAGGCAGCAAGCTCCACTTCCTAGATTCGAAAACGCACTCGCGCCAGGTGAGATAGCGCATGGAGCTCCTCCACCGCCACCTGTAGGAGGCCCGAACCAACCAGTCGCACCAACACAGAACAACACTGGGAACGGGTATCCCCCACCGAAAGGAGCACTGATGATCCAGAAGGGACGCCCCACGAATAGGGTGCAGAAGAAAATCACCCGACAGATCAACCTGGCCGTGGCAACTCCACCCGCCATCCCTGAGTACCTCAGCGGATTGGAGTCCTGCATCACGTTCAGTCGTTCGGATCACCCTTGCCAGATCCCTCGCCCAGGTCATGCTGCCCTGGTGCTGGAGGCGCAGATCGGAGGTTTCGAGATGAGCCGCGTCTGCATGGACGGCGGCAGCGGCATCAACCTGATGTTCGCAAGTACTCTAGCAGCAATGCGGATCCCGCAGGCAGCACGGAAATACCGGTTACAATGTTCCACGACATCGTCCCAGGAAAGGGCATATTCCCCCGGGCAAAATATGGCTCGACGTCATCTTCGGCAAACCGGACAACTTCCGACTCGAGCGACTCGAGTTCGAAGTGGTGGACTGGCCATCACAATACCACCCCATCCTCGGGCGTGTAGCATTCACAAGGTTCTTGGCTGTCCCACACTACGCGTACCTTCTAATCAAGATGCCAGGACCAAAGGGCGTCATCACAATCCACGGGAACTTCACCCGATCGGACCAATGCGACAGGGATTTCAACAGAATGTCCCAATCATTCGGCATGCAGGAGGAGATCGTAAGACTCCGCGAGGTGACGGACAATGGGGCACCCCCAGTCGCACGACAAAACGCACCTGACATGTCCTTCGACTCCACCGTCAACACAAAGAAGGTGCAGGTCCATCCGATAGATGCCTCCAAGACGGCGCTGATCGCCAACGACCTCAACTCCGCATAGGAAAGCGCGCTCATCGAATTCCTCCGTGAGCGCTGGGAAATCTTCGCCTGGTGTCCTGCGGACATGCCAGGAGTTCCCAGGGAATTCGCCGAGCACGCACTCAACGTCTTTCCAGACACCAAGCCCTTCAAGCAGTCCATCCGCGATCAGGAGCCACGGGCCGAAGCCATCGGAAAGGAAATAAACAGGCTACTCGCCTCAGACTTCATCAGGGAGATCAAAGAAAGCGAATGACTCGCAAATACAGTGATGGTTCCCAAGAAGGACATGGATATCCTGCGGATGTGCGTGGACTTCACGTCCCTGAACAAGCACTGCCCAAAGGACCACTTCCCTCTTCCTCGGATCGACCAGATCATCGATTCGACTGCAGGATGTGAGAAACTCTCCTTTCTCGACGCCTACTCAGGCTACAACCAGATTCGACTCAAGGTCGAAGATCAAGAGAAAACGGCGTTTATCACACCGTTCAGAGTGTTCTGTTACAACACAATGCCCTTAGGGCTAAAGAACACAGGTGCCACGTACCAGCAATGCATGCAGGCATGCCTCAAGGAGCAGATCGGTCGCAACGTCCAAGTCTATGTCAACGACATAGTCATCAAAACCAGGGAGGCAAGAACGCTCATCAACAATCTTCGCGAGACGTTCGATTACCTCGACCGCTACAGGATCAAGCTCAACCCTGAAAAGTGCGCCTTCGGCGTCCCATCGGGTCAGCTGCTTGGGTACTTCATCTCTCAACGAGGGATTGAGGCGAACCCGAAGAAAATCAGGGCCATCATGGCGATGGAGAAGACGAAAAACCTCAAGGGTGTCTAGCAGCTCGCAGGACAAATAGCGGCGTTGAGCAGATTCATCAGCCGTATGGGCGAGAAATCCCTGCCATTCTACCAGCTGCTACGCAAGGCAGATAAATTCGAATGGACGCCGGTTTAGCAGCCGCTCGAAGACTCAAACGACTACTCTCCACCTCGCCCGTTTTGGTCACGCCAAAGGAGCGCGAGCCTCTACTGATGTACATAGCAACCACACACCAGGTGGTTAGCACCGTGCTAGTGGTCGAATGACCCGAAGAAGGCAATACCCATGGGGTCCAACGCCCAATCTACTACCTCAGCGAGGTACTGCCGCCAACAAAACAAAGGTACCCTCACTACCAAAAACTCGCCTACGGCGTGTTCATGACGGCTCGACGACTGAGCCATTACTTCCAGGAGCACCAGGTGATGGTCGTCAACGAAGCACCCCGAACAAAGATCCCGAATAACCAGAGGCCACAGGACGTGTGGCCTGTGGGGCATCGAGCTGCCACCGGACATCGCTCACGAAGCGACTCACAATCAAGTCTCAAGTCCTCCCGGACTTCCTTGTACATTGGATGGAGCTGCAGCTCCCAGACACCCCAGACATGTCGTAGTCATGGACGATGCACTTCGACGGCCAAAGCGAAGCCGAGCAGAGCCGGGTCATATTGACCTCCCCGCAGGGCGACCAGATGAAGTACGTCCTCCGGATGAAATTCCGAGCTTCCAACAACGAGGCCGAATACGAAGCCCTCATCCACGGCATGAGGATGGCAAAGATCTGCGGTGCAACGCGCCTGGTCATCTACAGTGACTCCAACCTCGTCGTCCAGCAAATGATGAACGAGTGCGACACACACGCCGAAAAAATGATCGCGTACCGCGCACTCTACAACGCACTCGAAGGAGAATTCAACGGCTGCGAGCTTCGGCACGTTGGAAGAGAAATCAATGAGGAAGCCGATAGACTCGCCAACATCGGCTCCACCTGCGCAAAGGTGCCACCGGGTGTGTTCCTCGAACAGATCTGCAGGCCATCCATTAAGCGGAAATTCCCCAAGGGATCACCGGAAGAAGCAGAACACTCGGGGCTACACTGCCCGAAGGACACGAAGGACCCGAGAAACTGGACACAGAGGTTGCTATGGTCAACCTGATGCAGGTCATGGCAGTCGAAGAAACTTGTACACGACCGTACCTCCAGTTCTTGATAAACGGAGAACTGCCTGACAGCCCGACGGATGCCCGGCGCATATCTCGCCGGTCGAAAGCTTTCACCATCATCAATGGCGAGCTGTACAAGCGCAGTATTACGGGTGTACTACAAAGGTGCGTCACCATCGGTGACGGGAAAACCATCCTCCAAGACATCCACGAGGGCATCTGTGGCCATCACGCAGGCAGCCGCTCCCTTGTCGCCAAAGCTCTACGAGCTGGATTCTACTGGCCAACGGCCATGAGCGATGCAAAGGACTTCGTCCGAAGATGCCACGGGTGCCAAAGGTTCGCCGACAAACCACACGCACCCGGGTCAGAGCTCAGGCCCATACCTATAGCCTGGCCCTTTGCTCAATGGGGCCTCGACATGATCGGCAAACTGCCAAAGTCCTCGAAAGGGGGGCACGCTACCTCTCCGGTCGCAATGATAAATTCACCAAGTGGGTCGAAGCCATGCCGGTTACCAACCAAAAGGGAAAAACCGCTGTCAAGTTTTTCGAATCCATTGTCTACAGGTTCGGCGTACCGTACAGCATCATCACCGACAATGGATCGAACTTCATCTCCAAATAATTCCAAGACTTCTGCGAAGGCCTCGGGGATCAACATCACATACGCCTCAGTGGCTCACCCGCAAACGAATGGACAGGTCGAAAAGGCCAACGACCTAATCGGCGCTGGCATCAAGAAGCAACTCATGAGCCCACTCGAGCGAAAGGCCGGAGCCTGGACGGAAGAGCTATCATCCGTCCTATGGAGTTTGCACACTATGCCAAACAGCTCCACCGGCTACACGCCGTTCTTCATGGTGCACGGAGTCGAAGCCGTGCTACCAGCCGAAGTACGCCATCAGGCCCCCCGGGTCGTCGCTTACAGCAAAGACGAATCCATGGCTGCCCTCGAAGACGCCGTCGACACACTCGACAAGGCAAGAGACGTAGCAGCAACTCGATCAGCGGTGTACCAGCAGAGTGTCCGCAACTACCACAGCCGCTGGCTGCGCCCAAGGTCCTTCGTCGAAGGAGACCTCGTCTTGCGACTCAAGCAAGAACGACCGAAGAAATTCAAGTCACCATGGGAAGGACCCTTGTTATCGCCATATTTTGGCCAAAGGAGGAGATGGGCCGTAATCAAGGTGGGCTTGGAAGATACATATATGCAACGTGTTGTTGAATCGGCCTTGTGCGTGGATTTGGGATAAATTGCCCGTGTATCTTATATTGTAGTAGGTTCCGTTTCGGTTTAAGTAAGAGATAGAGTTGTTAGGGTTATTCCAAAGATAGAAAGTCTCCGAACTATAAATATGTACCTAAGGTTATTGAGAAAAGGAGGACAATCACGTTCACAACAAATACAATCTCGGCGCATCGCCACCCCTTGTTTCTAGGGTTTCTTTTGGGTAAGTGTCATGCTGCCTAGATCGCATCTTGCGATCTAGGCGATTCGCTATCACGTTATTTGGTGTTACTGATCAAGCCTTGTTGATGGCGAGTAACACTATTATCATAGATTTGTTTAGGTTAGCATCGGTACTTTTTGCTATGATTGTTTAGTTATGCTACCTCTAGTTATCTCGCTTTTGCACCTTTTCCCGGTGTAAGGGTAGCATCTTGCTTGATCTTTATTCACCGATTTGATCCGTTATAGTTTTGCCTTGTTTTCCAAGGTTTAGTTTGATATCCACGTAGTCGCCTTGCAAACGGGTTGAACGATCCAAAGAGTACGTGAGGATATGGTTTGCTAATTCGAGAGGAGTTGTTCCGGAATTGACTTTACGTCGGTTGTTAGGCCTTCTCTAGGGTTAGTTTTCTATCATCTTTGTATTTACCGTGCTCAATTACGTGTAGGATGTTCCAATTACGTGGTGAAAACGTTAAACCGTCATAGATCGATTTAACTTGTATTGATGAAGCAAAACCCCATGTTATCCTAGATCTAATGCGTAACCATGGGATAATCGGCCCGTGAGCCGATTCAAAGGAAACCCGGAGCCGGTCACGGCTCAATTTTACGATACTTGTTTACCATGCAGAAGCTGATCGAAGCAATCCATCACCTTCCCGACCAGGTATAGGTCAGGTGGCACTCGAATCAGCCAGACGTGCCGGAGTTTTGCGGGTTGCCGTTCGAGGGACCAGGCCCACCAGGAGCCTCGAGCCTCTTCGTGTTGCTCGTCGCTGCTCGCCGGTGGGTTTTGACAGCAACACATTCGCACGCCTGGGACATTCAACAAGATCTGATCAACGTCCGACGCTGCGATGGGGGACAGACCGGTCACGTATGACGATCTGCCTGAGGAGCACAAGGCGAAGTATGATGATATCAAAGCTCTCTTCGAAGCCGATCTCATCGGCTCTTTTGAGAGGACCCATAAGCATGGCATCAGGTGGAAAGGGTTCTCACCCGAGGTGCTCTTGATGAGGTGGATCTTCGCTCTTCAGAGGAGCGCACTGTGGCTCGCGACAGAAGTCAATTACATGGTGGCTCATTCTTCCACCACCATTCGAGAGCCTAGTGAACGCTTTCGAGATCGCGGTTCGCGAGTTCAGAGATCATGAAACATCGCACTCTCCGGGGCCTACTCTAGGGACTCACCAGGGAGAAAGATCGCCTGCACCAGGCCACAAATGCCATTCACACTTGCAGCCCGGAGCCACCAGGGGCACCGCAGACGTCGTCTACAAGGTCGAGGTGACCCAGCGATTGCCGGCCCTGTTTGAACCACCTAAAGAAATCCCACATGGATATGTGTGCACCTATGTGCATCGCAATAGCTTGACGCCAAGACGAACCAGATTGCAACCGCAGGATTTCGGGCAGGAGTTTCGGAGCAGGGCTTGGGAGCGGTATTCTGGGAGCAGGATGTCCGATGGACGCTGATAAATAGGCGTGGCTGGCCAAGTACGCCACCGGAACGAGCCATGAGAATTCAGCCCCTGCAGCTCAAACGGTGGAGCAAATCCGTACCATCCTGAGAGACCAGTTAAACGCGTCAAGAGAAGGACAATCGGCTATTCAAGCCGCACTCAACGAAGTTTGATCGATTCCGCCGCCAAGTATCGACTCCCTGAGTTCTCAAGGTTTAGCGGATCAGAAGGGTCGAGCTCGATCGAGCATGTGAGCCGATACCTGGCACAATTAGGCCTGATTTCAGCATCGGATCAGTTACGCGTAAGGTTCTTTGCGCAATCTTTGAGAGGACCAGCTTTTGGGTGGTACACCTCGCTGCCACCGGATTCGATCCAGACCTGGAAGCAACTGGAAGAGCAGTTCCACATTCAGTATCATTCAGAAACTACCGAGGCTGGCATTGCAGATCTGGCACATGTGCGGCAAAAGCGGGGAGAAACGGTAGCCGAGTACATTCAGCGTTTCAGGACTGTCAAGAACCGATGTTATTCGCCTGCTTAATCGAGAAAGAAGCGAGCTGGCGGTTGGGTCTCAAAGACCTATCAAAGATCCGCTTTCCAAGTAGAGTACAACTCATTGGCGCACATGGCCCGTGGTTGACAATGTATGAACATCGCCACCGAGTTGTACCAAGACAAGTTCAAACGTCCGATAGGCCTGGTCGACTGTAAGAAGAGGATCCTACACAAGACCAGGAGGTGGCCGTACGAGTGGGCTCGGGGCAGATCCGTGTCCTGCAAATGGGTGAAGCGCAAGGGCCTGCAAAAGGGTTCGACTTGACGTGAGCAAAGCTGAGCAGATATTCGATTTATCACGAAAGAAAAGCGGTAAGTTACCAAGGCCACAAAATCCCTACTCAAGAGATGAACGGAGACCATACGCAAGTGGCATCACTGCTCACCCACACCACCAATGATCGCAAAGAGCTACGTCGCTAGATCCAAACGGCGATAGAACAGGCCGTCGATCCTTGGGCAATTCGCCATGAAAGTAGACACAAACCCATTTCCGGCGTCAACATGGTAGAACACAGCCACTCCACGAGGCGCTTGGATTTCTCGTTCGATGTTAATATGGCAGGACCATGTACCACCATGGCACATATGAGGAGGAAGACGGTCGCTCTCGGGCAAGGAAAGAGAGGAGGCTGGTCCACGCGACCGCCCGTTATGACGACAAGGTATTTAACCGAGGAGCAAGTGAGAAGCGGTATCAGAAGCGACACTCCACGCATCTCCTTAACAAGTATGAGCGTCAGTATGACCGAAGTCGCCGGCGCGATAGGGATGATGAAAGATATGAGCACCTCGCTAGGGGAAAGTCAAAGGAAAAGGAAGGCATGGACAAACATTGGGATTGTCCCTTCTTCAAGTATTGCTGGGATGCCGGAATGAGCCGATTGCCTACAATCGACAACTGCCCAGAATGTGGATAGCAGAAGGATGACACAGTCCGGTGTTCAAGCGTCTAGGGCCTCTCCTCCTCGAGCAAAAGACCTCGAGGAGCCAATGGTGGAAAAGAAGAAGACAGATATCATCCAAGGTGGTGCCCGATGGACTCAGCACACCCAAAAGCGTAGAGTTCAGCGGTTGCGTAACTTGAGGAAGCAAGCGCAAGATTCCACGCTTTAAGGAAAGCACGGCCTGATCGGCCTAAAATTCGCGCACCTTGGAAACGGAAGATCACCCGAAAAGGAAAGAGTGGCGCCTAAACGGTAAAAGCCGATGCGAAGACATCGGCCGGCACAAACATGGTGTTCATACTTTCCGCCGAGTTTTGCGCCCAAGAACCAAAGAGCTGCCAAGGGTTACGCTTTGACCGCGCCCACAACCGGTTATCTTTGAAAAGCCACGCGAGAAGGGCTACAAACATCTGAAAGCCCTGTACCTGCGAGGTTACATCAATGGGCAGCCTGTCAGCAAGATCTTGGTTGACACCGGAGCGGCAGTCAATATAATGCCATACTCCATGCTACGTCGTTTGGGACGTTCCACTGCAGATCTGATCAAAACCAACATCACGTTAAGCGACTTCAACGGCCAAACTTCAGAAACGCAAGGCGTACTAAACGTGGATCTGACCGTGGGCAGAAAAACCATCCCTACGTCATTCTTCGTCGTGGACAGCAAAAGCACCTACGCTGTCTTGCTGGGGAGAGATTGGATTCACGCTAACTGCTGCATTCCATCCACGATGCACCAAAGCTGTCTGATACGGGATGGAGATGAAGTGGAGGTCATTCATGCAGATGATTCGATCGAGATCTCCATAGCTGGCATGAACGTCTGGGAAGCAGACGACCAAGAGCCGATCTCTGGAATCAGTCTAGACGGCTGTGAGCGCATTGAAGCTACAAAAAACGGGGTGAGGCTGGTCTTATCCACTGGCCTGACAGAGTAGCAAAGTCCACGATCGTACGTGGCATGGCCGATCCCTGCGATCGGCCGCAAAAAATAAAAGACAGTAAGCTTACGACAAACAGGTCATGCGGTCGTAGTAGGGAGATTCCCTGCCATTGTAGAGCACAAATAAGTTGTAAACCTTCCTTGACTAATGCAATCGAAAAGGGGGCCGATTCCGGCAATCGGCCCAAATTATCTTTGTTATCCTCACCAACTGTTTGCCCCGTGTTTAGCATCGATTTAGCAGGTGACGGAAAGCTAGGGTATGGGTTTACATCCGCTGATGAGCTAGAGGAGATTGACATCGGTCCTGGGGATAAGCCACGACCAACATTTATCAGCAAGAAGTTAGATCCGAATCTGCGGGGTCCGATGATAGCTTTGTTGAAAGAATATCCGATCGCTTTGCAGGACTATCTAGAGATGCCCGGGTTAGACAGGAGCATCATTGAGCATCGACTCCCGCTTAAAAAAGGATTTCGGCCATTCCAGCAGCGAGCACGACAGATGAAGGCCGAAATTTTGTAAGAAGTCAAGAAAGAGATCGAGAAAATGTTGATAGCTAGGTTAATCAGGCCATGCAGGTATGCTGAGTGGATTTCTAGTATCGTACCTGTAGAGAAAAAGGATGGCCGCTGGCGTGTTGCCATAGATTTTCGGGATCTCAATAGAGCTACTCCGAAGGATGAGTATCCGATGCGTGTAGCGTAGACATTAATCAACACAATGCCTGGTCATAAGATCTTGAGCTTCATGGATGGCAATGCCGGTTACAACCAAATTTTTATGGCTCCGGAAGATATACACAAGACTGCATTCAGAGTCCCAGGTTCGGTGGGGTTGTTTGAATATGTAGTCATGACGTTTGGACTGAAGAATGCCGGCGCCACATACCAAAGAGCCATGAATTACATTTTCCATGATCTGATCGGCAAGCTGGTGGAAATTTATATCGATGACGTGGTGGTCAAGTCTGCTTCAGTACAAGGACACTTGGACGATCTGCAATGCGTCCTAGACCGAACAAGAAAATTCGGGCTACGAATGAATCCAAAGAAGTGTGCCTTCGGGGTGACGGCCGGTCAGTTCTTGGGTTTCTTGGTCCATGAACGCGGAATTGAGATCGGCCTGAAAAGTCAGGAGGCAGTGCGGACAATGAAGCCACCTACCACGAAGAAGGAACTGCAGTCTCTCATCGGCAAGATCAACTTCGTCAGAAGATTCATCTCCAATCTGTCAGGAAGAATAGAGCCGTTCATGGGGCTGGTGAAAATTAAATCTGATGAAGAGTTCCGCTGGGGGACAGAACAACAACGAGCCTTCGACGAGATCAAAGAATATCTAACGAAGCCGCCAGTGTTGGTTCCACCCCAGCCGGATAGGCTGTTCTACATTTACTTGTCAGTAGATGACACGTCCATCGCCTCGGTGGTGGTGCAAGTTTATGATGGTCTGGAGCGAGTTGTGTTTTACATCAGCAGAAGGATGCTGGATGCAGAGACAAGGTATCCTGAGATCGATAAGTTGTGCCTCTGCTTTTTTCACCGCACCAAGCTGCGCCACATCTTGCTCTCGGCGGAGATTATCATTATATGCAAATCGATGTCATAAAGCACATGCCGTCGGCTCCTATGTTGAAAGGCCGACTAAAATGGATGTTTGCATTATCGGAATTTGACATCCGGTATCAACCCGCGAAAGCGGTTAAGGGTCAGGCATTGGCCGACCTTATTGCTGAAAGAATCAACACTGATATAGCAGCGCTGTCTATACGAGCGTGGGCTATGTTTTTTGATGGATCGGTCTATGATGATGGTTGCGGCATTGGCATTCTACTCGTGTCGCCCCGGGGGGCAACATATTCCTTCTCCATCAGGCTAGCTACCCCTCGCACCAACAACGTCGCCGAGTATGAGGCGATACGCAAGGGAATGGAGTTGCTCATCGAATCTGGAGCAGAGGCAGTGGAAATTTTTGGAGACTCCAAATTGGTGATTTCCCAACTCACGGAGGAATACAAGTGTGAGAGCGAGTCGCTCTTCCCATTATGGTTGCAATGCCGTGAGTTCATGGCACAGTTCCGGTACATAAACTTTAACTGGATCCCGCGATCGCAGAATACATAGGCGAATGACCTCGCACAAATGGCTTCAGGCTACAAGGACGTAGCAGAGGGAACTGATGTTCAAGTACAGTTCCTGGAGGCGGACGACTGGAGAGCCGATATCTTCAATTACTTGAAAGATTCGGCTCGGGGGGCACCTAAACGGATAAGGTACAAGGCCATGAAGTATGTGCTTATCGGGGACGACATGTTCTACAGGACTCTGGAAGGGTTACTGCTCAAATGTCTGGGACCAACCGAGGCCAATCGGCTCCTACACGAGGTACACGAAGGCTGTGGAACTCACCAATCGCTCACAAGATGAAATGGTTGATCGAGCGATCGGGGTTTTATTGGCCCACCATGCTTGAGGACTGTTTAAATACTACAAAGGGTGTCAAGCATGTCGAAATTTGGAAAATTCAGATGGTACCACAAGAATGAACCCCATCATCAAGCCTTGGCCATTCCGAGGTTGGGGCATGGATATGATCGGCAAGATCAATCCTCCATCAAGCAAAGGCCACATGTGGATTTTGGCCATTACGGATTATTTCACTAAATGGGTGGAAGCCGTCCCTATGAAGTCAGTGAACTCGAAGGATGTTATCAATTTTGTGAAAGAACACGTCATTCATACATTCGGGATTCCCCAAACTATCACGACCGATGGAGGTTCGGTCTTCATCTCTCATGAGTTTAGTGAATTCTGCGAGGACATGGGAATTAAGCTGATCCGATCATCTCCATACTATGCTCAAGCAAATGGGCAAGCTGAAGCGTCCAACCAGAGCCTTATCAAGCTAATCAAGAGGAAAGTCGATGAGCACCCTAGGCGTTGGCACGAGGTTTTGTCAGAGGCTTTATGGGCTTATTGCATGTCATGTCATGGAGCGATAAAAACCTCGCCATACCATCTAGTCTATGGACAGGAAGCCGTATTGCCCTGGGAGATTACGGCTGGATCGAGACGTGTCACTTTTCAGAACGATCTAACGACTGAAGAATATGCGACCCTGATGAGTGACAGTGTTGAGGATTTAACGGAGCTTAGGCTGTGGTCGCTTGAGAAAATCAAAGAGAACAAGGCCAAGGTAGCTCGTGCATATAATAAGAAGGTGAGACCAAAGGAGTTCCACGTTGATCTGGTATGGGAAGCTGTGTTGCCATTGGGGACTAAGGATGCATATGGTAAATGGTCTCCAAATTGGCACGGGCCATACAGGTCGATCAAGTTTTAAGAACGCATTACATGCTTGACGAAATGAGCGCGAAATTCCCAAAGTCATTAACGGCCAACATCTCAAGAAATATTTCCCAAGCATGTGGGATGATGGACAGTGAAATGTGGGGGCCGATACATGAAATCGGCCAAAAAAAAAAATATAGCCGATGCACAGTCATCGACTCTAGAGGTTCAAACTGTTACGAGCAGGTGCCAGTTTACATGAATGAGCTACTGAAGGAATGCCTCGAAGGCGTGGAGGGCGTCAGCACGGACACGATCCACCTCGGCGATCTCGGCTTCGTCGTCTTCGTCCTTGCCCGTCACTAGCTGCTTGTTCAGGGCACGTATTTCCGCCAGATCAGTCTTCAGCTGAGCTTTGAGGCCTTCTGCTTCGTCTTGGGAGCGGGCGATGAATGCTTCCTTGTCACGAATGAGCTGTTTAGTCGCCCGGACCTTCTCTTCAAGATCTTCCAATTCCTTTTTCAAGGACGCGAGCTCGGCGGTACTGACAGAGGTGTCAGTTTTGGCATCCAGAGACGCCTTTTTCTCGTTGAGCTGCTGACATTTGTCTGCAATATTGGCCTTCAGCGGGAGTTGGGCGCGGCGCAGGGTAATCCTCTCACGAGCCAACTTCACCCTTGACCCGTAGAAAGACAGAGTTACAACTGGCCAAAGCTTCACCTGCAATGCTACTGGGAGTTGGTCCTTGATTTCGGCGAGAACGCTCTTCACCTCTTCAGAGCCCTCGATCAACTCCTCGATCGGGGAGGACAGTAAAGCTTTGAGACGCTGGAATTGAGGTAGAACAGCCCTTGCTCGTAGTTCATCGTTGGCGACAGAGAGAGTTGGTTCGATGGATTCAGGGTCGAACGTCAGCAGGCCTGAGATATCACAACCCTGGCAGGCCAAAATGGCGCCAGTATGCGTCCAACACGGAAGGATGAGCTGAAATAAGCTAACGTACCTCTCCTGAGATCGAGGGGATAGCAGATGACGAGACAATCGGCTTGTGCGTTGTTGCTGGGGGCTTGGCCAAAGTGGTAACCGTTTCATCTACACCTTCAGGGATGACTAGATCCAGCCCTGCGAGGGGCATCGGCACTGCCCCGGCTTTCCCACTAGAAGTGTCAGTCGTCTGCATGGAAGGTGCTTAGCCGATGTAAATAGTGATGAATCGGCAGGTGAAAAAGAAACAATTGGTGAGAGCATGGAGGGTGATGACTTTCGAAACCTCCTGGCTCGACGAAGAAGTTTGCAGTCCCTTGCGAGCCCTCTTGGGGCTCATACCGCCCCGCCGACCGGGTGCTCGGGGGGCAGTAGGTTCAGGAGCCGGCCTTTTCCTGGAAGCCGATGGTGGCAAATCTGGCTGGCTCGGTGTGATGGTCCTCTCAGAGTCTGTTGGGCCCAATTCTCCTCGATTGGATTGTGTGTCCTCGCTGGAGGTGTCTTCGACGGCCTCAGAAGAAAGGAGAGCTAGTAAGCACGAGCATGTTTGCAAGGATGAAAGAGATCAACCAAGGCATGGATCAGCGTACATGCGAACTTTCTGGAGAAGGGCTCCGGCGCCTCAGGGTCTTCCTGGCAGCTACCTTCCTCACCATCGTTCTTGTTTTAGTTGGAACTCGAGAGGCAGCTGACTTAGAATTTGCTTGGTTCTTGGAAGCCGATTGTGGTGATATCGGCTGGTTCTGCATCACGACCTTTTTCAAAGGTGGCGAGTTTTTGCAGAAAAGGACCACAGGAGCTGGTGGGAAGAATTCGAAGGGGGAGCCATCACCGTGCGTAGGTTCAGGACCATCTTGTTGCTGCAAGGAGGCAGAGTGGTTTATTAGAAGAATCATTCGTGAGCTGCATCCAGAAATTTACGAGTAGTGGTACCTGTTCTACGGGGATGTCATATTCAGCATCGAGCTGTTCCAGCAACGGTCCCAGAGCTCTCCTGAAGGCATGAGTCTTCCACATCGACCACCAGTTCTCAAAACCATCGGTTGATGAAGCGAAGGTGAGGTTGTTGGGAATTGGGATGGTCAGAGCATCGAAGAAGGAATAACACCTTTGACTGATGAGAGGATCGGGCAGGTCAGCTCTGCTCTCTGTAAGATGGTGGAGAAAGAAATGGGGAGGTACTTGTCCAAGGCCAAATTGCCGAGCCACTAGGACCGGCTGGTAGAATTCGTATCCAGGCTTGATTATTCTGTTGGATGTGCTCATGCCAACTGGAAGGAAACAGGGACGGATCACAGTGGAAAATAGCTGCCGAGTGCTGGTGTCATCGGCAAAGTTGTCTAGCCTGAAGGAGATTGGATTTTCAAAATGTTCCGATTCTTCCATGTAAGGAAAGAAGATAGGATTGTCCAGGCCTTGGAAGAAAATGCTGAACCACTTGGATGCTTCCTGAGGGATCAGTTTACTACCTGGCAGTCTATACAGAGCTTGGCCATAGCTGGTGCATCGGATCTGCTTCCCTTTGGCATCTGGAAAGGTGCAACTCGCCAAAAGGGGAAAGTTTGGGACGTGGTTTTAAAAATACAGCTGAGCCCATAGCTGAATGAACCACCAAGGACCTCATGTTTTGACTGCTATGCCGGAGAATAGCTTGACAGACATCAACTGGAGATATCGATAGACTTCTCCAAGGAACAGTTTGCCGATGCCAAGTTGAGTGCCTTTGGCAAGTTCGTAGGCCAAGGAGAGATAATTCTTGGTTGGAGCAAGGGAAGGGCCACAGAATATGAAATGTTCCAGCCAGAAGTTGAGGAAAGCCGTGTGTTCTTTCTCCGTGACAGGGCCTTTAGTTTTCATGTGGTTTTGAATATAGGCACCCAGTTAGGCGATTGCTTTTGGAAGAAAGCTTGTAGGGGACCTTTGTCAGATTAAAAGCAGAGGGGCTGGGTGATGTAACGTCCAGACCAGTAATCATCACCACGTCTAACAGGGTTGGTGTCATGGGGCCATGACCGAACATGAAGCAGTTCAGAGCATCGGACCAGAAATAACCGATGGTTTTTAGAAGATTTTCATGTTTTTTAAGGGGAGACAATGACAAATACAAGGCATCGGCTATTCCTGTGGTTTCCCATTGAGATTGGTAAGTTTTGGCTACCCTGCTGTACCAAGAGACCCAATGTTCAGGAGGATTAGGCCAGGCTCGCAAGCAGTCGGCCCAAGAATTCAAATCTAGGTTTTGGCTTACGAAGGGGATTCTGTTTGCCTCGCAAGAGATCAGATGGGCATGACTAGATTCTGTACGGGGGCCAAGACAGAGAGAATTTGGGAGAGAAGGATGCGGCAGCAGAATGGCTGAAACCTAAAAAATTTAATGGTGGAATAAAGCATTAATTCAGGTGTTTGCCATTAATTCTAGCACCGTGTTCAGACTGCGAGGAGTAGGCGTACCTTCAGACCAGAGACCGCTGTGTTGGTGTTGGACGATTCCGCCATCTAGTTTGCCGGCGGAGATGGATCTATGCAATTGGGGATCGAGGGTTCTTGTCGCTGTGAGCTCGGTCTATTCCGTGAGGCAATTGGAGATCTGGGTTGGCCTTTTTTGAAGAGGGTCGCAGGCTACCGTTTGAAACTGGAAAGTGGCCGCTCAGATTTGTCTAAGTATGCGACCAAATTTGACCTTGTCAACGTTTTTGGGGAAAGCCGATGTTTTACCATCGGCTCTTGGGGCTTTGACTTGGTTGACTGTATGAGCGCAGTATGGTGAAAGCCGATACATTACTATCGGCTTCTGGAGCGTTGACCTATTTTGACTATCGGCAAAAGCAAGTTGGAAAAGCAATCTTTGTTGATTCAAAAGACGATTGTTTACAATGGAGCTGATTGCTTACAAAAGGAAATCTACTACTAGTGCTACTACTACTAGTTCCTGATCTAGAGGCCGGTGTCGTCGCCGCTGTCTTCGCCGTCGTACTACGTCGTCATCATTAGCCACGCCGGCCGTCGTCTTTGCCGCCGAGGATGTCGTGGGGCCTCTCGCCTCGCTGCCGTCTTGGTGTCCTCGCTGGACCCGGGCGGAAGCGCTTCACCGGCGGGTATTCATCGGAGGAGGTGTCCTCCGCTCCTCCTCGTCGGAGGATTCGACGCCATCCTGTGACCAGCGCTGCGGAGTTTCCACCTCCAGTTCCCTCGTCGACAAGGAACTGGAGGCCTCTCGCCGGTCGTGGACTCGTCATCCTCCGACCAGCGGCGAAGTCCATCCCTCTCGTCCCACCATTGTGGGCGAGAGCCTCATCTGCCGCCATTGGCGGGTGCTCCGGCGTCGGCTCTCGGTTGCTCATCGTATTGGAAGATTGGGAGGAAAGGGCGGATGATTTGGAGGAAGAAGAGGAGACCATGGCGGAGGAAGAGGGTTTTTTCGGCGGAGGAAGAGGGTTTTTTGGCTAATGGAGGAAGATGGGGGCTGCAAACTTCTCAGATGAATTTAAATAAGGGGAATAGTGGGAGGTGGTTCAATGCCATAGCGGTTTCCCAGAATGTGGTGCCAAAATTGTCAAATCATGCACTGCGGAGAAGTTGAGAAGACAAGGCATCATGATGAAGGGGTGGCATGACGATTCTGCTCTGCAACGCGTAACCCGATATAAAAAAAGGGGGAGGAAAAAACATCAACAGAGTGGTTTTGGAAGTATTATTGCCACAACCAGGGGGGCATGTGTTATCGCCATATTTTGGCCAAAGGAGGAGATGGGCCGTAATCAAGGTGGGCTTGGAAGATACATATATGCAACGTGTTGTTGAATCGGCCTTGTGCGTGGATTTGGGATAAATTGCCCGTGTATCTTATATTGTAGTAGGTTCCGTTTCGGTTTAAGTAAGAGATAGAGTTGTTAGGGTTATTCCAAAGATAGAAAGTCTCCGGACTATAAATATGTACCTAAGGTTATTGAGAAAAGGAGGACAATCACGTTCACAACAAATACAATCTCGGCGCATCGCCACCCCTTGTTTCTAGGGTTTCTTTCGGGTAAGTGTCATGCTGCCTATATCGCATCTTGCGATCTAGGCAGTATCTGCTTATGCGTTATTTGGTGTTACTCGTACTGAAGCCTTGTTGATGGCGAGTAACACTATTATCATAGATTTGTTTAGGTTAGCATCGGTACTTTTTGCTATGATTGTTTAGTTATGCTACCTCTAGTTATCTCGCTGCCTTTGCACCTTTTCCCGGGTGTAAGGGTAGCATCTTGCTTGATCTTTATTCAGTCGATTTGATCCGTTATAGTTTTGCCTTGTTTTCCAAGGTTTAGTTTGATATCCACGTAGTCAGGCCTTGCAAACGGGTTGAACGATCCAGTAGTACGTGAGGATATGGTTTGCTAATTTGAGAGGAGTTGTTCCGGGAATTGACTTTACGTCGGTTGTTAGGCCTTCTCTAGGGTTAGTTTTCTATCATCTTTTTTATTTACCAGGCTCAATTACGTGTAGGATGTTCCAATTACGTGGTGAAAACGTTAAACTGCCGTAGATCGATTTAACTTGTATTGATGAAGCAAAACCCCATGTTATCCTAGATCTAATGCAGAACCATGGGATAATCGGCTCCGAGCCGATTCTGTGGAAACCCGGAGCCGGTCACGGCTCTAATTTTACGTATACTTGTTTACCATGCAGGAAACTGATCGAAGCAATCCATCACCTTCCTGACCAGGTATAGGTCAGGTGGCACGCCCTCGAATCAGCCAGGACGTGTGCCGGAGTTTTGCGGGCCGTTGCCCGAGGGACCAGGGCCCACCAGCAGTTCTGGGAGCCTCCCGGCTCTTCGTGTTGCTCGTCGCTGCTCACCGGTGGGTTTTGACAGGCAACAACCCTACATCATCACCGAAGTCATCCCAGGTGGCGCCTATCGCCTCAAGCACGTGGAGTCTGGAGTCGCATACTCCAACCCATGGAGCATCGCGCACTTGCGATGATTCTACCCCTAGCTATCTACCCCTTTACTTTAAATAAGGCTACTCAGCCAAGGCTACTCAGCCGAACAATGTACTGCCTCCATTACGATATAAATAAAGCTAAGTGTCTCACTCCAAAAATTTCGTTTTACTATTTGCAACTTTACTTCATGCTACAAACGCACTCGGGGGCTCCCCCCACCTCACGATTTCATCGACTGAGGATAACACGTGTACACCTGAGTAGCTGGCAACGTCAGACTAACGAAAATGACACGTACTCAAACAAAGCACTGCGTGCTCAAACAACAACCAAACCTTTATAACAAAGGGCACAACATACCCAGTCGAAATATAAATTTTTTACATCTATCTCTTTCACATGTACTACCTATTCTGAAGAATAACTTGAGCACGCTGCTCAAACAAATCTACGACCTGTTCGTCATACTGCCTTACAGCCGCGTAATGCAGACGCATATCCCACTCGCCACCATCCGGCCGAAGAGGTGGCCCAGCCGCCACAGAAGACAGATCTACATTAGGACGATGCAGCCTAACAAGGGACAGCGCAGCCTTCACCCCTGCGACGAGCTGCTACCTCACTAATTCCTGGACACGAGTCGCGCTCCGAAATCTAGACAGAAGACCGGACAGGGTTGTTGGCACAGCATCCAGAGGTAACATCACATGCAGAACCGACGAGAGCGAAGTCTGCACTTGACGAAGCACCCGCGATACTTGGTGAACGCGATCCTGCACCGTTGCCATAGCCATGGCACGGTCGCGATCCATCCAGAAGAACCCGCCAGCTTCCATGTCCTGTTGAGTCAAGCAATTGACCCGAACAGCAACACGCTCTTTCTCCTCCCTTGGAGCAAGATTAGCACCTGCGATACTCGCACAAAAGTAAGAAGCAAGCCAAGCATACGCATCCGAAGAACCGAGCTGCAGCTCGAAATAAAGAACAACTTACATTGCAGCTGCTCAAACAGTCGAAGCAGTTCCGCCATCAAATACTCCTCTCTGGCTGCACCGCGATCTACCTTGGACTTACAAACATCGGCGTGACCACGCACCCCAAGCAACTCCTTCTCAAGACTACGAACACGGTCTCGAAGAAAAGCAAGTTGTGACGAATCATCCAAAGATGGCCGCAGCCGCGATGCAGGCGAGGTGTCAACGGATCGACCAAGGAACCTAGAGCAAAGAAAAGAAAAGGACATAAACACTCAGACAGCGAAGAACACAACTCAGCAAAATTCATTAAGTGGATAAATGCCACTACGTGGCACAGGGATTTTGTTTCCTCAACATAATTACAGCAAAAGAAAATTACAAACTATCCTACAGCCTATACGCTTAAGACGCTGGGCGCCTGAGTCGCCTGAGCCGGATTGCCTCGCCTTGGCTTCCCCGCCGTAAGGCTGCGTCGCCAGCAGATCAATCAGCTTGGGCCCATATCGCTTGCAGCGAGCAGAATAGGTAGCGAAGGCTACCTCGGATCCATCCGCGGTCGTCGGCATCCGGGAGGTGATCTGGGGAAGGTCCAGCTCCGCTCCAGCTGCAAAGGCCATCGCCAGCCCGACAGACGCGCCGATGCCCTTCTGCTTGCGCTTGTACGCCGCAGGCTCTTCGACTGACAATGCCTCCACCAAGGCGTCAACATCATCAAGAGCCGCTCCCTTGGGGACAAGCTCCTTGTAGAAGCAGCCAAGGACATCCTTGGCCTTGGGAAGTGAGATGACGACGGTGTTGCAGCGATCTTCGACCGCTGCAGTAGCATCATCTAGAGCACTCCCGTGCTCCAGAGCGCTGCGGTCAAACTCGATGCCTGCGGCATCTGAGACAATAAAGAAAAGGAATGAAGAAAGCACCCATAAGAAAGACAAGAAAAACAAAAGGGGCAACAGAAGATACTCACCTGAAACAGCCTTGGCGTGACCATGAACTTGCTGCCACTTCTTTCACGTGCCCACAAAGTGGCAAGCTCGCTCCATGTCCATGGTCTCCTGCAGCGCTCCTTAGCCTCGGCCGCAGAGCTCGCCTCCAAAGGCGCTCCTTCGCACCAACGGCGACCTCGGCTTTCTTCTCCGCTTGACCAAGGATCTTTTTGAGAGCATCGATCTCAGGAAGGGAGGTGTTATGCTCCTCTGCATCCAAAAAGTACAGGTGTCAGATAATAGGACAAGAGTACACGAAGAAGCAAACATCAAAGGCAGAATGGTACCTTGATGCTGTTTGAGGCTGGCCTCCAGCACTAGGTGCTCCTGCACCAGTCGCTTGGCATCCTGCACAAAAGGCTGCAGGAAGAAGACCTACCAGCTAGAAAAAGGACTCGGGGGCTACGCCCAACAGGTAAGAGCAGAAGCAAAATACACACACGAAAACACTCGGGGGCTCCCCCCGAGACTTGAAGAACAAAACAAGAAAACTCTTGTACAAATGCTCGGGGGCTCCCCCCGTGGCAGGAGCCAGAAATACTTACATGATCCGATGGCGACGTCGAAGGTCCGCCAGCAAAATTCTGAGGCGCAACCACCTGAACCTCCTGCGGAGGAGGGTTCGAAGAAGCGCCCTCAGAAGTCGCCACCGTCTGAGGAGGAGGAGACGCGACTTTCAACTCCCCCATCATCTCCCGAGCACCGTCGCTAGAGGATTTGTTGGAAGAGTGCCTCCACACGAACAAATTAGTACAAGAACAAAGGAAAAAGAAAAGAAAACGCAGTGCAGAGGAAACTTACGAGTCAAGCTCACTCAGGTTGAAGACAGGAGGGCTCATTCGGACCCTCTTCTCCTCTTTCTTCTCTTCCTTCTTTTCTTCCTTCTTCCGCTTCGCTGGCGGGTGCGGCGCTACAGCCCGCACAGGAAGAGCAGGAATTGGGGAGGAAGAGCCTCCGAGCCCATCACTATGGCGCTCAAGACACAGAGGATTCCTAGGAGTCGGAGGAGTCGAAGAATCCGAAGACTCGCTGGAGCTCCGCGATCGTTTGTGAGTGTGGTCCTCGCTCGACTTGTTGAATCCACCATATCATTATCCGGAGCATCCGGAAAGATTTCGGGCAATGGTGGCACCATGCCCGGCACCTTGAAGCTCTGAAGAAAATAAGAGACGTTGTTAGCAAACAAGAGAAAATAAACATGCAGCCAACAAAAGCGCTACGCGCACGAATCTACACTTGTGGAACAGGAAGCGAAGAAGAAAACGGAGGAGTCAGGGACTTCCCCGGGATATCCTCTCTAGCCTTGAACTTCAGCAGCGTACGAAGGGCCCTGTCGAGATCTCCATGGGAGAGCTTCTCGGCCGAAACTCGCGTCGGATCACGGCGCCCAACATAAAATAACTTCGGGTGCGCCCTAGCCTGGAGGGGCTGCACCCGATGCTCGAGAAACATGCAGATGATATCCACACCGTTCACTTCTTTCTCCGGAATCAACTGGAGATCCTCCACCCGACGGTAGAGGGCCTCTATCTCCGCTACCTCACCGTCCAAGATCTGGTTTTTCCAGGACCTATTCGGCTCGATTATTTGGGAGGAGTCGAAAGGAGCAAGACCAAAATGCTGCCCAGCCACTGTGGAGTCGCGAATGTAAAACCATCGCCTCCTCCAGTACTGGACATATTCGGACATGGAAAAAGAAAAGAAAAGAATATTGGCCTTGAGGGAGATGATGCAACCCCCAATGGGATACACACCATCCGAACCAGATTGCCTCTTCACGGAATAGAGTTTCCGGAAGAGGCCAAAGTGAGGCTCAATGCCGAGCCAGCACTCGCAGAGGGTGATAAAACAAGCAATGTGAAGAAGAGAATTGGGGGAAAGATGATGCAGTTGGATGCCATAGAGAAAGAGCAGCCGACGAAGGAAGTCATGGACTGGGAAGAAAAACCCGCGAATAACAAAGGAAAGGAACATAACGCGATACCCAGCGGGGGGACGGGGGTTTACCTTGTTGCCTGGGAGTTTGACGACCTCCCTATCCTGCCGGATCAAGCCCCGCTCGCGAAGCCTGCGGAGGTCACTCTCCCGCGTCTCTAATCGCCGCCAACCACCGTCGGTGACACGGGTAGCGGTGGCGCCCTTTTTCCCTCCGGCGGCGCTGGTACCAGCCGCAGATGATGACTTCTTCGTTTTCCCCATCGCGGTGCGGCGGCCCCTGCGGTGAGAGCGCAGAAGGGAAGAAGTAAATGTGCAAGGATATTCCAGCGCGCAGCAAGAACTCTTAGAGCACAAGGAGGCAGTGAAAACAAGAATAGATGCGGTGAAAACAAACTGCAGCTTTCCCCAATGATTTTAACAATGAAGACGATGAATGACAACCATCCATCAAGAAGACCTAACGCCAACGGTAGATCTGGCCATACACGTGTCAGCATCACAACGAACCGTCATTAACACGCCGTCCACTACGCGCGAAAATCGAGGCGACGCCGTAATTATCTCCACGCCGCGCGTGACCGGTCAATTCAAGGTCAGACAGTGGGACCTATGTTCGTCCAGTCAAGTCATCTCTGGCGCAGCAGACGCTTGAGGTCATCGAGCGTCAGCACTGACGTCATCAAAAGATACACTAGCAACAACTACAATTTTTTCGGTTTCAAAGTTAAGAGTACTCACTCGAATCTATGATTCGACCAATTACTCGGGGGCTACTCCTATCAGGAGCGCTGGCCGCGCACCCGAAATATGCATAGAAGCAAACTGTTACTTCGAGTCCTTCGTCGAGTCCACGACTCCACTATGGACTCGGGGGCTACTCCCATAGGGAGGACGGATTTAATCATCCGAATTTTTTTGTGTCCTACGGACTTACAACTGAACATCGTCTGAATTAAAGTCTCCGCTCGAGTCTACGACTCGAACAAACACTCGGGGGCTACTCCCATAGGGAGCGCTGGTCGCGCACCCTATGAATTCTTCGAACGTGATCCTTCGGATCAGCATGCAAAAACTTTTCGGCAACTCTGCCCCAACTAAACGTTAAGTGAGCAACGTTCTCCTTGACCACCCGAAAACACCTCCGCGGTGATAAAAATTCGGATGCTGTGTCTACGACACAAAGATAAGACCTACATATATCATCTAATGGCCTGGCAACGCACACGACTGTGCTCTTCTAGTAAAAACCCGTGCTAACAGGTGCGATGAAAAATCCCGACGGACGCGTTGGGTATATCAATTAAATTCACTGGAATTCCACTCCTGTAAGTCCTTCGCGGCCTGAGTCGAATTACGCCAGCATATGTTCCGGGTTCGAGTTGAGGGACTCCAACCTGAAGAAGATCGTCTTGTCTCGTCCTAAGACAGTTAACTGACCCTGATCCGTCGGGTGAGTCAGGCACACACATCAACAATCCCTGCACATGAACTATCGAAATACATAGTTCCACCCGAAAGATTGCAGAGTCCTCAGCCGAATCTACGATTCGACTGAACACTCGGAGGCTACTGACATGGTTATACCCCGCGGGTCATGATCTCAGCATACCTGGTCCAGCCCAAGGAAGGCCCACGACAATCATACGCTGGCCCATGAAGATTTTCAGGTGGCCAAGGCCCATGACGCTTTCGGATCCTTGGAGAGCAAGACTAGAGTAGATAGGAAATTCAAAGGGGTAAAACCCTAGAACTCAGAATCGACTAGGTCGATGCCGAGACCTGCCGAGTCTATATAAAGGCTAGGAGGGCACGCCTAGATATCCTCCTCATACTTTCGTGATACGCACCTGACGCCAGATTGCTTCAAGCCCCTCAGTAACCTTCCGCCATAATCAAGAGCGCACAAGCAGAGTAGGGTTTTTCCTCACGAACACAGGTAAACCTTGTGTCCTCGTGCTGCTTGTTTTCTAACCGTTCCACGATCTCCAGCATCCCCATCTTCTCTCAAATCCAAGTCCATAACAATGGACATTTATGAGATCAAACCTCGTCAACAGCAGCGCGCTGGAGTGGTGCGGCGGCATCGTTGTCTCCGGCGAGGTCCCGCGGTGGCTCGAGGGTCTGCGAGCAAGGACAAAGGGCCAGGGCGAGTCAGTCGAGCAAGAGGGAAAGGTTAGGGGGAGAAAGAGAGGTCGGGACGGTCGGGTTCAAGCTCCACCGAAGAAAAATGGCGGCAATGGCGATGATAAATCCGGCGAGCAATCCCCGATGCGGCTATGGTTTTCGGGGGATTAGGAAGAGGGGGTCTAGGCTTTATCAAAGCGGAAGAAACACGCGGATTAGCGGCCGAATAGGTGAGGCAGTTGGTGTAGAATGCAGTGGCGTCCGTGTTGGAACAGGACTCGCGGCGATGGGGATGACAGGTGGGTCCCACCTGTCGGTCAACGCGGGGGAAAGGTGGGCCGACTGTGCTGCGGGCTGCGCGCGTAGCATCGTCCGACCACTGCCCTATTCTACTTCTGTGGGATGGGGTCCCTCGCCGACGGCCGCTTCATTCGCTGAGTCTATTTCATTCCTGGACTCTATATGATATTTATTTTTCTTTGAAACAAAAATTCTAAGGCTAGGCTTGCGACTGGAGTGAAGTCGTAATAGGTAGCCATACTAGAGGGTGCGGCTGGATCACCTCCAAGACAAGGATTAATTATGAATCTTGATTCTTCAAAGAATTTATTCCATTGAAATCCTTTAACTTTAAAGGGAAAGATTGGATTGGAACAAGCGATAATGATTTTGTGAAATCCTCTAAGATGTTAATTGGTAAAAGGATTGGGGTTGGTTTAATATATTTATCGAAATCGGAGGAATTTCCCTAGCCGTCCCAGGGGGAGTTTTAATTAACTTGACTAGAAGGACCTTCTGACATGATCCAATCGACCTTAAAATGCATGGGTGATTCAGGATGCTCTATCTGTCGCCTGCTGGCTTTCACGCTGACGTTGGCAGGCCCTGGGTGGGCCGACCGGCTAGGCCGTGGTGCCCGCGTGTCAACGCCCGGATTTTTAATCCCAGATGCCTGTTATGCCATACATCACAATCCCAGGATTACCATTTTTGAGAGACATAACAGAATTGGATACCACATTACATCATCCATTACAAACCATACATAAGGTCTTACACAAATAGGGATCTCATGATCCAGTTCTTAATACAACTTCAAGCAGCGGAATATGTAATAATAACGGTAGCGTAGGAGAAGCTCCATCTTCGGGGTCACAGACAATGCTGACGAGGGGAGATGATCCTAGTTGTCGTAACCTTCCTGGGGTCCATCCTCCAGGTACTCCTCTTCATAGTCTGGTCACGGGAATAGCCAGGGACAAAGCCATGAGTACTCTTTAAGTACTCGCAAACTAATACTAACAAGTGAAAGGGGTTTTTGATAATAGGACACTAGGCTCTAGGGTTGTTTTGCAAAAGCCAGATTTATCTCTACTAAGTTTAGAAGCAACGAATGCTAGTTGAAATTTTATAACACCTAAGTGGGAACTTGTATTTCATATCACAACCCTGTTGTGGTCAAGTCAAATTCTCAATTCATTTCACAAGTCTTTTGAAAACATCTGACGGGGGAACAGTATGGTCACTCCAACTTTCCATAACCGCGGACGCGGCTATTCGAATAGTTTGACACTCTTTGCAGAGATTGTACACTTTCACCACAACATTCGATACATCCGTCAGGAACAAATACTGAATTCACCATACTCAGTATGCGGATAATCAATCCTAACCTTTCAATTACACGCCCTAGTATAAGCACCTCTCCTGTGAGTTTGGCCTCCCAACCATGACCAACTGTCATCTTGGGTACTGCACAGGTGGACAATCTTCACAAGGTAGCCTCAACTCAGACCTTGGCCATGAGGGAACTAATACTAAGGTATATAAGTTTCCAGTCAAGCCCTACCCAATCTTCGGGTATTGTGGTTGTACGATAAAATTGGAATGGTATCGCATCCAGACAACCATTAGTTTTATAAAGGGCTAAGGCTCATGCCTCATCATTTTCATCACCAAAATTATCAGGTGTTCGGAAACACATGTCCAAAACACTTCAATAGAATGATCCATCATCCCAAGGTTTTCATAACCATTTTTCCACCAAGTATTCCCATCTAAAGTTGATCAAGTTTTATGCTTAGCACTAGCATCTACAAGTGGGGGTAAGCACTAATGAGGTGTGGTAAGCTAGTGGAGTTTAACTAAGTTTAATCTTATGCCTTAGGATGACATCAAGATTATCTAGCTTAGGCCAAATTTTATGCTCTTTATGCAACCTTCAATTATCTTTCTAATATCTACAATTTACTTAAGTAAGCTCTAAGTACTATCTTTGATAAAGAAATAAAGTATAAAGCTTGTAAGTAAAACTAGGATGGGTTTATCAAGTGGATATGATCACATATGCTTAAGGCATATAGTGGTCATGGTAACAAACAAGTATTAGCTTGCATAAGTATCAGTATAAGCTTGCATTAGTAGGGTATCTTGCAAGTGTTAGCTTGCATTGGTCAACTTGATTAGTAAAGCTTGCTAAGTTAATAGCTTGCAAGTATTGGCTTGCCTTGTGCAGAGCAGTGGTTGAAGTTCTCCTCGGCTTCTTCTTCGTAGTATCCTCCTTCCTCCTCGTATCCTTGGTCGATACTAGCGTCTATGAATAAATACGAGGTACACAATCACCAAACAGTACTTAACTACTTGCAATCATCACACAAAAAGGGTCCTATAGATGATCTAACATCATCTCTAACATTACAAGATTAAGGCTTGGTTTAATTCCTTATATTTTTAGAAAAGTAATTTCTACTCATTGAAAACTACTTAAGATTTAATATTCTCCAAACCAAACATGGGATCATGTTGACACATGTCATCACCACATATTTTAGTCCATGGAATGTGATTTAAAGTGGTGTCACAATTTAATAAGGTTTTACCCTTTTATTTTAATTAAATAAAGTGACTAGAAATGCCTATGGGGCATTCTTTTATTACTTGAACATTATTTCTGTAAGTAATCCTATATATTTTTA
Source organism: Avena longiglumis (assembly GCA_030063025.1). Classification (NCBI taxonomy): domain Eukaryota; kingdom Viridiplantae; phylum Streptophyta; class Magnoliopsida; order Poales; family Poaceae; genus Avena; species Avena longiglumis. The sequence continues at coordinate 296,984,244 of CP125978.1, forward strand.
TATATTCTGAAAGTTATGGTTAAATGTGATTTTTGAGAGTTGGAATCAACTCAAAAGCTATTATGGTTTAAATTTGAAAAATGTTTGAATGCAGAAAAGCTTCTGCTTTTTTATTTTTACCATGGATGATCTATAGATCCCAATGACTTGAATCCAACGGGCTTGGATTCAGCACTTCCAGGCCTTTCTAACAAAATTAGTTTCATTCGATTTGGTGCACTGAATCGACCTGAGTTGATTTTTGAAACTGGGTACAGAAGTGTGTTTGAAATAAAATGGAAAAGGTTAAATTCAAATAGCTGGGCTGCGCGGGAAGCGATACCGGGCCGGACTGCTAAGCATAGCGCTTCCGCGGGCTGGTTAAGTGGCTGTCCCCACGCGTCAGTGAGACGAGGGGGTGCGAAGCGGTATGGGACGATGTGGTGCGTTCGATCTGGTTCTAATCCAACGGCTGAGAGTCATCGTCGACGCAGCAACGCCGGCGAGAAACCTAGCGCGGCGGTGGGGTCGTTGGGGATCACCGGTTCAGGTCGGCGAGGCGGGCTAACGATGAAGACGACGACGGCGAACCTCCTGCACCGGCGGCTTCTCCTAGGCGGCTCAATCGCTGGCTCCCTTCTTCTCCGAGCGGCGGGCTCCGGTGAAATTCGGCGCTGCACGCCTTGCTCGAACGGGTGCACGATCGGAGGAGAGGAGTGAGATGGTGTGCTCAATTTGGCTGGGGTGGCCTCTATTTATAGTGGGCGAGGGGACCGACGGGCGCAGGTGAGCTCGTGGTCGACGGTGCAGACGGCTATCGGCGTGGGCGGCGAAGGCGATGCGGTGCTCCCCGGAGATGCTCAACGACACGGTGGCGAGACATGGGCGGTGTGGTTTGGTCGGAACGGTGCTCTGCTGCGTGCGACGGAAGATTTAATGGCGCCTGCAGCGTGGTCATGCGACGGCGAACGGCGTGTGCGGGGTTCTTTGGGACGGTGGTGATCACGTATGCACGCGACAAGGGCGGCGCGTGGTCTGTGGGCGTCGGTCGAGCGTGGCGCATGGGGAGAGCTCTCGGCATGGTTGCTGGGGAGCTTGGCATGGTTCGTGCGTATGGTCCAGTGGCTGGCAGTGTTCGAGCGGTGGGCAGGGAGTGGCGGTGGACGGTGGGCTGCCTCCCAGACATGTTGGCTAGGCTTGGTTCTCCTCCTAGATTGCTGTCGACATGGGGGCGACAAGTGTGCACTCGGCCTGCTCACCATTGATGGCATTGCCAAGATTACAGTGATGCTAAGGGTGTGCAATTGAGCTAGATGATATACTAAAGCCTAGTTGCAACCAGAGAGGGAACAAGTTAGGTTTCAATCACTGCTCACAATAGTGTTTAAGATTTTGATGATTTGTGTCTGCAATGTGTTTGATGAAATGGCCGCAAGAATTCAAGTTTTGAATTTTGAAAACATTTTTGGTGGGTGTGCTAGGTTGGTGCTGGTGAGTCTGCAGATGCTTGGGTTTTGAAAGTTGAGCTTGTTTGAGTGGTTTTTGAAAAAGTGGGATCTTCCCATATGATAAAGATTCAATTTTGAACTATCATTTAAACTATGCATTTAAATGTTTTTGGATGATCACAAAGTGGGCCTTGATACTTTGTTATGAGTACAATCAAGGGGTGCAAAGATCCAGAAAAGTTTTTGTTAGGTTCTGAAAGTTTGAGACAGCCAAAGTAGGCATGGGAGTAAAATTGGTCAAAATGACCATTCACTCATTTAGCTTTGTTTTGATTTATTTGTCTTTGAGAAAAGTTTGGGAATTGTTTAGATGATGTTTATTTCACTTAAGAATCCATTTACAAGCAAAGGACACACAAACAAGGTGGTTCAAAAGAATTCCAAATGAAATGCATACACCATGCATGCTTTCATATTTTTATTTAGAAAAGTTTTTGTTAACCCTAATTTTGATGATTAGAGTTTGATGATCCAAGTTTAGTATTTTTGGGATGTTACACCGCGCGTGTTTTTTTTATTTCCCTGCACAGTTAAACGAACTTAGTAAACTGTCTGTCTTAAATAAATCTGGACTGAATTTTGCTGAAATTTCCAATGGCCATAACTTTTGATCTGCTACTCCAAAAGAGGTGATTCAAATTGCTACAGGTTCGTGTTAGAACCCTCTATGCACCTCTGCATCCCAAATGACCATAAGATGCCATTTTAACAGATGCAAGGTAAAAACCAAGCTAATCATGTGTATGTGTTAACAAGCAATGCAAGAGTTGTTTTGGCAAAAGTTTTCAAAACTGAATTTTTGCAAGTATGATTATGATGCAATGACATGTATGATATGCAGTACAAATTTTAAAAATTGGGATGTGACAAGACTAACTCCCTTAAGATGAATCTCGTCCCCGAGATTTGGCGTGGCTAGCAAATAGGTGTGGGTGGTCCTCTCGGAGGTCATCCTCTCGTTCCCAAGTGGCTTCTTCTTCGGTGTGATGGATCCATTGCACCTTGCAAAATCTGATTGTCTTGCTATAGGTAAACCTCTCAGCTGTCTCCAATATCTTGACCGGCTTCTCCTTATATGTCAAGTCACTTTCCAGATGAACCTCCTCTAGTGGCACGGTGTCTCTCAACGGTGTATCCACCATCTCTGGATGACACTTCTTTAGCTGGGATACATGGAACACGTCATGAACAACAGACAGAGCCTCTGGAATCTCCAACTGATATGCAACTTCTCCTTTGCATGCTAAGACCCGGTATGGTCCTATAAACCGAGGTGCCAGCTTACCCTTGATTCCAAACCTCTTAATCCCATGCAGTGGTGATACTCTAAGGTACGCTCTATCTCCGATATCATACACCACTTCCTTGCGCTTGGCGTCAGCGTGTCTCTTCTGTCTTGATTGCGCTAACTTCAGCTTGTCCCTAATCAAAGTGACCTTCTCCTCGGCGTCCTTGATCAAATCAGGCCCAAATATCTAACGCTCTCCTACTCCATCCCATAGCAATCGTGTTCGACACCTTTTCCCATATAGTACATCAAACGGTGACATCTTGATGCTGGTTTGGTACCTGTTGTTGTAGGAAAACTCGGCATATGGCAAATTCTCATCCCAACTAGAACCATGAGCCATAGCGCAAGCTCTCAACATATCCTCCAAAATCTGATTCACCCTTTCTGTCTATCCATCTGTCTAAGGGTGAAATGCTATACTAAACTCTAACCTAGTTCACAATGACTCGTGCAGCTGGCGCCGAAAGTGTGATGTAAATTTGGTGCCTCTATCCGATACAATGCTCTTGGGAACTCCGTGTAGGCACACAATCATGTCCATATAAATCTCGGCTAACCTCGCACCCGTGTAGGTGGTCTTCACCGGTATAAAGTGGGCTACCTTGGTTAAATGGTCGACCACTACCCAAATTGAGTCATATCCAGACCTGGTCCTGGGCAATCCTGTGATAAAATCCATTCCCACTCTATCCCACTTCCAATCCGGTACGGGCAATGGCTGTAGCAATCCTGCTGGCTTCTGGTGTTCCGCCTTTACTCTGTAGTATACATCACATAAGGCAATATGCTCGGCGATATCTCCCTTCATGTTGTTCCACCAAAATCTGTCCTTCAAATCCATATACATCTTTGTATACCCGGATGTATGGAATATGGCGAGTCATGAGCCTCCTAAAGAATTAGCTTCCTTATCTCCGGATCGTTGGGCACACACAGGTGATATCCATACCACAAGGTTCCTTGCTCATCCTCGCGGAATTCCTTTGCTCAATCCTCCTTCATATTTTCCTTTATCACCTCTATCTCCTTGTCTTCTACTTGAGATTTCCTGATCATGTCTTGTAGTGTTGGTTGGACTTCCATTGCTGCCAAATATCCCTCGGACACTACTTCCAGTCTAAGCTCCCTGAATTTCTCACACAAATCATTCTCCCACAGTTAATCCATTCGCATAGACCTTCCGGCTTAGAGCATCCACTACCACATTGGCTTTTCCTGGGTGATATTATAGATTCAGATCATAGTCCTTGATAAGCTCCAACCATCTCCTTTTCCTCATGTTCAGTTCCTTCTGTGTGAATTTGTACTTCAAGCTCTTGTGGTTAGTGTACACATTGTAGTGTTTTCCCATCAGATAGTGCCTCCATACCTTGAGCGCATGTACAACCAACACTAATTCCAAATCATGCGTGGGGTAGTTCCTCTCATGGTGTTTAAGTTGCCGCGAGGCATAAGACACCACTCTCCCATATTGCATTAGCAGACTCCCAAGTCCCTATCGATATGCATCACAATACACTTGGAAATCCTTCTGAAGATTAGGTAAACATAGAACAGGTGAGGTCACTAGGCGATGCTTCAGTTCCTGAAAACTAGCTTCACACACCTCGGTCCACTCAAACTTCTTCTCTTTGTTCAGTAGTCTGTCATTGGCTTCGTGATCTTGGATAAATTCTCTATGAAACCTCCTGTAGTATCCAGCAAGTCCCAAAAAGGTCCGAATATCACCCACATTCTTGGGCGCTTCCATTCAGTAACTGACGACACCTTGCTTGGGTCAATAGCAACTCCTTCTCCTG